>JANPWX010000340.1:192938-470941 GCA_024734555.1 Trochalopteron elliotii
TAACCGAGAAGTTTGCGCAGAGGTTGAGCGGACGGGTGCGTTCTTCTTCTTCAGCCCTTCTCTTCCCCTCTTCTTTTGAAATTTTCTTTTAGAAGAGTGTACTGAGCCTGCCTTCCCCCTCCTAACTTCCCCCTCCTGTCTCCCCGCTCCTGCCTCCCCGGCTCATTCATTTAACAAAGGGAGTCGTTCTCAGCCCCCGGGCTTTGCGAGCGGGGAGCCCTTCGGGGCCGCGCGTTTGGGGTCCCGGCGCACAGGCTGGGATGGAATCGGGGCTCAGCCCGCAGTTTTTGCCAGGCACTCTGTCCTGGCTTCGGCTGGAGGGGCGGGCGCTTTGGACAGACACAAAGAATTGAGGAGCTGGACCCACGCTGGGCGATGGGGTGATGAAGCCTCGGGCTTTGTGTGGCTGGTGAAGGAGGGATGGAGAGGTGGGAGCTTGTCTTTTAACCCCTCCGCCCGCGTGTGTGTACGAAACCGTGGCTTTTTGCAAGTTAAGTACTTAAAAGCAAAGCTGAACTTCGGGATCGGGGCATATAATTCAGATTGGAGGGAACGTCCGGTGGTCTCTAATCCAGCCCCCTTCAAAGCAGGGGCTTCTGCCTGGGGAGTGGGTAGCAGTGAAGGGACATCGGAGATGGGTGGCACCTCTGGGTGCTTTTGAACGCACCTGGGAGCTCGAAGGAGGAGGCAGCACCAGCAGGACGAGGCTTCAGAGGCAGTAGCGCTTCTGTCTTGTGCTGTGCATGGAAATACCCCGATCCACAGCTCTCCCATGCCTGCAATCCCTGGTCTTGCTGCTTTTGTTATCCAGAGGGCTTAAAATTCATGATTGTTGGGAATAGCTGGCTCCATCCCTATGTGTGTCACGGTGCATCTGCTCCTGCTGAGCATTACTTGATTCTTATTCCGACATTGCCTTCAGGAGTTCTTTCTTCAGGAGCAAGATTTATAAATAGGTGTCAAAACCTGGCTCTTTCTTGGGACTGGCTGTAAGGCGTGTACTTTACGTGGTAATTATGTGTGAGATATGTTTATGTGTATGTGTGTAAGAACAACCATAAAAGCTGTTCAGTTAGCCAAGCTTTTCCTTTTCAAAGTGAAAGCAGGTATTGTAGCTGGGTGAAATGGCTATGTCGGGCACAGACGGAAGAATTGTTTGTTTTCTTTGCTTGCAATTACTCTTTGCCCAGTGGCTTATGAATGCCTTTCACTGAATCACCTCCCCCTTCATCATACCTTCCGGAGTTTCTCGGTGCTGCACGCATTACCTGGCCAAGCAGGAAGCATCTTCCTGTCTGCTGTTCCAATATCTCTTAAGTGTGGGTGTGCTGATTTTGCTCTCAGCTTTATAGGGTAAGGCTGGAAAAACTCCTCCTTGTGGAACAGTTTGCGTGTGTGTCCACTGGATGCTTGGAGGCTGCTCTTCCCTGTGCATTTTTTTGTGGGTAAGTCAGAGAAGCGAAGCTCCTCTCTGCACAGAGAACAGAAAGTATGGTGGGAATTTGAACGAATATGTCTAAATACCGATTCTGTTTAACTCTGGATTGCCTGTCTTGTGCTACAGAATAGAATTTCTTCTCAGCTGTGCTGTATAGCAAAGCTGGAGTCTAAGACTGGACAATAAACCACCAGGTGATTTTTTTTAGCCTTTTTTGAGTCCTATGGGGAAGGACCCACATCTTTAAATGGAATAACTACCATTCTTTGCTTTGGAGATGAAAGCCAAAAACAAACTTGAAGAGAAAATGCTCTTGTAGCATGATAGGAAGAATGCTTTTACTGGTTTTTGAGGAATACTGTGTGCTCTGGATGTTGCTCAGAAAAAAAAGAATAGGAAAAAGGGAGGCTTTTGGTTCATGCTTTTCTGTGCATCGTGGGGATATTAGAAGAAATATGTGACAAGTCCAATATAACCGCCACAAATGAAAATATATTGCTTGTGTTTCTGACTGCCTTGCTTACACTGGATTGAAAACTGATGCTAGCTGTCTTTGCTTGAGAGGTCAAAGAACTGTTCTAGTATCCTTTTCCAGGTCTCTGAAGGAGACCTTTTCTCTCAGCTTCGATTCCAATACATGAATTTCACCAGTTTGCTGACTAGCGTTTTGTCTTTTATAAATGTGAGCTGCAGTATGGCTTGTTTCCTTATTTTTCCCTTTTGTGCACCTGTCTCACTTCCTTAGTGTGGGAAGTTCTGTAATTTCAAAAGCTTGTTGCTATGGTCCAATTTCCTTATATGCTTAAGAATGTACAGAACAACCTAGAGCTGAAATAAACTTTTCTCGGTTGAAAAATACAGAAATGATCCAGAGCTCCACCCTCAAAATGTTCTGGTTTTACAGTTCATCCTGTCAACTGCAGATAACAGAGGCAAATAGACTTTGTAAAGGAACTGACCAATCTTGGTGAGGATGTGCAAGACACAGACTGAAACTAGACAACTAAGAGTCAACCATATTTCTTAAAAGCATAGTCAGACATTAGCCCTCTGACAGGTACAAGAATGCCTACTGTTGGCTTTTTACCTCTGTGAGAAGACAAAATAATACTGTATGCCAGAACTGTATTGTGTCAAAGAGTGTTTTTCTATACTTGGCAGTGAGCTGAACTAATTTTCTCAGCCTGATGTCTTGGCTTGTATAGGAATTGGGGACACTGTCAGCATGTTCTGCTTGATGCTGAGGGCTTGGTCTTATGGAGAAAATAGTCCAGTGTGTGACTGTTCTTATGCACTTGCACAGCTCTCACCTGGGAGGAGCTGCTTTGCACCCCTGTTCCCAGAGGTAGGAATGGCTGGGACCATTCCTCTTGGTGTTAGCAGAACTGGGACTGTCAGCCAGTGCTTACTGATGCAGGACAGAAGTCAGTGGTCAGTTCTTCCCATCTGAGGTTAAGGCACATGATGCTCTTTGGGAATGGATGGGTTAAAAGTACCTGATGCTGCTTGTACTGATCAGGTTTTTAAACAAACTGAAGTTCAAGTTTGAAATTCCTGCCCTTGGGTGCAGCTGTGCACAGCATGTGCAGATGTGGATGTTGTGGCTGTGAGGGGTAATGCTCAGTGCTCCAGTGGTGATGGCTGCTCCTGCCTTTGTGCAGGAAAGGGGCTTTTGTCCCATTCCACCTCAGGCACATCCTCAGAGGTGTGGATATCTTTGGGTCCTTCCATGGTCTGTTTTCTTTTTGGCACATGACACTGGGGTGCATGTCACGATTTCAGGGCCTTTCATGGGATCCATTTGCTGAAGACATGGATGCTCCAAGCTCAAAACATGGTTGCTCTGAGCTGAACATGTCTCCCCAGGCTCCCAGTATGATCTACAGAGAGAAAAAGGCCCTTTTAGGATGTGCCTTGTGTCACCCTCCTGTAGGTATTTTAAAATAGGTCAGAGAGTTGCACTCTAAAAGTGCTGATTCCTCTTGTAGTCTTTTTGATCTCCTCTGTCTCCCATGTGTTGTGTTGTATATTGGAGCAGCTGAGAGGAGTTTTACCTGCTCCTCTCACTGTGGGGATGCAGGCAGGCAGCATTGCTAACAAATCCATCAGCAAAACCACTGTTGTAGCGTGGCTTTCACCATTTATCTTCATTTTAGCATTTTTTTTGTTGGGGTGGGGGAAGAGGAAACAAACAAACAAAAAAAAAGGGCCATCTGAGAAGTGGATTTCCAGGGGAATTTGAAGAAAAAGTCCAAGTATTCAGTTCTGGTTTGTGTACTAATACACTCTTTCAGGCTAGCAATCCAAGTGTTCCGGCTTCCACTCGTACACCATCAATTTTGTGTGTAGTCTGAGATGCAGGTTAAACAATAACTTCGTCTCCATAGTTCCTTTCCTTCTTGCAAACTGTACTCTTTGGACCTTCCATATAGCTAGTTTGTTTTAGTCTTAAGCTGGTATAACTTCCTTCAAGCCATTCTAATTTCTTACTTCCTGTCAGAAGTGGTGCTGAATCATCTTAGGTGGCTTGTATCATCTTAGATTTAAAGGAAGGAAGAGAAAAAGGTGACTGGTGTAGAAAAAAAGGTCCTAAATTGTGAAAGTTGGGCCAGATCATAAGACTGCCGAAGAAGTAACCAAATGTACTTTCTGGAAAGAAATAATTTCTACCAAAGTAGCCCTTTGTGATCCCAACTACCTTGTGATAGACAGTGCACAAAATATATTGTGACTGCCTTGAAGCACATGGCATCTAGCTGCAAACAGTTCCTTGATCTCGGTGGGCCTTTAGCTGTGGGACTGTGAGGAAGTCAAGTGGGGAGTATGTGCTGCAGGCAGGTGGGGCATGAAGACTTGTGCCATGTCTTTTTTTTCCTCTTTTTTCCATAAAGTCTGTCCACCTGTAACGTAAAAGGAAAACGGGGAAGAAAAATAATTGCTATTCAAATTGTGAGTGTTTTTGGAATGGAGAAGTCTTCCAAGTTCACCTTAAGGCTTTGTTTCCTGCCCTTGGGAGCTTGCTGCATGTAGTTGGAGTGTCTGTCCATGGTTTACTGCTGATGGCATTTGATGACTTTCCAGATGGCAGCAGAGAGAAGGAAAATCAAATACAAAAGGTTAGGACGCAGTTTGACATCCTGGCTTGCTAAGGTCACAACACTGCTTTGACTTACTTTCTCTAAGCATCAGTAGGGCTTTGCACTATTACCTTTCTTAATGACTGCAGTGGTACCACCAGTATTTTAGATGATGCTTCCCTTAAAAGGTAAAGCCCATTTCTCAGGGCTGATGTTCTATTCATGAAGTAAGAGCTGGAGTGAGAAATATTTTTATTTGAACCAGTGGCTTGCATCATGTGGGGTTTTTTTTCCTCTTTTGCATATAGTGTAATGCAAAATACCATGTCACTTATTTAGCATAAAGAAATTACAAGATAGGTAATTATTTGTACCTACATATTCCCAAATGCACATTCTCTGCTGATCCTAAAGTAAGAGTGATTTGGCCTCTTAACCCAGTCTCTTCTGTGGAAAGAGTAGAGAAGTGATTCCTTTTGTAAAACTTGTAGTTAATTTCCCCAGCTCTCTGTAAGTAAACATTATGCAGTTTTGCCAACAAGTTCAGCTTGAAGGCTTTGTGCCAGGATGATTCTACAATTTGCCTTTAGTAGGCATTTCAAGAATGTCTTGTTTCAATCATGCTTTGAGAGGCTAGAAGTCACAGCTGAATGTGGAATTCATGTGCTTCCATAGTTCTGACTTGTTTGGGATGAAGCAAAAGCTGATTTCCTTCAGCAGCAGAAGGGAGGGATATTCCCACCCACTTTCCCAATTCTGTGTATAGTACTGAAGCTGTTAGATTAATTCAGCTCAAGATTAATTCAGCTCAAGGCCCTGTGCTTACCTGTGTGAGGTGTTTGAGGATGTTGTGGAGCTCTCTAATGCCAGCATGTGCCAAGGTAGAGGGGGAAAAAAAAGAGTCCAGGCTCATGATGTATCCTCTGGTTTTCTTGCTCATTAAACTGGTCACCTGAGCCTGAACTCCCATGTCCCTTCACAATAGAAGGTGGATTTGTCAGGTAACAGCTGCAAAGACCAGGGAGCATAGCACAAAGAGGGATTAGCAGCAAACGGACACATCAGGATTCAAAATGCAATATTGATTAGCTCATTAAAATTAATAAGATGCTCAGTTATGAAAGTCTCATTATATTTTGCAGTTCTTCTGGAAATAGAAAAATTTATATGTCCTTATCCTTTCAGGAACACCTCACACAAGACAAATTTTGATGTAATTTTCCTCTGCAAACCACATAATATGTTAACTTTTAATAGAGACCAACTTTGTCGGTGTTTTATTTAGTAAAACATTGGTTTTGGTAGGGCAATGTTTTTAATAGACTGGAAGATGTAGGCATAGTATTAAAAAGTTTCTTTTATTGAGAGTGATCTAAATTAGTGTATAATCAGGCTAATATTTTAGGTAGGGTCAAAAATTAAATGGCAGATATTCACATACTGGACAATTTTAACAAATCAGATGAATCTGTTGCAAAATACAGCACATAGGGGGGGAAAGCCTTTGATTCAAGCTCAGGAACTCAAGCAACAAGTATGTGAAAGGGCATGTTGTTCATGAAGGGAAAAGAGTCAAATTTTCCCCAAATCTTCAGAAATATGTATATGGTCTCCAATAGGACAAAAATGCAATTTTTTAAGCTACAGATCTAATTGCCTTGTGGAACTTTAAATGACTTAGAACTGGATTTCCAATGTGAATTTCTGTGTTTTACTAAGTACTGTGGTGTTTTTGTTTGTTTGCTTTTAAAATAATATCTTTAATAAAGGCTTTGCTTGAGAGGGTTTGAGCCACCTGACTCATGGTGATTCTTGCTGAAATGAGAAACTGCTCTGGGAATACTCAGTTTCCATGCAAGAGAGAGGTTGGAGGAAGATAAAGTCGTAGAACTAAGATCCTGGGATGATTGCTAAGTGGATGGCACATCTCATGGATGTGGTCTCTGCTACTTCTTTTTTCTACAGAAGTTCGATTGAATTTTTTTTCCACATTGCCCAGGAGAGCTTCTTTTCCTGTTTAACCACAAAATGTTAACCACAAGCTTATAGTTCCCATCCCTGTTGTACCCTGTCATTGTGCTCATCTTCAGTCCCACTTTGGAATAAGATGTGTGTTCACTTTCAGTGCTGCTTCTCTGGTCTCATGATCACAGGTGATAACGAAAAAGCTTTGGGAGCTGAACTCAAAGGAGAGACCCAGAAATGAAATGGTGATAACACCACATAGCCCTTCATCAAAACCATTCCCTTTCTGATAATCAAAGTCATTGGTAAGGTTCTTTGGTAAAATGTATGCAGTTGTGGGTGTGTGTTAAGGTGTTTGATGCTTTCTGTTAAGCTCTAAGATTCTGGAGATGTAAAAGCTATGCAAAAATATGTGTCATAAAAGAGACTTCTCCCACTCCTATCTGTAGAGAGAAATGACAGAATTTGATCCAAATGTGCTTTGAAGACTTAAATAAAGAGATTTAAGCACAAAGAGGCTTTGGTTTGATCCTCCAGTTCCTAATTTTGGGTGAGGAAGTGACGGTATCTACTACCTCTTAACGGTGAGTTACTAGCATTATAACTTAATTCTCCAAAGTCACTGAAGTCTTCACTGAGCAGCCTTACAAAAAGCCAGAGAAGTTGTGAGGGAAGGAAGGAGAGGAAACTGTAGCATCAGCAACAAGCATTGTCTCAAAGTTATCTTGATCTAATATAAAAATCTGCATTTTAATTTCTGGCTCATCAAATTTCTTATTGTTGCATCAGCCTATATGTCTTGGTAATAAGGTATCTGGGAAAAATTTCAGTCTATTACATTTGTGTGTGCTATAAATTCTTCTGTGCAATTTTGACTCCCTTGGTAGCAGAGAGAATGAGTAAAAAGGCTGTACCATATTCACAGCAATCAGCAGGAGTCTCATGCATGACCAGGCCACTGCCAAAAGACACTGAAGAAGTGAGACTGGAAGTACTTTTCCAGGTCTGCTTTAATTCCTTTGAATATGTTCCTAAACCAGATTTTAAAGAGTATGAATAAAATTAAACTGACATTTTATCTGGAGCTGTAACCTCCAGTGTCAGACTTGTCTCTTGCCTTTTCTGGGAGCCCTGACAACAGTACTGAACTTAACTTGCAGTGTGTAAGGGGGAACTAGCTTTTGTATTCTTCCTGTTTGGTGTCTTTTCTCTGCTTCCATTCCTTGATCATATCTCTTAGTTTTTTAGTTTATTTGTTTTTCTTTTGCCTTTCTACATAAATATTGTTCATCTCCTGCCTATCTTTACTTTCCCTGGCCACTCCTAAGACTGATGAGAAACAGATTCCTCATACTTCTGTGAACCTCAAGATACTGGGCAAGCACAGATGAGCAGCAGGGAGGTAAAATATTTTGTCCTCCACCCTAGTAAGAAGCATCTTCTTTGGGGCTTGGCAGGAGGATGAAGACTGGATAGAGGAAGAAACCCATTATCTTCCTCTATCAAGCAGGTAGTTTTGCTGATGAGATATCTGGAAATATTTAAATCTGTAGATTTCATTAGAAAGGCTGAGGAGGTAAGGGCAGGGAATGACAAAAGCAGGATTTGATTCAAGAGGAGAAAGCAAACAACTCAAGATTCCTTCAGGGCTCTCCTGCAAGACCGAAAATATGCAACAGTGTATTCCTCTGTGTAGGCTGTCTTTAAATGGAGGCAGACGGTCACAGGCGATGTTTGGATTCCAGGTTCAATGAAGGCACATCCTTCTGTTAGAGGAGGTAAAACAGTGTCACTTGTTAGAATTCAAAATCCGTCTCTAAATGCCTCAGTGACTTGTCATCAGGTGACTCACTGCACTGTCATGGTAGGGCTTCTGGCTTTCACTTCAAAGTTATACTTGCTGAAACAGTGTCCTGCCAGCTCATATTAACAGTCCCCCCTCCCAAGCTTGTTTCCAATTTACTCACGTTGAAGAGAGGATTTGGGAGTGTCAGGGCAGGAGAAGGCTGCAAGGGTAGATCAGAAATCTCACTACCTTGTAGACTTCAGAATGCCAGCTTTTCATTTGCTTTGTGTGTCTCTGAAACAAGTCCTTGAGTGGCAAAAGAAAAACATTCAGAAGTGATGAGCTGTAAAAAACTGTAAGAATTTAGTAATTTACTTTGTCCAACCAAAAATGTCTTTTCTTGCAGGCAAAGGCTTCTCTTAAAATTATTTGCTACTTTAGAAACATGCTAATGTTGAAATGCTCTCACCTTGATTTCCTTTCTCTCCTGCAGTTCATTAGGTGATCATCAGGATCACTTTTTTCTTTGATTAATTCGTATATCAATTTTATTCTAGGCGACCTTTGTTTTTTTGAGCCAATTCTTTCTAACACTAGGTGCATCCTGCAGGAGCCTTTCCTGCCTTCTGATCCAATACTTATTCATCCTGGGACCTAGTCCAAATGCCACCAACAGTGTTTGTGTGGGCTTTTTTTGTTTGTTTCAAAAACATTTCATCACATGATGACATATGGCAGCATTAAATGTGTAAACATGCAGTTTAGGATGGAATGGTCATAAAGATGAAAAGAATCTCACCTGAGCAGCAAGTGGCTTTCTGCTTTTTACATCATACCTGCGTCAAGTTTAATATTACAGTGGATGCTTTGTGTTTCTGATGATGTTGCTTTTTGAATCCCACCCTGTTATTTTGGCTCAGTATTGAGGAGCAGTGACTTCAACAAGGTGATCTCATCCAATGTGTGGTGTAGCCGTGTTTGTTTTTGAAGGCTTGAGATCCTGTTCCATCTGCACTTTCCTGTAGCTAAATCATCTGAAATCCAAGACGATGAGCATGCCTGATTTTTGTGCTCTGAATCTCCTTTTTCATGAATCCATGTGCTTCCCTTCTGTTGCAGGGCTCTTGTGTGCGTTTTTTTTCTCTAGAGTGTGAATGGGGTGAGCAGGGAAAGGGTTCTCTATAAAGCATAACCTGTGCTAGTTTCAGCATAAAAACTCTCTCTGTGAGGGCTCTAAATTCCTAATGAATTAACTACTAATTTTGGAGGAGACTGTGGTTGACTTAAGATTCTTCTCGACTAGCATATGAGAAGCTTGTGTTTTGCTTTTTTGTCAAAACCAGCTTGCACTCCCCTCCTCCCCCAAACTATAAAGCAAGGATGTGGCCGTTGGCAGCTGCTTCCCTTTTGATGTGGTCAACTCAAAATTAACATTAAAAGTATAATTCTGAACTTGCATTTTCTTGGAGACTGAATGCATGATGAAAGGGCAGGAGGGATCTCTCTCCACCTGCTGGGAGTGTGCTCTTTGCTTGAGTTTCTTAGGAGCTGAGATGGGAGGATGAGGCTTGACACAGCTGAGCTCATCGTGGCACACAGCCATCCGAAGGCAAGGGTGCTTTTCCCTTTCAGCACTTGGCTGTGAGCTGACCTGGCAGGAAACTTTGCAAAGCAGTGTGAGTGACTGTAGCTGTGGTGTAGTGTTAAAGATCACGGAGCTGCCTGCAGGTCTGAGCTGGAAGTCAGGTCTGTAAGACACACACGGTGAGATCTAGAGGCTCCTCAGAACTGACGCTCAAGTAAGTGCCCCTTTACTCTGTCATTGTGGTACCTGCTGTATACAGCTTTTTATTTTGCTTATTTTGTTCCTGTATCCCTCTGTCCCCCGGCTCTCTGAACATCTAGCACCTGCCCAGTCAGTCGGCTCCTGTGGGACTTGTTTATGCTGCAGGTCTGAAAGTCCTTAGTGCAGAATAGATTTTACAGAATCATGGAATTGCTTGGATTGGAATGACCTTAAAGGTCATCCAGTTTCAACCCTCCTGCCATGGGCAAGGAACCTTCTGTTAGAGCAGGTTACTCAAAACCCCATCCAGCCTGGTCTTGAACACTTCCAGGGATGGGGCATCCACAGCTTCTCTGGGAAACCTGTGCCAGTGCCTCACTACTTTTATATTAAATAATTTCTTCCTAATGTCAAACCTAAACATATCCTCCTTCACCTTAAGACCGCCCTCCCCACCCTTGCCCTGTCACTCCATGCCCTTGTCAAAAGGTTAGTTCATCTCTAACCTTCTTGTAGCCCTCTGTAACTCTGTAACTGAACTAACCTTCTTGTAGCCTACTGGAAGGGCCTTTAAGGTGTCCCTGGAACCTTCTCTTCTCCAGGCTGAGCAGCCCCAACTTTCTCAGCCTTTTGATTTTGACTCTTCTCTAGCTGGTTCTCTGTCTTTAATAAATGTCTTTGTGAGAAAGACCCTGACACATGATCCAGTTGTGATTTTTTTTATTTCTCCCCATCCCGTTGTTCGGTTGCACTGAATCCTGATTTGATTCCATATGGAGGAATAATCCTTGCCATGCTGTAGGGACTTCCATGCTTTGCCTAGTGGGTTAATTTGTTAGTGTAGCAGAGCACTTTGGGGATTTTCCCAACACCTATCTGGATAAAGTCCTGCCTTGTGTAAGTGTTATATGTATTCTTGAGAGGTTTTTCAGAATTGAAAGAATGATTATAAGCTGGGCCCAAACTTCTTCTGTGTTCAGCTTGAACTATATTTTTACTCCAAGACAGAATTAAGTTGCTGATGCTGTAGCCAGTCTCACAAAATTAAATAATCCTACTGTTTTGCTGTTCCCCTTCTACCTTGCAGTCCTCCACTTCATAGCCAAAGTGCTATAGTGTATGAGTTGTACAAGTGTTTGATGGCTTTTTCATGGAGGTGCTGTGATTCCTTGTCACCTTCCACCTGAACACTGCCAGTAAAGGCTCACAGTGAGCATAAAATACAACTGTGCTGGAGAAATAACATGCTTATTTCTCTCATATAGGTGTAAAGGGCAAACAGAGAAGCAGCAAGCACAGGAGGAGTAGGAAAACACATTTCTGATATAGCATAATGTCATTTTATCTCTGAATACCCTGCAATATGTTTAGAAAGACTTCAGCAACATCTGTGCCTCAGAATTCATAGCCAAGATGAAAACAAAGCTTTCATGTGGCAGAGACTGTGCAGCAGGTATTCGGTAAGACCTGCCTGGCATGAAAGAACAAAACCCAAAAGTTGTGGAGGGTTTTTTCTTTCTTTCTTCCCTTTTTCTCATCATTTTTCCCCCCTCTTCTTTTACTTCCCCCTATTTTTCTTTTTCCTCTCCCTAACCAGGAGGCATAACTCTGTCAATAGCTTGTGTGTTTCAGTGGGAACATTCTGGGACTGTCTTAGCAGCACTTGAGAGCCTAACCTTGAGAACAAAAGTAGTGTTTCATGTGGTTACGTACTGAAAGATGTGGGTAGGCATCTAGTGGGAATCCAGAAAGCGTGTGGGCGCTCAATTCCCTCGGAAACTGTTGGGATTTGGCACCTAAGCTGGAAAAGTATTTTAAAAAAACTCTTAAATATCTTTCTGAAAATTGGGTCTGATGTTGCTAATCAGTGTGAAGGGTGGGGGGATTTTTTTATTGTGATGTAATGGTGCCTTTGATCTTTGTTACTTTCTAGTAGATAAACTGAAGGAAGTTGAAGGGAAGCAACAGAAGTGACTTTGGGGTTGGAGGGACTGACGCAAGAGGAAGATAAAAACTATATACTTGTGTAGTTTTTATAAAATAAGTAGGAGAGCAGGACTGCTATGGGCTTCTGAAGGGTACAAATGCCAAGGAATGGAGGGTGTGGAAGAAGGAAACTGAGTCTCTACTCTGCAAGTGCTTGTGCAGGCAGGTAGCTTCACACACAGCCCATCCAAAAGGAGAATTCTCACAGAACCTTGTGAGTGTTACAGGGGTGTGCTGGTGAGGAACAGAAACACTTTGTGTGGCAGCAAGAAAGGTACTTGCCTTAGTACTTCAGTCAGGGTAAACCACTAAAATCTGCAGTTGTTTGCACCTCATATTAGTTGGCATCTATAAATGTCATCACATCACACAAAAGCTGCTTTCCATTTGTGCCAGTCTTCCCAGACAGGAGGAGCTTTAGGAAACTCTGCTTTAGGCCTGGATAGCTCCTGTCCCGAACTTGGATTGTTAGTGCTTGGATCTCTACCCTGCCTTATAGCTGGCTGCCATGGTGACACAGTTTAATCTCACTGATCTCTTGTGGTATCTGAAACTCCCACCAGGAAGGAAAAGCAGGGTGACAGCTGCTCCAGGGCACAGGTTGGTAGGAGTGGGACACCAGGTAGGTAAAACAGTCTGTCTTGGGACTGCTCTTCTGAGATGTTAGGACATCACTTAATATATCCACTAGGACATAAATTATTATTGTGTGAGGATATAATCCAATAAGATTTGGGTATCTTGGGGAGTGCTTGATGTCAAAGGTGTAAAAAAAGCTACTTTAAGATGATAAAGCATTAGCAGAGAATATAGAGTCTTAACTGCTGGAGGTGTTGGGGATGTTCCTGTGTCAAGTGCACTTTTTGTAGCCAATAGATTGATAAATTATTTTGAGATAATTACTAAAGAAAAAAAATTAACCAAACAGATAAATGTTAATAAGTCACAGAGCTGGATGGCATTCAAGAGTCCTGAGGATCTTGAATGTGAAACTGCAGAACTGCTGGCCAAGCTGTATAATTTATCACTACAGACGGTCGCTGTGCCAGAGGACTGGGGAGCTGCCAGTGTGATTCCCAACTATAAAAAGGGCTCTAGAGGGGATCCTGGGAACAACACAACAAAGACTCATGCTACCAGGAATGGAAGGGAACTCTGAATATTCAGAGAAGTGTTAACTGTTGGAAAAGTCAGTGAAAATGAAAAGTTGGAAAAGTCATTCTGAAAATGAAAATCCTGCTCCCCAATCCCATGAAGTTCTGTGGAGTGTCAATGAGGAAGGGTTAAAGTGGATATAAGGTGTTTGGATTTTCAGAAAACTTCTGTCAACACCTTAAGCTCCTAAGTTTGGAGGAAAGGCTTTTTTATGGTTTGAAAGCCACAGGGATAATAGGAAGTAAAAAATTTAAGACAATTTCACATCTTGTGATGGAAACATCACTGCAGCAGCAACCAAAAAGGCCACCATCCTCATTGGGAAACTGATGAATGACACCATTGGGCTTTGGTATAAATGCTCAGTGCACCCATATCTTGTGGCTGATGTGCAGTTCTGGTCTCCACATTCCTTGCAGAGCACAGTGGCATTCCAGAACGGGCAAAGAAATGGGCTACCTTCCAAGAAGAAGCTAAAATAGTTGAGACTATTCCATATGGGAAAAAGGGAAGGAACACAGGTTTAAATCACAAAGTCAGCAGGTAAAGCTAATATGAACCATCAGCTCTCATGGTTTTACAGCCAGGGAACTTTTGATTAAACACGATGGGCTTTGATTTTAAAATAGGTGAAAGACCACACTAGTGCAGTGGAGAATTGGTGACTGTAGCCTCAGAACATGTAGAATTTGGTGACAGGCTTTCAGGCACTCACCTGTGCAGGGCAAATCCCACTTGCACTTTGCAAGACTCTTGCCTTTGCAAGAATCTCTGCATGACCCTTCCTTTCCCCAGGGCTTTCCTTTGCAGTTTTTCATAGGAAGTAATTATCCAGGTGTCTGGCAAGTGTTCGACACTCCCTTGTGTGCACAATGAGATTTTTTTTTTTAATAAGAAGTGACTTATTCCTCAGAGAAGTAATTTTTTTTTAATGCTGCCTTCAGCAGGGTGTGCATGTGAACTTTATTTTAATTAAGGGTGAGGAATCTGTTTTACATAACTATATCCCAGATTCTCATGAGAGAGTGAAAACAGCCCTGAGGGATTGATGAAAAGGCCAGTGAAATCAGGTTGCCTCACCGATGGGAGGCCTGATTCCAGTCTCTGAGGTTTTCTGTACCTGTGGGACTTGCTCCAAGCTGGCTGACAGCCAGAGGAATTGAGCCAATGCAGAGGCACTGCCTCCTCACAGCTTTATTTTGGGCCACTAATTTGTGGTTCTGGGCAGATACTGGGGTGGCTGTTGCAGCTCTGCCTGAGGTTGTTGTCCCTGTAGTGGGAGTGGCCAAATGGGATGTGAATCCACTTCCAAGCCTTTTCAGCCATGTCCTGTTGCTGGCTCAGACAACTTCTGCCTCTCTGCCTGTTGCCAGGGTATTGTATTGCAACACTTGGTTTACCCATCTCCTTGGAACAGGGGTGCCTGTAATGATCAAAATGTGATCCCCACCCACCAGCTGAGTTGCTAATTTAATAGCAGTACCAATGAGATTGGGTCAAGATGGTTCTCTGAATCTTTGAAAAAGTAAATGAATGGTGCTGGAAGTCACAAACAAATGCTGTTTGCTAAAATTTGTTCTGAGTTGTAAAATCTGAAAGGGACAGGGAGCAGATGAGTAAAATGTTTCTGTACCATTAAGGAGGGAAAATCCAGGGTGTGTGCCTGGCCTTTTCTTTATTTGTTTTCCTGTTAAGAAAAAAGAAGTGATAAGTTGTTAAAACTCAGCTGTTTCTGGAACTATACTGGAAGTAGGGCATACAAATAAAAGAGGATCTCTTTTACTGTGCACAAAGAGAAATATGAAAAACAAACCACAAACTCTGTAAAGAGTCTAAGGAAGTCTATGAGTCAAACCTGGCATGTTGTTAGCACCTGCTGCTTGTTTGTGGTGACTGAAGCAAGCATCTCTTTAAGAAAGTTTTACTATGCTGTTATCAGTACCTCGGTGTGGTTGAAGAAGCTGAACTGCTGATAGACTGCACAGCTGAGACCTTCAGCTTGATTCCTGCTGAATCTGGTGGTAGCTGGCAATTTTTTCTGATGCCAAAAGCCTAGAGAAGTTTGGCATGATGCCACTGCATGAAGACACTGTTGATTTTGTTCTCTTCCTGCTTCTGCCCCAAGAGCTGGCTCTAGAGAATGTCTAGAAATTTGGCTTCTCTTATCAGAATCTTACCTGACTCAAAGGAGGGTTTTGATGCTCAGCTCTTAATGTTTTATTGAAGTGGCAGTTCATGCCATTGATCTGAAAAGTGTTTAGTTAAAATCGATGGGAATTAACTGGTGATGCTGGGGCTCTGCAGCCTCAGGTGGGCATCTGCCACCAATCTCCTGGGGAAGGAGGAGCCAGATGAGCAAGGAGGTGGGGCAGAGATAAGCCTGTGGGAATAGATGTCCTTCAGCTGTTCAATAGAGCAACATAAACGAGTGCACTTTTGCGAGAAAGGAATGTGATGGTCATGTCACAGCTTGGATGTGCTTTGCTTTGGGGTGAGTTCATAGGTTGGAGCATGTGCTTTGAGTGGAGGTCAATAGATTCAGCCTGGTGTGAGGTGGGGGAAGTGGGGAATAAGGTTAATGTCAGTTGTGTCAGTCTGAGGGGATGTGCTGAGGGTTTTAAGCACCTCAGAGTGCAGAAGCTGTAGAGAAATGTCTGATGGTGAAAAGTTTTTCCAGTGAAAGAGGCCTGACCATTTTCTTCATCTTAACAGAACATGAGGAAATGGCCTCAAGATATGCCAGGGCAGGTTTAGATTAGATATTAGGATTTTTTTTTCCACAATAATGTTGTAAATCATTGGAACAGACTGCTTAAGGAAGTGGTGGAGTCACCATCCCTGGAAAGTGATCAGAAAATGTGTGAATATGGCACTTGAGGACACAGTGTAATGGTGAATGTGGTGATGGTGCTGCTTTGATAGTTAAACTTGATGCTTTTAAAGGTTTTTTCCAACCTTAATGACTCTATGAATCTGTGACATGAAAATTCCATTCCTGGCATAGGTGGTCGGAACAAGAACACTATAAGCTGTTCCAGGAGCAGTGATCCAAATCTGCTTTATGCAACTTGTGCCCTATAGGGAGTAGGATAAAGTGTTGCAATTGCTTGGTAGTTTAAACCAGGAACAAATCTGTGAGGCTCATTCAGGTGGAAAGGCAAAAGAGTGAGCAGTGCCAATGTCTGATTGGGAAAGTTGCACAGAGGATGGATAAGGATGGCAGAGTGCTGCCAGTTCCTCCTGCTCTCTGAGCTGTTTCCATTCTGAGTGTGGTACCAGCCCCAGCAGCTTCTGCCTGGCAGCCTGTTCCAGCAGCAGATCCCTGCTCCATGCCTTGCTCCAGAGTCGCTTGCAAAATTAGCAGAGAGTTGGAGGGTTGCAGGTGCAGAACCAGAACAAGACAGAAGCCTGGAAGATGTTTCTTCTCTGCTGTAAACTTGTGTGACCTTTCTCAACTCACTTCAGCTATGTCCTTCAGTTTATAGAAGGGTAGTGGAGCTACTGTGCACTTCCAGGTATTCCGTGTTACCTGGCAGAAGTTGTTCTTTCACCCACATCAGTAATGTTTTATCACTGAGTAGTGTTTTATGCTTGAATGGTTTTCTGTCCAGTGCTTAAAATTTAGAAAATGGTCCTGAAATTTTAAGAGCCTCTTGTATAGGCAGAGCTGGCCCAGGGGGTGGGGGAAGGAGGAGCTGTATGCTTTTCTGGAGAAACTCTTGTGCGTTTTCTCTACCAAAATAATTTCAGGCTGTTTATTTATACCAAACCTTCATTAATTCATTGCACAGTGAAATAGCAGATAGAGGGTTCATTTGGAAAGCTGTGCAGATTAGAAGATGCTTCAATATATAAGGCCATAAGCAAGGATATAAGAACACCCTGAGGAATAATATGAAGTGTGATGCTTTCTGGGTCTGCTACACAGCTGCAAAGCAATGGGTAAAGTCAAATTTTGCCCACACAGCTCTCCTAAGCCTCAGTACTCTGAGTTTTACTTTGCTTGCTTTGGCTTCTGAGACAGCTGGTGTCTGGAGCTGAGGCACTCCAGTACTTTGCTTAGTGTCCCCAAAAGACCTGCAAACTTAGCCAAGCTTTTGGGCTTGAAAGAGATGAGCTGCGTAGCTTGAATTGCAACTGGGTGCCTCTAGTTCTGGGAGGCTGTAATGACTGCGACCTTTTGAAATCTTGTTCAAACTGTTTTTGTTGCACTCAGACAGGAATGTTACGTTCTTTGTTCCATCTCCTAAAAGGCAAACTTCTCTGTATAGGCCGCTTGTGGCTTTTAGAGTTTGATATATATGGGTCAGGGGAGGAAGCAGGCATTGACTGTTGGATGTTTTCAAGATGCTAAAAAAATCCTTCTGAGAGCATGAAGTGGGTTTTAAGATCCCAGCTGAATATTTGCAAATAACCTCTGTCTTGATAGGAAAAGAAATAAGCCCCCAAATGCAGATTGCTTCCAATTCGTGTGCACACAAGTGAGTGGGCTGACTCTTCTGAGATAGACCTGTGTGGTAAAGGGTTACATCTTTAATGCTGAACCCTTCTCCTGGAAGGAAGCACACAACATCTCAGCTGCCATTACTGAAGCACCATTTTTTTCCAAGCAGAATAAAAAATATGCATTCAATAGTTAAAACTGAGGTAAAAGTTTGCATTGCCTCTTGGAAGGGCTCTTTTTGATGCCTGTACACCTTTAGGTACATGTCTTCACAGAATTACAAACTGGCTGAGGTGAGAAGGGAGCTCCAGAGGTCATCTGGCCCAGTCTGCTGTAATTAAGCAAGGCTACCCACAGCCAGTTACCCAGGACTGTGCCCAGACAGCATTTGAAAATCTCCAAGGATGGAGACTCCACCACCTTTCTGGGCAGCCTGTGTCAGTGCTTGGTCACTTTCACAGTGAAAAAGTGTTTCCTGATGTTCAGAGGGGCCCTCTGTGTTTCAGTTTATGCCTATGGCCTCTGGCCCCAGGCATCTCTGACAGGAACCTGGCTCTGTCTGCTTTGCATCCTCCCTGCAGGTACTTACAGAAATTTATGAGATCCCCCTGAGCCTGCTCTTCTCCCAGCTCTGTCAACCTTTCATCATTGAAGAGATGCTCCCCTCAGCATTTTTGCAGCCCTGTGCTGGACTCTCTCTGGTCTGTGTGCCCTTCATACAGGAAAGTCCAGAATGGGACCCAGCACTGCAGGTGTGCCTTCACCAGTGCTGAGGAGAGGGGAAGGATCATCTGCCTTGAAACTGCTGGTTGTATTTTGCCTAATGCAGCCTAGGATACCATTTGCTTTCTTGGCTGCAAGGACCCACTGCTGGCTCCTGCTCAACTTGGTGACCACCAGGACCCCAGGTCCTTTTCTGCCAGAGTGTTTTCCATCTGGGTGACCCTCAGCACATGTAGGTGCCTGTGGTTGTTCCTCTCTGAGTGCAGAACTTTGTGTTTCTCCTTGTTGAACTTCATGAGGTTCCTGTAGGCCCACCTCTGGTTCCCTGGGTCTTCTGGAACATCAGGACTGACATTTGCTTTCCTCCAGTCTGTGGGCCCTTCTGCCAGTTGCCATGATTGATCAAAAATTACTGAGCCTGGCTTCTCAATGGCCTCTGTTAGATCCCTCAGCATTCCTGAATGCATCCTGTTAGGGCATGGCTTCTTATTTTGAGTCTCTATCTGTAGATGTGAACAGAAACTTCTAGAGAAGGGCTAAAGCTTGAGAATCAAGCTGCTCTTTGGTCCTCCTTTCTTCTTTTTTCCCTCTCTATATTGCCTGCTGACCTCAGTCCTCAGCTACTGCTAGAAGTTCTTTGCTTCCATGACAAGGCTATTGTGGGTTTGGCTTTAGATTTAAAGCCTTCAGGTAAAGTGGTTTTAATGCCAGGACACCTCTTTTGCAAAGGTTCTCATGCTGTGTGGGGCTGCTTCTGAGATGCTGTGTCATGTACATGCAGAGACACTGTCTCCTGTGCAGGGTTTGCTGTTTTATTCCTGGCTGAGGAAGGGAGTCTGCCTCAAGGACTGGCTGTGCAACTTCAGCTCAAAACTGCCTTAACTCACACTATTTACTTTGGAAATTACAGTTTCAATTGCTGCTGATAATCCAGCTGATTGTTATGTTTTACATATAGCACAGTTTTTTTAGTTCTTTCCTTAATTACTTATGTAAATAATTTTAGAAGACTTAGCATTAATTTTGGAGAAGCTGGCGTATGGGGCTGTGAGGCTAGCAGCAGGTGCTGTAAGTAATCACTCTTCTAAATTAAGCGACACTTTCTGAGGCAGTAGGTTAATTTCTGGGTAAGCAGCCTGCATACAGATTCTTGGAATCAGCTGGATCTTGACCCACCAAGTGACTCAAGGCTTTGTGTAGGTTTAATTGCTTGAGTTCTCACTGAAGCCTTTCATTTTTAGAGGAAACTGGGGCTGTGCTTGTCTGTTGAAACTGTGTTATCACATTGAAATCTTTGTCACCTGGCTTTGTGCTTGTCTTTGTAGCTCAGTCTTCACTGCCTTTGGAGGTCTAATTTGGAGCATGGGCAGTGTCATGGCTTAACCAGGTCAAGCTGCCTGGATCCAGGGTATCTATCATAGAATGGTTTGGGTGGGATGGGACTCCAAAGATCATCTCATTCCAATTCCTGGCCATGGTCAGGGAAACCTTTCACTAGACCAGGTTGTTCAAAGCACCATCCTACCTGGCCTTGAACACTCCCAGGGATGGGGCATCCACAGCTTCTCTGGGCAACCTGTGCCAGTGCCTCACCACTCTCACAGTGGAGAATTTCTTCCTAATATCAAATCTAAAACTGCCTTCTGTCAGTTTGAAGCCTTTTCCTTATCTTATCACTACTTGCCCTTGTAAACAGTTCCCCTCCAGATTTCTTGTAGACAGTATTTGGCTACTGAGAGACCGTAGTGTTCATGAGTGGCTCATGCTTGTGCTGAAGTCTGTGCTGCTGTGGGTTTCTCTCTTTAGTACAAGAGCAAGCAAAGTAGTGCTTGAGAGCTTTGCGCCATTTCTTTCTTCACCTTTGGGCCTGCGAGTTGATTTCTACAAAAATATTTCCTCTAGTATCTCTAGTGGAGCTCTCATGGGATCTGTAAGCAGTAACTGTTGACCAGACTGTGCTCAAGTGCTGCCTGTCACTTTTGCATTGTCACAGCTCTGGCTGGCATTGTTCTTGCTCAGGGCTTGGAGATTACCTGGTGACGTGTGACCCACTCTTTGTAAAACCACTCTTGAGTCTGTGAGGCTGATGGGGCCTGTGGTGTTTGTGACTTGAAAACTTTTTAAACTATTTTTTACAGGCTCTGCAAAGCTCTGAGGAAACTGGTAAAATCTTAATTTCTGGTATTACACAGAGTATGATTTTGGAGCATTTTGTCTAACTTGTGGAGTAGGAAGGTGCAGTTTCTACAGGCTCAAGCTCTGTTTAAAATCTATCATCCTGTGTGGAGATTGTGCCAAAAAGTAATGTGAAAGGTGGAATTTCTACTTACATGGAATCCCATGTAAAGTGGAGTAGAGCAGGAAAAATGCCCTCCTCCAAGGATTCAAGAAAGGAGAGAACTTCAGAGAGCTGGAGAGAAAAAATGGATTTTTGTTGCCTCTATGTGACTGTAAGCTGGAACTTTCCCCATCTCTGGCTTAGAGTTGGTGTTTCCTGTGCCTTTGGATGTTCAACCTAATATCAAACTGGTGTTTGAAATCATACACCTGCTAAAAAGCTCTAAAGCCACTTGCTGCACTCTGTAACTTGACTTTTTGTGCTATGGTCCGTCATCTTCAGACCAAAATGTACCAAGGATTGAAAGTCAGTGTTGAGATACAGCCCTTTCATGTTTAAAAAATTAATAATTCAAATGACAGGCTCCTGAAGGTAGAGCACATTTCTTGTGAACAGTGTTACAGAATAACATGGCTTTTGTAAATTTTTAGAGGTCTGTAATCTCTTCTCGTGTTCTAGATTAAAACTTTACTCACTTCTTTGCTATGAAATGTTGAAGAGGAGCAGTTCACATGTGCAGAGTCTAACAAACAATATTGTACTTCTCTATAATGGAAACTAGATATATAAGCAACTTGTTCTTTTGATAGCTTAGTTTTGCTTGAAAAACTGAATTCTCATGTAGCTCTGAAGGCAAACACTCCTCTTCAGGTGGTATTCTGGTTCTGTGGGTATGGGACTGAAATATTTTTAAAAAGAAATGGTGAAGAGAAAATCATACACACTGACTCTCCACTCCTTATGGATCTTTTGACAGTGGATGCCTTGTGGGTTTAACAGATGATCCAAATGCATATTGATTCATTCAGATGATCTCAGTGTATTCTCTGGGATGCTGTGAGATGTCAATAAGCTTGGAAATGGAGAGGTGCAACCGACAAGAGCTGGATGGACAGTGAGTTGGTGATGGGAGCATACAAACATGCTGATCTTGAACAGCCTTTTCAAAAGGGGTCAGAATTTGAATTCTGCTAAATTCTGTGGGGCAGAATGCAAGGAAATATTTTTTTTTTCCCAGTTGAGTTAGCTCTGTGTGGGCCACAGGAATTGAAAGTGCCAGGTAAAAAAGTGACCAGATGCTCAACAGATGTCTTGACGGTTGGCTTTCTGAATGGACTTCTGAAGAGAAAGCAGAGGACCAAAATTCTCTGTCCAGATTTGTAGATTTTGATAGGTAGTTTAAATAGGTAATTTAAGAATATTGCTTTGCACCTTTCTTGATGACTGCCCTAAACTCAGTTTAAGGCAAATATTTTTTTCCAGGCAGCATGAAGAATTTGTAATGCTTTCTGTTATCAAGAGCAGAACTTGAAAGAATCCTGCACCATACCAAAGGTATGAATGCTGTGTTAGGGAATTTGGACATATTAATAAAAACAACATATTACTCTACCACTTTCTCCTCTGAAATTAAATGTGTCAAGCAAATTGCTGAAACAGTAGATGGAAACTTGGCAATTACATTTGTGTGGCAATTTGATTCTGTTCTCCTAAAATACCTCTGGAGAGCGTCCAACTGTAGCTCTGCTCTGATCCCAAGACTACCCTGCAGATGCCCTGAACTCAGACACGTAAGCAGCAAGCTCCAGCAGCCTCATCTGTGTAGCTGCTAGAAAGCTTCAAAATCTGGTTTGCTCTCAGAGGGCTTTCCATTTGGGAAAGGAACTGATACCATTCCAATTTTAACTCTGGAAGAGGAAGGAAAAATATAAAAGCTTCAGAGAAGCAAGTTTTTGTCTAGACTGTGGAGCCAGCTGGGTGTCTTGTTCTGTCTTGTCAGGCTGCCTTGTTGTTTGGGGTTGTGTCTGAGTGGTTGACAAGTGCATTAACTCTGTGAAAATAAACCCACTTTTGGTGTGGCAAATAAATCCTTGTCTCCCATGACCATCTCCTGCCACAGTTGTTTCAGCAGTGTTTTACTGACCCATAAAAATGCACAATCTTCTCTCCTTGTACTTTCATAGTCATCATTTGAAAAGCTTTCCTCTGTTTTTGCCTTAAAAACTACTTTTGAAGTGAAAGGTCCCTTTTGTTTCACTGACTATAAAGTGTGCATGATAATTACAGGACAATTGCTATGTTAGCTGAGATACTGCTGTGCTATTACAGGACAAAAACGTGCTCCAAGCAGGAGCACTTCAACTTCTCTCACTCAAACCCCAGGGGCGAGGGACAAGGAATTTCCTCAGTTATGTGCTCAGCAGTGACAGTGGTATCTGTGTGGATACAATTTATTGCAGTGTAAGTAATAGTTTAATGGCCTTGCATGTGATAAATGCTGTTTCATGCTGGTGTGTGGTTTTCAATAGTATGTTAGAGAATTACTTACGCCTTTTAATCTGCATCATTCAAGAAGGCAATATTTTAAAAATGTGATTATGATATCAAGGGTTTGTGAAGTGAAGGGCAGAGAGGCTTTTGCTGCTCCAAAGATTTCCTGTCTAGAGGATGTAAGTCATAAGCATGACAACTATGGTATGATTTTTTTTGCTATTTGGTTTGGTGTTTTTTTTTCTTTGAGTCAGGCTTCTTTCCTTCTCCTGCATTTGGATCCTCTTAAAAATGACTAGTTTCAGGGAAAAATGCAAACATACCAAATAACCTGTGGAAGTCTTCTGTCATTTGCTAACTAATTGCTGCTTTCAGAGTGGAACCTGTCTTGTTTCTTTAGTCGTGTGTCTACTTAGCTGTGCTCTTGCTCCAAAATGAGTCATGTTTCAGTCTCTGAAAGCCCCACTGTCCTTGACTGTCTTTTAAACTATTTTTTATCATTTGTTTGGGTTATTTTCTGTTGGGTACTGTCAGGGAGATGCTGTGATAGCTAAAGAGGCTGCTGCTCTTGCCTGTTGTATCCCAGTTGCTGCATTGGTTATTTACAAGGATACGGCCTGACTTGTAGCATAGGTGTTGACCGTGTCTTGTGCAAACCCCTGCTGCCTCCAGGGATGCTACAGACCCTGTGCTGTTGTCTGTAAGACCAAGAGCTTCACTTTGGGCAGGACCCAGGTCCCCCATTCAGAGCAGCAATACTTCCCAGAGCCTTTGGCCCGTGGAATTCTTGAGTTCCTTGTTGCTCAACTTCCCACAGGATCAAGGCCAGATTGGGTTGAACAGGGCTCATAGACATGTTTTCCTCAGGAGAAACACTCATTTCTGGCATATACTTGCCTGGTCAATATTTGCTTAGTGAAGAGTGGGACAGGGATGGGAAAGTTCATCATCCAGTGGTAAACTGGTTTCCTGAGCATCAATACCATTAGATTTGGGTTCAAAGGCAGAAACTGGCCTCTCAGACCTCAGTGCCTCCTTGCTGTAAACCCATCCAACTTGTCCCAGGTTGTGTTGGGGATGGCAGTAGCTATTTTAGGGCAGCTCTGGAGGTATTGGGTGGGCAAAGATGGGGGTTTGGGTGCTGGAAAAAAGTTCTAAAAAGCATCTGAAGGTGGGGTTATTATTGCACAAGTTAAATGATATCCTGGATGCAAATGCTTTGTGGTTTGGGGTTGTTTTTTTTCTTTTCCTCCCTTAAAAATGTGGTTTGTTTGGCATTGAATAGCCATCAGAGAGGTGTTTTCAGGCACTGTGCTTTTAAAATCAGCATGCTAAACCCCCTTGGAGTTGTGAGAATATGTGCATATGCAGACTGGTGTTGGTTGAATTCAATTGTTACAAAACACACCCTTGGAAACCTCATCTGGGATGGTGTTGGCATGTCCCTTACATTTTGCCAGTTTTTAGAAGCTGTCAGGTAGTACTGTGTGGGAAGTGTTACAGGGATAAATCCTGAAATCCTAATTTGGGCTAAACTCCCACTGTTTTTAGTGGGTGGCTTGCTGGCATTAAGGCCAACACCTTCAGCTATTACAGATGACCTTTCTGTCCTGTAGAAGTCAAGGAGACTGAGACTGGATGCCTCTGTCTTGTACTAGAGATCAAACTGCAGGATTGCAGCCCTTAAAATTTGTACATGTACTGAGATCTGTGAACAAGAAGTTGGTTAACCAAAAACATTTCCAGTAACTCTTCTTTAGAGTTTCAGTAGTGCTGGTGAAATGCCAGAGATCTGGAAACAGAAATTAGCTGGTGATTTAGAGCAGTGCATGAAGAAGACACTCATTCTGTAGGGGAAACACTGATGTTCTGAAAACTCTGCTTTACATAAATGGAGAATATATAACGCCAGGTATTTTAAATTGAGAACTTTAAATTCTTTCAAAACACCAGCACAAATTTATTGAAATTCTGTTTGCTCAGGTAACTGATTTTTATTTTTCTAGGACAATGTTTCTATGATATGCCTGCAACTTTTGTCAGTATATTGCTTTCCAGCAAAATTGCATTAAATGTATTTTAGAAGTCAATAATCTGAAAGTAGGTACCTGAAGTTCCTGACTCTGACCAAGGAATTGAGATCATACGTTGCTCTGGCTCTGTGCAAGAAAGAGGGAAGATGTTGTGTTTGTGTTGGCAACACTTAAGAAAATCAAACAATATCTCAACAGTAAGAAAAGAAAGGCTCAAATCCCTTCAAAAAATGTTGCTGTGCAAATCTTATCTGGCAGAAGGTCTTCCCAGCTGAAAAGCTTCTTTCCTGCACCTCAGTGGAGCATCACCATTAAAGTCTGACTGAAGCCAACTTGGTGTCAGCCTCAAATGTTATGCAAGGGCACCCCAAGGACTTGCTCAGTTGCAGCTGAGGCTCTGAAGCCCACACTGTATTGTTTTCTTGTCCATTTCCCTTTAGGTGGTCGCTGCTTATTCATATTTCAAGCTCAGGAGGGCTCGTTTGTCCCACCACTGGGACTCCAAGGAGGAAGAAGGGTTTTCAAATCCTTCCATGCCCCCCTTGACCTCTGAGTTCCCCATCAGGATTTCATACACAGCTCTCCTTTTCTTTTCCTTTTTTCTTTCCTTCCAGAGAATATATTTCCTGTGCTTTGTGAAGTTGCAGAAGCACCTGGAAGGGATTCTTCTCATGCTGTGTGCCCTCTATCTGAATTGCCTTTCCTTTAAAGAGGTGATTGACTGATAGGAGGAGGGCTGAGCAGACAGGAAGTACTTTGGCTTTCTCCCCTCTTGGGCCTCCAAGATCATAAATGAGGTCTGTAAGAATTGGGACAAGAGCTGGCATCGCCCAAGTACTGGGACTGTGCTCCACACACTAAAATTTATAATGAGAGTGTTATGGTACTGATCCCAACTCTTCTGCTGATTTTCTGCTCAAGGTTGTCACAACCACTTTTAATTTGTCTTCGTCACTAGACTGGGGCCTTGGATACTGAGGAGTACGAAAGTGCTTCTGACAAGTAGCTTGAATAGTGTTGTGTATCTCTCTCCTTTAAAGCCTCCCTGTCAGTTTGTGTGGCTTGTAATTGCAGAATTGCTGGTTGGCAGGAGCCTCTGTGTGGATAGTCTGGTCCAATTCCCCACCTAATGTGGTGGCAGCTGAAATAGTCTGCTCAGTGGCATGTCCAGTGGGGTTTTGAGCATGCCTAAGGATGGAAATTCCCATTATTTTCTTGAGCAATCTGTGGTTTTCTGGGTTCTGAGGTTTTGTGTCCATCTCCCCTCATCCCCACCCAGAAAAAAAGTGTGTTTTTGTTGTGGGGTTTGTTCTTACATTTAAATGGAATTTCCTGTATTTCAGTTTGTGCCCATTGACTCTTGTCCTGTTGCTGGGTACCACCAAGAGGAGCCTGGTTCCATCTTCTTTACGCCTCCATCAGGTATTTATGCACATTGATAAGACCCCTCTGAATTTTTTTCTTCTGCAGGCTGAAGAGTCCCAGCTCCTTCAGCCTCTCCTTATATGCCAGATACTCCAGTCCCTTAATTATCTTCATGGACCTTTGGCAGACTCTCAGCAGTATGTCCACATCTCTATTGCACTGGGGAGGGAAGCACTTGTCCCAGCACTCCAGATTTGTTTCACCAGCCTTGAGCAGAGGGGAAGGATCCCCTCCCTTGACCTGCTGGAAGTTGTTTTTCCTAATGCAGCCCACAAGCCGTTGACCTTCTTTGCTACAAAGGTGCTTTGAAGGCTCATGGTCAACTTGATGTCCACCAGGAATCTCAGGCCTTTCTCTGCTTTTTCTGCCTTCTTTCTGCCTGTTGTCTCCCAGTCTGTGCTCTTGAGCAGCAGGGCTTTGCATTTTCCTTTGTTAGACTGCAAAGGTTGGTGTTGGCTAATTTCTGCAGCCTGTCCACATCCTTCTGAGCGACAGCATGCCTGCCTGGTCTGTTAGCCACCATACTGTGTCATCTTCACACTTCCTGAGAGTGGACTCTCTGCTGTCACCCGTAATCTTTCCTCTATAAAGAATTTAGAGCCCTGGGTGAAGTGTTTAATGAATCAAATCTCTCAACAGTTCTTAAAAGTACATTGCTGTTCACTTGGGAAAGTCAGACAGAGATGAGGCAGCTTCACTAGCACTAACAGACCATTAAATACTGTGCCTTGTAATAAAGGACTTCATTATTATTATTTAGGACTTTAATTCCTTGAATCTCAGATACTTCATGCAATACGAGCTCATGCCCTTTGCTAACACCATAGCAACCTGCTATAAATGTCACTATATTATGTGGCTTGTTGGCCAAAAGCTGGACAAGGAATGCTTTCTAGGGCAGGAAATCCATGGAGTCAGTAAAAAAAGTACTGTAGAATAAGGGGAAAATCCTATTGTTGTTTTAAAGTCTCGCAAAGTGATTTTTCTTTTTCTCTCCAAAACTGTGCCCTAGAGGAAATAGAGGCATCAACTGAAATTCTCTCAATACTTTATCTACATCCCCCTCCCCCAAAAGCTACGTCGTAGGCACAGTCTAAACCTCTGGGCTAACAGATGGTGTTGAGAGGGGGAGGGAGGGGGAGCAATTTGCATCTAAATAGCTGAAATAAAAAAGGGTCATGTCCCACAGACCAGCCCCACTCACCTGCTGTTTAAATCCCCCTGAGAAACAGGCAAACTCGCTTAGTTTTTTAATGTCTGCATCAGCTGAACTTGCTCTGAAGCTCGCTGCCCTAAAAAAGCTGCAATCCTGTGCATCTTGCTGTATGGATTCTGTTCTGCTCCCCAAACGACCAACTTTTAAGGCTTTAGTTCTTTGAATGGAGTTGACAGCTGTGTCACTTCTGCTCAGCCCTCCCACCAGAGTGACTGCTGCTGTGTTATCATAATTAGCACAAGCACTAATGATACAGGAGAGGTTTAGAGCAAATATTACCTCTTCTGTCAGCTTGCCACTCTCATGGCTGCCTGATCCTGCCTTCAGAGGTGCTCTTGCCATATGGTCCTGTGGACTCGTGACGCAATATTCCGCCCTGGGTTTGTGTGTGTGTGTGGGAAGGGCTTTGGCTCTAGTGACCACCAGGCTGCAGCCCAGTGGTGATCCTGATCATGCAGGCCCATGGTATGGTGTTGGATGGCTGTGCTTAATCCTGCAGGCATCCAAAGCCAAGTTGCTCTGGCTTCCTGACTGTCCTGTAAGAATTTCTTAGGTCCAAGACCTTGCTGCTTTGTAATGATTTTGTTTTGGAGTGTACGGGTCATTTGCCCAGCACTGTTACACATTCATGGAGACTACTCTGGGTCTACCCTCCTGTCCTGGCAGCAAGAAATGTGCTTTTGTCTCTTCAGGCAGACTTTCTCTAAGTTTAAGGCTGTGGAAAACCTGTAATAAGGAAAACCTTCCCAGTTCTTCATAATCATTTACACATTCATCACCTTGAAACCATCCTACCTTATTTCCCAATGATAGGAGAGGCAAGAGGGCTTCACAATGAAGTTTAGTCTTAGTATAAAACACCAGGATAAGCAAAACCTGGTTCTACCCATCAGTTCCTTGGACTTCTACACTCAAATTCTAAAAACAAATAATGTGACAACAGTCTAGGTGGTTCAGGAACTTTATTACTTTTGTCCGTTGACAATATCTTCTCTACTTCCCAAGAAGCCGGAGGCATTGGAAAGTTGAGTTTGGCAGACTGGAAGGCTCAGCAGGATAAGGAGTGGCAGAGATGATGTCTGGGGAACCACCACTGTCTTCTGTGTGTTGATCTGGTAGAGTAAAATGTCTGCAGAGGAGGATTTCTATTTCTGCAGTTGAAACCTTGAATCTCTTCTTTCTTCAGCACAAGCCTGGAGGGAATTGGTGAGGTTAACCTTTGCTAAGCTGCTGGGCCCTCCCTCCCACAAGTCTCTTGGAAGAGGAAATGGCCTCAAGAAGTGTCTTTGTTTTTTTTTTCTCATTTAATTCCCAAGTATATTTCAATATTGTGGGCAGTAGTGGTTGATGTGCATTAAGGCAACATAGATCTGGGCAACAGCCTTGTTTACATGCCTCTGGGGAATAAGTTCCTTTATTTTATAATTTAATATAGATTCCAGTTAATAGAAACAAGATCCGGTGTATGAATGCTTACAGAAGTAATTGGGCAATGCACAATACCAAATGATATTATTTTAGAGTTGTTAGTGGTACTTCATGATTTTCCACAACTGTTTTTCTTTTTAGTACTTTGTTACTTGAGGATAAACAGTCATATCACATGATGCATACTCACTGTCTGGGAGTAAACAAAATAAGTGAGTTAACTTGGGTGGTGCAAGTTACATGCACACATAAATGTGTGTGTATGTGTGTGTATGTGTGTGGATATACATCCATACTCACTTCTGTAGGACAGACCCTTGCCCTGCTCCTTCTGCCCCCTTCCCCAGTTCAGTGATGCAGGCAGGTACCTGTCTCTGACATCTGTGCTGCTGGTCTTTGCTGTGGATAAAATGCTTATTATGCAGCAGGGCCCAACAGACCATGTAAGAGTAAAAATAGAAATGAAAGGTGATACTGGAAATATTTATTTTCTCTGTTTTTGAAAACAAAACAATGTAAATTGGCAGCTGTAGCAGAGGTACATGGTACTTTTCACAAAGGAGGCAAAAGGGGGAAATGTGAGGAATTAGGTGCCCTTTGAGGTGAGGTTTACAGGTAGTGGGATGAAGACTGAGGAAGCTGGATTTCACAGACTCCTAGAATGGTTTGTGTTGGAAGGGACCCTAATGATCCTCCAGTTTCAACCCCTTGCCATGGGGACTGCCCTCCACCATGCCAAGTTGCTGAAAGCCCCATCCAACCTGGCCTTGAAGACTTCCAAGGATGTGATATCCACAGCTTCTTGGGCAGCCTGTTTCAGTGCCTCACCACCCTCACAGGAAAGAATTTCTTCCTAGTATCTAATGTAAACCTGCCCTCTGTCTTATGGCCGTTCCCCTTGTCCTGTAACTCCATGCCCTGGTCTAAAGTCCCTCTCCAGCTCTCTTGTAGCCCCTTTAGGTACTGGAAGGGGCTTTAAAATCTCTTTGGAGTCTTCTGCTCTCCAGGCTGAACAATCCCAGCTCTCTTAGCCTGTCTCCATAGCAGAGGTGTTCTGGCCCTCTGAGCATCTTTCTGGTCTCTTATAGTTTTGCTCCAGCAGGTCCGTGTCCCTCTTACACTGGGGTCCCCAGAGCTGGAGGCAGCACTTCTACCTGCTGGTCACAGCAGTCTGAGATGTAGGCTGCTTTTATTTTAACAGGTTTCTTTTTGTTTCTTTTATTAAGTGGCTTACCAAGTGGCTGACTGACATTGGAGCATTTATTTCTATATCTTCCCAAGCTCTCTAACTGCAAGAGGAATTTGCTGTACAGAAAGGACCATTCTGGTAGTCCACAGTGCTATTTCAGTCACTTTCTCTGTGTGGATCTAAAATACTAAATAAAAAGATGTGCTGGATTGGAACCATGCCTAAAGCAATTCTTGGCATAATGGGATTATTTTACTGATTTTTAATTAAAATAGAATTCTAACTAGATTGTTTTGAGTATACATGCAGCTCTGCTTTGTTGTTGTTAGTCTAATTGCCTCCTAAATTAAAGATACCAATATTCTAATCCACCTTCTCCCTTGGGATACTGGAATTAAATGAGGGTGTGAAATGCTATGTAAAATGATTTACAGGCATGCAAGATAGATAGAAAATGGTCTTTAAAGGCATTAGCCAAAACTTAGGTCTTCCCTTTACTGTGATGTCTTGACAGAGAGATGGATGAATTGTTATTTTTTTTGTATGCATTTATTTCTCTGTCCTGACAGGTCTTTTAAATGGTTAGAAATGTAGTTGGAAAAAAAATGCCAGTAATCTCAGTCTTTGAGAAGATGCAGTTAATGAATCTCCAGGGAAATACCCAGAGTACAGATGCTCCATGGGGAAGAAAAGGTTAGGAGCCAGTGGACCAGGGGTTGGAGGCAATACATCATCTCAGATATAAGATGGAAGCTGTCTGCTGGCAACACAAGATACTAAAATGACAGAATTATTGGCTTGTTTTCTTAGGACTACTTTTTGAGAGCCCATTTTAAAATAATCCATGGTTTGGGATTTGACTACTTCTATTTAAGATACCTTGGTTAAATTTTGTCAGAAACAAAAGGTGATTTTTAATTATCGCTACACATTGGAACCCCCTGGGGACGTTTCACCTGGGGGGATTAAATTCAAATCATGCTGTAAGTTTAAAGAATATATATAAAGTTCAAATCCAACCTCTATTTTTAAAGCTGAAAGGGACCTTACAAAGTAGTAGGCCTCAAGTTTAGATCTCTGTTTTATAACATTTTAATAGAGTAGCAGAGACTGACAAAACTTTTGTCAACGTAGAATATTTAAGCTCCTCAGATAGAACTAGATGTACAATGAAGAGTGTTCACAGGAAAACAAGAGTTATTTCCAGCCTGAAGATATTTTCCTTAGAAATAAAAGCAGCCAAATGTGCGTGTCTTGGGAGGCTGTGAATCAGCACCTGCAAATACCAGTAGTACAAGAATAACCAGGAACAGAACAAAAATTGTATGGGGCCCTGAGCAACCTGGTCTGCTGGGAGGAATTGCTGCACATGGCAGAGGGGCTGGACTTAGTTGATTTTTAAGGTCCCTTACAGCCCAAGCCTTTTCCATGATTCTGTGAAAACTTGGGCCAAAAGAAACAACTGGAAAGAGTGGAAGAAGCAACCTCATACTTGCAAAGGGGACAGTTCACTTAAGCTCTGTTGTGGTCATGCTCTGTTGTGGATTGATTTGAAGGATCTTTCCCACAGCAAGTGTATTTTCTTCACTGAATCCCTCTGCAATGAGTGTAAGAACAGGAAAGATGGAGTTAAGTGCAGGTTGTGCCACAAAATGAGTATGAATTGTTAGTAAAGAAGGTAGCACTTACCTGAGACAAGTGTAAGTGGCATAAAGTAAAGGGGGGAAAATATGGTTTGGGAAGTGCATCCCCATGCATTGCCCAGGGACCAAACCTGGGATTTCTTGAGAGCTGTTTCCAAAACTGACTGCCCTGTTCATATCTTGAGGTTTTTTAGCTAACAGAGCTGTTACTGTAAAGGTGAGAGGTGAAATTATGGTGTGCGAGTTAGAGAATTTAAAGTATCATTTTATATTCTCTTGCCTTGGAAAGGAGAGAGGGAGTGTGGTCAGGTAACCTGAGGTGGGTGCTGGGTTTGTGTGGCCAAAACACTGAGAAAGCTTTGGGTTGTGGATAGGTACCATATCTCTGTGACAGTGTGCTGTGAACATTCTTGACTCTTAATTGCTGAAATTAGGGGAGAGTGATGAGAAAACTGCACCTGGACTTGCTGCATGTTGTGTTCTCCTAATTCTAATGCTGGTGACCTTAGGGGGAAGTAGCTGTAGGACTTAAGCAAGGTGATGTAAAGCAATGGGACGGAATATGGTACTGAACAAAATGCCTTAACTCATACAACTTCCTAGAGCATCTGTCTGTGATTGTTGTCTTCATTTTGGAAATCTGTTGAGTTTTTGCTACCACTTAGCAAAAGTAGAACATTGTCTATAGAGCTTCTTGTCTGCCTAATAGTGACCATTAAAAGATTTTTTAGCATTTTAAGTACACAGAGGACAAACAACAACCTGACAAAGCAGTCTTGAGATGAATAAAACATGCATACTGGCGATCCATCCATCAGTGAAATCCCAATTCTGCTGAATTTGCAGTTCATATTGTCGCTAATTGTATGATGTAGATGCTTGTCCACTGGGAATTGGATGGAAATAGGCAAGTCACTTGCTTCAGATGCTGACAGGGCTGTGAATGGGGGCTCAGTCAGTCTCCTCTGGGTTGGGTTTTATGGCTGCAGTGTTGCTGCTTTTTGAGAAAGAATGAGTTTTTAATAGGTTGCAGTGAAGATCCATGCATCCTACTGAAAGCTGCTTAGGTCACTGTTGCAAGAACAGAGGGTAAGAAGCTCTGTGCCCCAGAAAAACCTTGCTCAAAGATGTTAAGGAAAACCTTGCCTGCTATATCTGGCCTCGCAATTAACTCCTACTCCTAATTACATAGTGCCTTAAAATGGGCCTGCCACTGTAATAAATGATGTTGCTATATTTCCTTTTGTTCAGTGGAGTAAAAATAGTTCACTTGGCTCATGGGCTTTATTTAACTGAGTGCTAATGCAGACTTGGTTGTAATATATTGCAGAAACAGCAGTTCCTTTGTGCCAGTCCTATACAGCTTTCTTTTCTCTACCAACATACAGTAAGTATGATTGGAATCTGAGTAAATGATGTGATAAAAGGCTTGATGGTGCTTCCTAAAAACAAACTGCTGCTCATTAAATTAAATGATGATGATTCTTAATGGACTAGTTAGTGCTCTGCAGTGCATTTGGTACAAGTAAGGAAGTCTAGGGATGTGAGACCTGCCACTATGGCTCCTCCTGTATGTTCTGGAATCATAAAGCAGGTAGAATAGGGAGTTTTGCTAGATACCATGTAATTATAAACACAGAGGTGATGTTCTTGCAGCAAAGAAGACTACTGTGACAGTTTAATTAGTGGAGAAACCATAAGCCACCTTAGGCTTTTTCATTTTGCCTTGTAAGTGAACTGCTCCTAGAGCATTTCATGTATCGCACTTGAAGGAGTAATCATTGCAAACCTGAAGCAGATTTATGTGCAGTTCTCAAATTGCTTGTCTTTACTGATATTAAATTAGCTCTTGCAGTGCTGGGTATTTGATGGTGCTTGTCTCTAAATTCAGTTTGTTTGCAAAAACCTCATGTTTGATTCAGAGCTTATCCTGTCTTTGGAGAACTATTCATTCTCCCTCTTTCCCCAGCTTTGAAGAACCAAAACTTTTAACAAAGCAACATGAAACTGAACCAATCTTTGTGATTTTATTGAATTGAAAACTACTGCCAGTATGAAAATTTTGGCTAGCAATTAAGGGAATGTGACAGCTTTGCCAGTCATTACATAAATACTATGGAGCACTGGGCTTCCTACTGTCATTAGCTGCAATGAACACAATGGAGCTATACACAGGAGCAAGCACTACTCTGATGATAAATGTTTGCATTTCCAATTAGCACTGAACTGTTGTGGCATTTTCCCCTCAGTCTAATTGAGAGTCTTGGATGGTTTCATTCACTAGCTATAATTGGGTTGTCTTCTTGCTCTTTGCTTTCCCAGCAGCAAAGGAGTTGAATGAGTTTTGCTCTTAAGAACATTGGTTTCCTCTTTGCAGGTCTCTGTGTCTTGGTGTTTCTTCACCTCAGAAAAAACTCAGCTTTTACAGTTTTCATCTATTTATGTACTATGTCTTTTTGCTAACCACTGCATTTCATCCTCTGTGCATATGGGATGTTGTTGACTTGATCTGACATTGTTCTCGTTTCTTTATATATTTCTTACCCCCACACCTATTACTGAATGACAGATCTCTGCATTTAAAAAGGTGCAGTTTTTGCAAATGCTAACATGTATTTAAAGTGTGAATACATTGTACGGGGAATTATTCCACATTAGGAAATAGCGGGGCTTAATTCTGAGCCCTGTGCTCTATGTCCATCTTCTGCATTGGAAACTTTTGAATGGAAGGATGATTAATGACTCGCCTGCTCTCAGTTGCTGTTGCTGCTAATGTGTAGTTAGGACTCTGAGCCAAGTAACTTAGGCAAGAGTAGTGGGGGTGGGTTTAACTGTGTGCATTAATATATTCTCTTTATGCTGCGTCTAGTCATTTCCTCTGGAGCACAGATTTCCTCCAGGAAGCCTGCTTGTATGGGCTTTGGATATGCTTTAACATAAGAGGCCTTTATTTTTCCCACCCTGCTTAGCGAGCTCCAGCTCCAGCGACTGCTTTGACTTGTGTGGTTGAAGCCCTGCCCTCCTGTGAGCTAAAGCGGAACCGGAGCCAAGGCTGCTCGGTGCTGTGCTGGAAAAGGGAGCCTGTCCTGACATCTGCAACAGCGAACTTGCTTGTTCAGGCATGTGGCTGGGGGAGGGGAGGCAGCACTTCTGGAGATGAGGAAACAAGGAGGATGATTTGTGGGCTGAGAGCTTTTAAAAATGATACTCTTGATTCTTTCTGTCGCAGCTTGGATTTCTTCTTTTTTTTTTTCTCCTTGAATATGGATGCAATTTATTTCTCTTGGGCTGTTTAAAAGCTCTGTTAGAAGTGGGTAAATGCTTGGTCAAAATGCCCAGGGATGGGATCAGCCAGAGCTGATCTCTGCAGTTCTCCAAGCTTGAGTACTGGAGCACAAGTAAGGGCAATTCAGGATGTGTTTCAGGTATTTGGGCGTAGTGGGCATTGATTGTGAAATGGTTATTGTTTGACACGGCCATTTATTTGTGTGCAACAGCCTGAAGCCAAGTCTAAACACGGCAATTTAAGCTGGCATTGCCTCTCTGTGGTTTTGGATTCAAGCCTAATGTGGTGAAGAGGGCTTGACCTGCCTCAGCGCTTCTGAAACCCTCAGTGTGCCTGGGTTACTGTCACAGTGGTCATGCATGGGCCCACACTGTGGAAGCTGGTGAGCATTGGGCCTTGATTCTTTCAAGCAAAACGGAAAGAAGCTTCCTTAACTTGAATGAAAGGAGAACTCTGTTGCTAGGAATCGAGTGGTTATAATTAGTCTCTTCTTTAGAAGCGTATCTGTGCAGTAGGATGGGTTAGCGTGGATATCTGCCCAGGCAGAGATTTTGCAGCTCTCCTACCCACTGCAGTGGTGATGTCCGTGTCCTCCTGCAAAATCTGGGCTAGGGAATCCCACCTGGCAGTCCTTGCATTTAGCCCAAACTGTTGGGGTTGAGCTAAAGGCTTTTTTTTAAAAGGGCCATCCAGACTTTTGGCTTTTAAAATTCCACCTCAAAAGCTGTCCACCTGTCCAGCTTTTCCTGTTGAGTTGTAAGGGTCAGTCATTCTTTGTGTCTGGCACTATGGAAATAATGCTGGCAGTGGAGCAAGACTGCAACTGGTAGTTGGCCATCTGCCATGAGAGTGTCTCCCTTCCCCCTTATCACACCCACCCACCCACTCGTGCTGTAGCAGTGGATGCATTCTCTATCCTCTTCTACGTGTATACTGATGTTGAGTGATTATTCTTTCATTTAATTGAGTGATTTCATCTGCATCTTGAGGTGTTGGCAGCACCTGTAGGGGTCTAATAGGTAAGTTCTAAAAAGACATCAGCAAACACTGCTGTTTTGTAATTATTTATATGAACATTATGCAAACCTGTTGTTTAGTTTGTTGGGGTTTTTTGTTGTTTGTTTGGTTTTGTTTTGTTTTTGTTCTAGTTTACATGTAAGAGCTGGGTCTGGGCTGGTGCTATGCTGGTCCTTGGCTTTTTTGGTTAAATTGGCACATTTACACAGAGCTCAGATGTGCAGTAACTGGCTGGAGAGACAGCTCCTTGCTACAGTTTGAGGGTTTTTTTAATCATCTCTAAATACGGTGATCTGTCTGTCCTCCCTCGGGGTGTGTGTGTTGCAGCTGCCTTTTTTGTGACAGCATGTGTTCCAGGTCCCATCTGCTCTTGGGTGGAGGAAGAGGACATCTCTTGCCTCTTTTTCAGGTGGAACGCGTGGGGTGCCTTTCCTTCAGTGTCAGACTGGTGTTTGAGACTTAGTCCCACGAAAAGTAATAAAAAAACCAATGACTGTCTTTTCATCCTGTGTGGAAACCCAGCTGGTAAACTCTGATGTTACTTTTTGTGCTGGGATTTGCATGGAAGCGTGACACACGGGGAGGGAATCTGCTGCTTGCAGTGTGTTTGAACAGAGCAGGGCACAGCCTGTGCTCTTTCCTCACCAGGGCAGTGTGAGGGGGAAGGAGGAGATTTTAACTGTACGTGTGCACAAGCCATTTCTAGCCATGGGGTGGAAGGATGCAGGGATACTGGTGCAGAGGTAAAACACTTGTTCTGATCAGGATCAACTTGATTAAAGGTTAAGACTGTCTCTTTTTTGTGAGCAAGACACCCTTTCCTCACCCTGCAAACAACAGAATACTAATGTCTTGAAAAATGTGAAATTTTTCTCTGGTAGTAGGCAAAGAAGAAAGAGCTGTTGCTGAGCATCTTCCTCCTCCCGTCTTGTTTAATATAGTTTATTCATCTGTAAGTTGTAGTGAGTAACTTACAGCTACTCTCTTGCCAGACTGCATGAATTATAGATGGCTCTTTTTTGAGTTTTCATGTTGACTCCTGCAATTAGTATGCATTGGATGTAGTTATCTGTATGGCATCTACTGTAGCGTAGGTTTCAGCCTTTCTGACTTTTTAATTGCTTTCTGTTTTAGCAATCAGTCATCTGTCTGTCTTGCTAAGGAATGCAAAGAGAGCACAAGCAGCTTGATAGAAACTTAGAGTTCAGCGTGGAGCACCAGGTTTGAAATGATGTGCTTAAGTTAAGTGGAAAGAAAAATTGCATAGATAGAGGGTCTTTGTTCTCTCTTTTTTTTGCTTGTGTGTGTGCTACAGTAAGGCCAGTATGTCCCACCTACCTCTGGGTCCCACTCTGGGAGGTGAATGTCTGAGGAGGCTGTGCCTGTACTACAGTTTATGCCTGTAGTTCAGGCATAAATTTTGTGATTTCTGAGGTACGTAGATGTAGCACTTGAGTGTGATTTAGTGGTTAACACAATGGTGCTGAGTTAATGCTCGGACTTTATGATCTTAGACGTCTTTTCAAACCTTAATGATTCTGTGATTGTCTTTTGTGTTATATCTTAACAAAGATCAGCAGACCTGCATGGATCTTTGCATGTGTGAATGTACTCTGAGCTTTTGGATGGCGCTCTTGACACCTGTGGGTGCTGTTTTCTGTTCAGTACTGCTTGTTCTGTCTTCTGTCTGTCTCTTTCTTGTCTGCAGAAGTGTTTTCTAGGCGTAAAAGGAGAGTTTGTCACGTTTGCTGTTGGACTCCGTTGAGCCTGTGGCAATGATATGTAGCTGATGGGCTGCAAAAGTTGATGGGAAGGGACAGGGGTGCATTGAAGGCAACCATAACTTGACTAGAGCAGTCACAGATTCAAGTATGTAATAAAGCTTTTCATGATTACTGTGTGCTGAAACAACTCAAACTTTCACTGCTCCCAAATGTCTGCAGAAACAATAGTTTTACATTACAGCTATGGCTTCCTAGTGGTGTCTGTGGAGTTTGGTTTGAGTGCTGGTATTTTAATATATATAATAGTTGAGAATAATTGTGTCTGCAGCTAAAATGTATTCCCTCATCTGACTGGTTGAAAAGTTCATGTTCTGTTTCATTGCCTCCACTGTTCACTTAATCACGCCGTGGAAACCTAAGATGGATTTCTCAAGGCAGAGTCGTGCTGGTGTGAAGAAGGAAATAACTCAGTGCAGCGATGCTTTGCATTCCTGTTGGAATGGATTGTGCCGAGCAGAGTGACTCATTTCAGTGGTCTGGCGCTGATGTTCTGCCGGCTGGGGAAGCGATTGCCGGGTGCTCTGAATTTGAGCAGCGCCTACATGAGGGGGTTTGTTTAAAGCCTACTTACATGGGAATTGCCAGGAGGTTATTTCAGAAAGAACAGAATTTGCACAGCTAGCTGGGCTGCAGTGAGGGAGATGGCTACCTCTGTAACCACTTGGCAGGGCTCTGGGCTCTCAGCTCTGACTTGGGGGTATAATTCTGTCAGGACAGAGGTTCATCTGCCTATTTTAGAGCCAATAGAAGTTGAAAGTAAAACGATGTTGCATTTGACCTCTATGCGGTGGCAGGATTCACTTAAGCAGGTTTTTGGTTTTTCCTTTAAATATAAAGTGGCATAAGGCTTTTGGGAACCCTCTAGTGCTGCAATTAGAGGGGATAACTTCTTTGGAATCAGTCTCTTAGTTTTGTGGATCAAGGGATTTCCCTCATGCCCCCACTCCAAACAGCTCATGTAACTCCAAACATAAGACTTGGATGAAGAGAAAGTACTGTGAGCTTGAGTGATGGAGAGAAAATGAGAGGGTGCACTATAGGCTTTGCCTACAGCAAAGGTGCAGCTATCAAATAGGTGTGAAACAATATTGTTTGTAAAACTGTGTAACTTCTCAGCAGTTACTTGCCCTTTCAGGGAATAATGTAAGATAAACAAGAGCTTGTACTGCCAGTTTCTATCCCTGCGGTAAAACAGTAATTCACTTGTACACTATCCTTTCTGACTGAGGGATTTTGAAAAACTTTCTTATATTGAGGAAACTGAGAGCAGATGTCCCCGGGGTTTTGCACTGGTGGAAGTGAGAGGGAGGATGCTTGACATCCAGAGATTTTTCTTACACTCTTTTTTTTTTTTAGGTTTTTCCTTATGTTCTTTTTCTTTCCCCCAACACTAGGCCAGCCTCTGCCTGTAATCTGGGTTGGGGTTTTTTTTATTCTTACTTCTTTTTCTCCAGCCTGGAGCCACATATTGCTTTATTTCTGTCTGATGTTGCATCTGTTCCCCAACTTAGTAAATTTTACTCTGTCCCCTGCTTAGTTTAGTACCTCTGACAGCAGGTATACTGACCTCTCTGCTCTGCGGGAGAGGGACCTAGAAGTGAGTCAGTCTCTACCCCGGCCATGCCTGCAGCTCCAGGAAGTCTGGAGACTGGGGGAGTCTTTGCCTGCACCTTTATTCAAACCCCCATGGGTCTGTTTGGCAGGCACAGGGCTGCTAACATTCCTTTTCCTTCTGCTTCCCTGTTTGCAGTATATTCCTAGCAGCTTCCTGGCAATTTGCTTTCTCATAGTTAGATAAGATCAAAGCAGGGAATGCATCTCTTGTGGGATGTTGCTGCTTATGTTGTTTCAAGTGGTTTAGTTGTGCCAGCTCAGTTCCAGCCACTGACACTGTGATGTGCAAAGCCCATCAGGAAGGCCTCAGTATCTTCATGTTTCACAAGATGCACGTGCAGGAGTGGCTGCCAAAATTATCAGTTGGGTTTTAGCTTAGACTTTTTTCCACTGCTTAGGCAGGGAGAGTATTTATTCACACCAACCACTTCATGGCTGGCACTCCAGCTGTCACTTAGTTCTGTTCTATACCCCAGAATGGCATGAGGCTGAAGCCTAAGTGGTGGGACATGCCCAGGGCACATGTGAGGACACGCCCAGACAAGTGCACAGATAATTTCCTTCCACCCCTCCCAAATTCCAAAGCTGTCCCACCATTAAAATCAATCCCCAAATGCTGGTCTGTCATTTAATATTCCATTGCACAGCTGTATTGGAAGGAAAATGGGGCTCGGGTCAGACCTTTTACAAAATTCCAAGTGTGTGAAGACTTGCCCAAACCTTACAGGCTGTACAACACTGCCAACCCTCCCATTTAAGGGCGACTCTGAACAAACTGGGAATCAATCAAGTGGAAGTGAAGGTGGAGCTGCAGGCCAGCCATGGCTTGGCAGGCGACAGGGAAACTCTGCTCTTGGCAAAATCTGGCACATTGCTGCTGAGTGACTTCTGTGGGCAGTGTTTCTCTGCCTCAGTTCCCCACAGCAGTGAGAGCTCTGGGTCCAAATCTTGCCAGTTACACTGAGGATCAGTAGCTTGGCTAAAGAAGACTTTGAAGGCTGGCTGGGTGCTGTGTGGCCATAGGACTGCGGGATCTGTTTGCAGTGTGACTCAGTGTCTCACGGAGTCCAGCCTATGGAAAGCAGCTCCCTGGTAGTCAGCAGTGATCTCAGCTTTGTAACTGGACTTCTTATTTGCAGAGAGCAAACAGCTTCTGACTTTCTGCCACCCTGTAATTCTCCCTGAGTGAAACATCTTCCCTTACTGCTTGTGAAATTGGTAAAGCTGTTGAATTGCTTTTTCCACCCAAATAGAAACTGTTCCCACTTTGGTCTTTATTCAGCAGTTAACTCCCAACTCACTTTTGAACGAAAACATAGTGCAGATGTATTCCAGTTTCCAGAAGGATCTTGCTGCAGCCGGGCTGTGCCCGGAGTAATGCTGATCTCATTTGGGTGGAACAAGTTAGTTGTTGCCGAATAATCTATTACCCTGTTCCCAGGCTTCCGTCTTTAAATCTGCACAGCAGGGATTATTTACTTATGGATTTAAGTGTGTTGGGGATCTAGTTTTGTTTGACCCTCCCAACAGAACAAAATGCAATCAACTTCCTGGCAGTTGGGGTTGCTCCTGAAGTGTGCTGTTACTGCAGAGAGTCCAGGGCTGGCTCAGCCCAATTGAGGGCTGTGGGACTGCATCTGAGGTGATGTGGGTACAGCTCAGGGCTTCCCGGCCACCTCTGCCTCTGAACCCACTCAGCAGCTTTTTTAGCAAAGGAGCCTGAGCAGCTGCATCAAAACTCTGAGTACAAACTTCAGTCTCTGTATCGTGCTGTGCTGGAGACTGATGCAAACCTTTTGACATAGTTTTGTGGAGAACTAGCATGGATCTGAAAGGTGTTATGAACTCAGCAACTTGTTGGCTCCTCTCAGGTATCCTTACTCTTTGCTACTGCGTATTGACCTTCCCACCCTGCACTTCTGCTCCGTGGTTTCCTTGAGAATTGCTTGTATCCTGAAACAGGATCAATATTGAATTCAGTGATCAATAACTCAAACGTTCGAACATAGTCTTATTAACAGAAAAAAAAATTGGATCCTGAGTAGAATTTGTTGTGCTGACACAAATTTTTATCCTGGGTTTGTGTTGCTATCATTGTCCCTGGAAGTGTTCAAAAACCCTGTGGATGTGGCACTTGGGCATATGGTTAATGGTGAACACAGGAGTGCTGGGTTAATGATTGGACTGAGCTTGCAGATCCATCTGCAAATACCTGCTTGTGATTTACTTGATAGTTTGTGGTTCTAGTCTACAATAAATAAATAATTACAGCTTCTAACTTGTTTTCTTTTCCAATTCCCAGTGACGGCCTCCCCAGCTGAAGATGTCTAACAATGGAGTTGAAACAGAAGACAAACCACCTGCTCCTCCAATGAGAAATACCAGCACTATGATTGGATCGGGAAGCAAAGATCCCGGGACTTTAAACCATGGCTCAAAACCTCTGCCTCCCAATCCAGAAGAAAAGAAGAGGAAGGATCGATTTTACCGATCTATTTTGCCAGGAGATAAAAGTACAGTATTTTATCTCTTCTAATAAACGTTTTGTCTGAACGTTGCTCTGCTTGAACATAGTCAAGCACTTGATGCTTAGTGATGGTTGAGGTTTTAGAAAATGTTGTTTGTTTCCTGCACATCTGTCTTGGTCATTTTGGGGTACCTAAGGTACAGTCTGTAGATATCTTTTTTCTAATGATTAATCCTGTAAATTTAATCCAGCTCACTTTTTTCCATAAGTTCATGGAGTGCTAGAATTATTTGGTTTTAAAAGGACCTTAAGGATCATCTTGTTCCAACTCTCCTGTCATAGGCAGGGATCACTTCCACCATCCCAGGTTCCTCAGTGCCCCATCCAGGCTGGCCTTGAACACTTCCAAGGATGGGGCACTCAGAGCTTCTCTGGGCAACCTGTGCCCATGGCTCACCACTCTCATAATGAGGAATTTCTCATAACATCTAATCTAAACCTGTTCTTTGTCAGTTTCTAGTCCAATTGCTCTTGTCTTATCACTCCATGCCCTTGTCAAAATCTCTCTGCAGGTCTCTTTTAGGCCTCCTTTCTTGTAGTTTTTTTAAAATTTATTTTACCTTTCTGATTAATCATGAGAACAGTGTCCCTGAAAACTGGGACTAGCTCTGTTGCTTCCCAGCCTGACTTGTCTATAATGGTCTTGAAAATCATAATTTTTTGTGCCAAATACAAGCTGGCCAATAAAGCTGACATTGGCAATTGGTGAAGAGCAGAGGGAGGTCTTTGGCTTGTTTTGTTGTTTAAACAGCAAATGATTTGAGTTATGCAAGACTAACATGCAATATCCTACTAGACCTGTTGTATTTTGCCTCATGGCCATTTACTCTGTTCTAATGTCTGAGTCAGGCATTGGCTACTTGCTTTTAAGAACAATCTGTCACTGAAAATTCTTACATATTTCTTGTGAACTGATGGAGGTTTTCATGTTCAAGGGACTGTAACAGATGGAAAAAGAGATAGGAACTGTGAACTGTACATGAAATTCTAATTTTTAGGATGAGGATATTTTTAAAAAAACCTCTCTTATGAATCTTTTGAAGTAATGCAAAAAAAACCACCCACCTCTCCATCCCCTAATATGTGCCGGTTTCTTTTTATATCTGACCTATTTTTTTGGAATTCCTCTTTGTAATACATCAGCTTTTTCTGTATGGCAATGGTTTCTAAGCACTGGGTTACTAAAGTCAAAACTAAATATCTTGAACTCCCTGGGCCTCAGAAGTGAGGCTGCCTCCTAATTTTTATTAGTGAAAAGACTAATTGAAATGATAGCTTCACTAATTTAAATAAGCAAGGTGGTGGATCATTTTCAACAAAATGAATGTGGCCTTCATTATTATTATTGCTCTTATCTGATACTTTTGGTAACTTTGGATTGTTTTACAAATGTGGGGTTTTGAACCTGCAATCCAGAAACCTGTGAACTCAATGTTAAAAGTTTGCTGGGTCTGGGTTAGAACTTTCCATTATGAGTATGAATCCTAAAAAAGCTGCAGGATTTTTCTGTTGACTTACTTAAGGGAGAGGAGTTTTTAAATCTCTAGGATCAACTGTTTCAGAGATCAATGAAATCACCTGAAACTTGTAAAGAGTGAAAGAAGTAGAACCTGAAATGCTAGTTTGAACTTTATTATGAAGGAGAACTACGAATGAGTAGAAAAATGAAGGTTTGGGGAAATTTAGCAGACAGACTGCCACTGATCTGAAGCTGCCTATGTTTACTGAAGATTGGCCAACATGGCAGATGCTTCAAGACATGAGAGATTTTTGTTTAGCCAAGCCCAGCAGAGCCTTCTGTTGCAATACACCTGCCCAAGTGAGAATGGTTGCTTCTGTCCTCTAATTCCTGTTGAGCAAAAAGTTCCTTTAACACTGTCACCTTCACTTCAAATTGGTTGATTTCTATCTTATGAAAACTACTTCTAGTCTCATGATGACAGCTAAATTCCTAGTGTGTCATGCTGCTTAAAAATGTAGGGAAATTCTTCAGTGTTCAGACACTTGTCTTTGGTTTGTGCCTGAAATAATTTGAGTGTTACTTTCTAGTTTGGCTGAACTAAAAGGGAAGTTGGTTTGCATTCAGTTAGAGGAAAGTAATTTCAAGCAAATCGGTGCCACCCCTGCACATGAACAGAGGTGTTGTGTAAAGGACACATGGGGCATAAATTCGGGGCCTCATGCATGTTTGCACACTTGCATTGAGCTATACCCCTTGCTGGGGGGCTCTGGAGGTGTCATGCTCTGCCTGCAAAATTTAGGATGCAATTTGTAGTCCTGATTTCCTCTGTCCAAGGCTAAACCACAACCTGGTATTTCAGAAACCTGTTGGCTGAATACTGGGTGGGTGCCGCCCAAGGGGATACGGAGCTTGTGTGACTTGTTGCTCTCAGCAGGACTTGGGAATATTTTGAACTTTAGGCACTCATCAATGCCTAACTGAGAGTTGGCTTGAATGGGGCACATTTATCTCCTTTGAACTTTGCTGAGCTCAGCTGCAGTTTCAAACAGAGGCAAGTTTTTACCCACAAGGTGACAAGGTGCAGAAACCAGGAGCCCTTTCCATGGTGACTGGGAGCACTTCACTCCATGTTAGCAGTGGTGAAGGCCTTTCTCATCTCAGTGGGCTTCAGGATGGCCACACTGCATGGTCAGACATGGTGCTTCACAGTTACAGCTCAAATTGCCAGAACACTGGAACAAAGAACTTATGGGAGGTTCTTGTAACAGCCTTGAACATGGAAGGTTGTGAATGAGAAAGTGGTGAGGTGTTTGTGGGAATAAAGCCTTTGGTGGTGGTAGGTAGGCCATCTTAAATATATTATATTATTTCTCTTTTGTATGTTTTTTAATTAAGATTCTTCAAGTTTTTTTAACTCATTGGAAGGATAATGCAATCACTTTAAAGGGACATTTAGTGTTCGTCCAGGTTGGGAGTGCCTTTCTCTTGAGTTCTTTTTCCCTTATACCACCTGCTATGACATAAGTATCTGCTTACAAAGGCAATTGTATTGTTAATGGTTTAGTAATGTTTAGGCTTCTAGATCTGTCAGATCTCCCTGAATGTAGGAATAAATGAACACCTAAGACTTCTGGATAAGAGCTTAATTCCCTTCAGCTTTTTTAGGAATATGTTCAACTCTACTGTGGCAGCCACCCTGGACCACGTGTGGGTGTTCATTGTCCATGCAGAACTTCTAGCAGTGGTGCTGGTGGAGGTGTCCTCTTCCTCACCTGAGCAATGTGCTTCTAGGCTGAGATGGCACTTCAGTCTTTGGTTTGGAAGAGTGGCCTGATCCTGTAGGCAGACCTATGGAATATAGTGGCTCTGATGGCACTCCCTGCACCCCTTTGCCTCTTGCTTTCCATCCAGTGCTAGTGCGTGCAGCAGCCTCTGTGCTGCAAGTGCTCACCATCTGCTCACCAGCAGCTGCTCCTGTCTCCTCCTTGCTCCCTTCTCAGGGATGGCTCCTCCAGCATGCCTCTTTTCCCCTTGGCAACTCTGTCACTCCTCTGCGACTCATCTTCCCCCCATTGCCTTTGTTTGAAAGAGGGATGAAAACAATCTGTTCCATCTTCATGTCCCAAATGGAGCATCTGATCTTTTTCTTTCTCCAGAATTGCTCTGTACAACTGTAGCTCTGTAATCATACAGAGAACAGTGCCAGAGCTGGCGCTGAAGGAAATGGGATTCAGTCCTTTGGGGCCAGCCCTGAGCCTCTCTACACAACCAACCACAGCAGCGTCTTAAATAATTGCTACACTGAGTGTTAGCCTTGCAGGCTTCTCAAATACCTGGGGTTTGCCATTCATGTTGCCAAAAGTGCACTGGGGAATGTCAGCTACAAAACAAATTCTGTTTGGCTTTGGATAAAAAAGGGGAGCAGCTGGGAAATGTAAGTGGTTTGCTCACCTTCTCCTGGGTCTGCTGATTTTATAACTGCATGCAGCAGCCAAGCTGACTAGAATGTGGTTCTCCCTTGAACTAATCTCAATTTCTTGAATACAATAAATACTAAAAGGAAGGTGGAGTCCTTAATACGTAATGAATATGGATGAACTTAATCCAATGCATAATGATAATCTTGTTTGAAGACCTCAATTTAAAATTTGCAGGGATCATCTGCTTTGATATATTCCCTTCCCTGTTTCTTTGACTTCTCCTCACCTGCCAGATTCTGCCATCTTGCTCCTGTCTTCAAAGCTAGTTATTAAAACCATCTTTAGATCATTTTAGGAGAAAAAAAAAAGTACTTTTGCTCATAAGATTTTATTGCAGAATTCCACATTATATTTAGGTTTCTTCATTAACTTTTAAGGAAATAGGATAAAGGAAGCAATTTCTAAGCAGTATTTGTAGTTAATTTTGTCCCTGGCTTTGTATGAGAGGCAAGTGTATATTTAAAAGCATATAATATTGGGATTTTTTTTTAAATTGCTTAAAACAACAAATAAAAAAATATGTTCAAAACTGACTGGCTTCTACTTACTGCCACTATAGAGCTTTTGACTCTGACCTGTGTAAATTTGGGTGGATATTTTAGGTAAATAGCTCTCATGCAGTTGAATCTAGGTATACTAGTTGATACTCTACATACTGAAAATATCAGTTTCCTTCTTTTATGCTTGTCCTGTGTTACAGGACTTTTATTTCTGTTACCCACTCTCTGTGGTTGCTCTTAAGTGTGGAAAGGAAGTTTTTAAACTTGCTGTTTGTCTGCTACAGATTGAAATCTTATGACCAGCAAAAACTGGGGAGTGATTGTGTAGGTGAATTAGAAGCTATTGGGGAGATTTTAATTCTTGATGCATATATGGAATTTTTTTAATGGTGGTTGTTTTTGTCTCTTGCAGCCAATAAGAAGAAAGAGAAAGAGAGGCCGGAGATCTCCCTCCCTTCAGACTTTGAGCACACGATTCATGTGGGGTTTGATGCAGTCACGGGAGAATTCACAGTAAGTGAATCTGAAGGAAAAGAGAACTGTGTGGTTTAGCTTATTGCTAGGAGGAGCCAGGGCCCATTAATCTTTTATATTTTAATGCTGGAAGGGCTATTACCATCATCTGGTTTGATCTCATTTGAAACACATCTGCAGAGGTTACCGACTAATTCATGCTGAGAGGCTGTCAAACTTGGCACATCCCAGGAGCTCAGACTGCCAGCAAACTTTTCCTTTCCTGTTTTGTTGGCTGTTGTGGTCAGCTAAACATGGCATATCTCTCCTCTCTTCCCTTCCCTTCCTCCTCTAGAGCTGAAAGAGGTCTATAACATAGTCTGTGTCCTGCAAGTGGGGCTCTGAGAGTTTTCCTTTGGGAGGCACACAGCTGTGTACAACTACTTAGGACAGTACATGTATGGGCTGCCCTAAGGCTAAATGTCAGATGCTTTTATATGTAGTGGGGTTTTTTTTTTCATTTATTGACATACAAAATACTGTCAAGACAAAGTTGTATTTCATCATCATCATCATCATATTTTCATTCTTATTTTGGTTATGAGATAGTATTTTCTGGCAGCAGAAGTTGTTTGTGAATAAGTTGTTTCTACCTGTCTGTGATATGCTGCTTTTCCGGGGACTTTATTCCCCTACCCTGAGCCATGTGTACATGTGTGTTTTTCATGGCACCCTCTAGACTTGCCCAGGTTACCCCACATGTACCAGTGGGGCATTATCTGAGGGATGTATCCAGCCATCCTTTTGAACAGGTTGGATAACTTCATTGCTTGTGGATCCCAATCTCTGCCACTTTGCCCATACAAAGTGTTATCCCTGCTGGTGAGGAAAGGCACAAGTCTGGCTGCTCTCCAGGTGTGTTTATTTTCTGGCTGAAATGATGTCCCTATAATGAAATTCTGAGTTTCAGATGTGAAGTTAATACCTCTGCTTTCCCAGCTCTGGTTACAAAGGGCACCACGCTGCTGTTACCAAAGAGCTCTAGTGCTCCCAGAAGACCCAAATGGGTGTTGGATGTCCATTGTGCTAGAGGCCATGCAGTGTATGTTACCTCTATAGTCTTTCTTCAGTGTATATATAAGTATGTGAATACCTGTGCATAAAGGATTTTGTGTTTTGTTTTGTTTTTTTTTTCCTTGAGGCTTTTCCCTAACTGCAGCAATTGAGTCTTCTCTTTTCTGGTTTTTGAATTTTGGTCTGCAGAGGACCTGGGAGTCACCCAGAGACCCAAAAGCAGAGTGACATTTGCATGCCCAAGTGTGATTTGTAGCACAGGCAGTGCCTAGGGAGGCACACATTCACCACCTCTTTTTCTTTCCTCTCCTGTCCTCTTTTCTCCCTATTTCCCTCACAGTACTGTGTAGCTCCAAAAGCTGGGGCAGAGCTGTTGCAGTGGGCTTATGTTTTGTGCACATCAGGCCAGCTGAGTGTTAACAAGGTGCCTCTTCCCACAGGGAATGCCAGAGCAATGGGCACGTCTGCTGCAGACTTCCAACATCACCAAGTCAGAGCAGAAGAAGAACCCCCAGGCAGTGCTGGATGTGTTGGAGTTTTACAACTCCAAGAAGATCTCCAACAGCCAGAAGTACATGAGCTTCACAGGTACATGGTGATGGTCTCTTGTGGCTGCTACAGCTCTCTGTGGTCAGGACATGTGGGGTTTCATTTGTTTAATCAACAAGTAGGTCTCTCTTTTCAGGGAAAATGTGAATGAGATTCTCTGGCTGCTCAAGCACCCTTCTTCCTTTAAAATACTGTTCTGTTAATCTGGATGCCCAGCATAGCTGCAAAAGAGGAGGTCAGTCAACTGGCTGAGCCTCCCAAACACATACTTTTTCTGATGCTCACAGCCACCATCTGGAAGGCAGCCGCAGGCTGCTGGGGCTGGGTTCCCCCTGATGAAAGTCTCCCTGGAGAAAACAGGCTGCTAAATTTTGCACCAGTTTCAGTTTGCAGGGTGGGTGTGGATGTTGCTTTTTGTGCACTTGGGGTGAGAGTCTCTCTGCTCCCATGTGCCGTGGTTGAGGAATATGCCTCAGCTGCCTGAGTGCTTGAAAATTGCTGGCTGGGTTCCTCTAAAAGGCAAAACTGCCAAGGTTTTGTGCCTTTTTCTATGGGTTATCTGCCCTCTGAAGGACATCTGTAACCACCACTCCTTTTCCTTTCAACTGCAGCTCCTTCCCTTTCTAAATATTAACCCCTCCTTTGGTTCTTTTAGGGGGATAGAACCATGTCACCAGATCTGGTACTAATTAGGAAGGCTCCAAGCAGGGATGAAAGCACAATTATTCCCCATATGTTCCTGGATAGTCAAATGAGAAGCCCATCAGTTGACTTGTGGAGTCCTCTGTGTATACCAGAAAATTTAGGTGGCTGAGACTGAATATTTTGCAGCCAGGAGTCAGCTACAGTGCCTCTGCTGGGACTTAGTCCATTGATATTTTGTGTACATGGATGGAAGACAATATTCATTCAGGTTTTCCTCTGGGCAATTCCACCCTCCTGCTGCAGGGATTTTTGACCCCTGCATTTGTCTGCATTTATTTATCCTCTGTTCCTATATCTTCCAGGGTTCAGCTGATTCTGGGAAGCTGGAGTGAAGGAGTTAAGTTTGGGAGCATCCTTTTTTCCTGCCTTTTCTAAAGAGAGCTTGTCCCTTGCTCCGCTCCCCACTGCTGCTGCATTTATAACTCATTTATAATGGCATTATTATCTGTCTTTCAGATAAATCAGCAGAGGATTACAATTCATCTAATACATTGGTAAGCCTGTCTCAAGTTTGGGGATTAAAAAACTTGCAAAAACTAGTTAATTACGTGTAAACTTGTAGTTTTCTTAGTGTTTTAAAATCTGAACTATATATTTCTATAGTGAGTACATATTTATAAAAACAGGCATGCTCCTTTCACTTTTTTTTTCAACTGGTGGGGAATAAAGCAGATATAAGTAGGATTTTTAGTGAAGAATGTATTAGTGAATGGAAATTAGTGGATTAATTAGTAGAAATAGCTCTGTCTTCATAGAAGTTGGTATTTTCCTATACCTAGAATTTAATAACCATGCTGCTGTCAGGTTTTATGTCTCTATAAACATCTGTGGCATAACAAAGTTTATTTACTAATCTGCAAGGTTTGATTTACCAAAGCTAATGTTGATTAACCAGACTAATCTCTAGCAGAACGGGAAATAAAAGGTTCTCCTTCTCTCTGCTTGACCTTTACTCAGCCCTTGCCAGGGCAGGCACCACTCCTATTTGCTTTGCTAGGAGACATGATACATTTGTGTGTGCCTGTGAGGTGGAAGAAAAAACTTTCCGTTTAAGATGGTTTGTAAAACCCAACGGTTCCCTCATCTCTTGTTTTCTCATGGCCATGTCAATACATAGAATTGGCTTATTATGCTCCCTTCCAAAGGCAGCTTATTCAGATCTGATCATTTAGGACTCTCTGTAAAAAGAAAAGGAAAAGGTTTCTGCCATTATTCATTATTACATGTTATTGTATGTCAGTCCTCAGAAGTTTCAATATCTGAGGTTGTAATTTTAAGCAAATCCTGATAAAAGCAGTAGTTACCAGTCTACTGAGATAGCCTGAGAGAGGGCATTAATACCCCCATTAATTTTGGGGGTATTCAGGACACTTCCAGTACACAGGTTTTCCTTGATGCTTTTAACAAGCTAGGCTTTTGTGTTATGTCAAGTGCATTTTGACAATTTTTTGTCAGGATGAGGGTGACATCAAGTATTTTAGGCTCAGTGGAATACGGTGTTGCTTTCCCCCTCTTTCTGAGGACTTAAATGCTTTTCTCCTGCCAGTCTTAGGGAAGTGATGATGCACAAACAGAACTGGTCTAGTGGGTTGAGGACCTCACGAAGTTTATTCTGAAATGTTTATAGTGTAAGAAATGCAATGAACTTCAAATCCAGTTTCAAATGTGTAAGTTTAAAAGCTGCTTTCATTCCTACTCACAGTGTTGCAGAAAATTCCAGATAATTTTTAACCACTCATAAAATTATTTTTAAACAAAATAATTGTTCCTATTTTTCCATAATTTCCATAAGGAAGTAATTTTAAATTTTAAAGTAATTTTAAAAGATATTTGAAAAGATTTTGCCAGATTCTTCTTCCAAAAGCTCACATTAATTAGTTCTCCATCACAATACCAGAGGCAATGTTAACTTGACTTCCTGAGTTTTGAAGAAAGCATTAAGAGGTTGATGCAAATTCTAGCATTTAAAGTCTGCAGTCTTCATACTGAATGGTCGGGGTTTGAGGCAAGCAAAAAACCTTAAGAGACAGTATAAACAGGGACAGATATTTCCAAATGTGGGTGTTCCAAAACTTGCTGATCAGCTGTGTGGGTATTGGGAAACCAGTGAGAGTGTCCAGGTCTGCTCAGGTCCTTGGGAAGAGGATTGCTGTCACTCAGGCAGATGGGGAGCTCTGTCTGAATGGTTGTGACAGGCAGTGCTGGACTGCACATTCATTTCCCATGAAGACCCAGGAGCTCTGAGTTTTGAATTTTTCAGACACTGTAACTCACCAACCTGTTCTGATTATTGTTTTTCTGCACTTGCTTCAGTGCAATCTGTTAGGAGCTTAATCCAGTGTTTGTGATTTTGTCTGTAACATGTGATTGGCTTTTGATTTTTGCTATTTCTGCAACTCCATGCAGAATGTGAAGGCTGTCTCTGAGACCCCTGCAGTGCCCTCAGTGTCTGAAGATGAGGATGATGAAGATGATGCAGCTCCACCCCCTGTGATAGCTCCACGACCTGAACACACCAAATCTGTGAGCAGAAATTCTTTCTTCAGCCTTCACTGCTGCAATCATAGTCAGGCCTTGACTGACTTTGTCCCTCTGCATTGCTTGATGCTGAGCCCTTCTTGGGAGCAGGAGGGAGGCAGTGGGAGCCATTCCTTCTGGCAGAATACCTCAGTGTTGTCACCTGCCATGTTGTGCGGGGCACAAGTCCTTGATTAGTGATGTTAGTTGCTAACAAAGCAGCTATAGAAATGCATCCCTGGCAACAACAATAACAAGATGAATAGAAGTGTTTAAATCTTCACCTGACCTGTGTGTTTTTCCTAACAAAATTAGATATACACCCGCTCGGTGATAGACCCTCTTCCTCCGCCTACCAGAGACGTGGCCACCTCTCCCATTTCTTCTCCCTCGGAAAACAGCACAACAGCACCCGACATGCTGGTCAGGAACACAGAGAAGCAAAAGAAAAAGCCAAAAATGTCAGATGAAGAGATACTGGAAAAATTAAGTATGTCCTTGTTCTTTAAAAAAGTTAAATTCCAGGTCCTGCGGTGTTGGTTTCTCAGAATGTCAATAAGCTGAACTGTTTCCCCATTTTGCGATCCCTTGCCGAAGACATGGGCACACAGTCACAGCACAAAATTAGGGGCAGATGTAAGGGGTGAGCTTGAATTCAAGCTGAGCACCTGTGATACTGGCTGAAGTCCCCAGGGAGTTACAGATCCTCAGGCTCTTCAGAACAAGCCCTGAGCAAATAATATATATTTAACTGTGAAGTCTGAGATCATTCCACATCTTATCCTGTAGCTCTGAAGTATGAATGATTATATTGCAATGCTAGACATAAGGTGTCTAAAAGATGGAGAGAAAATTAATGCATTCCCAAGTTTGCCTTCCACAGCATCATGGTGTAAAGTGACTTGGTTATTTTTAAGTGCTTTAACATTTTGTGGGTAGCCAAATTGGTGGGGTTTTTTCTGAGAAAAATTCATCAAGTCTCTCACTTGTGTCCTCATGTCTTCAACAGTTCCTACCTTCAGTACAAGTGCTCGTCTGCTGCCTGGTGGTTTTGGGTTATGCTGTGGCATATCCAACAGCTGAACCAGCTCTTTCATGGAATTGATTGCTATCCTCAGCCTGGGCTAGGTTTTATTAGAGTAGAGCATTTCTAATTCTTTGAACTACTGATCTTGTATTGGTTACGTCCATGCCTTGCTTGTCAGTTGATTTGAATTCTGTTAGCACCTCTATGATAAGGCTGGCCTCTTTGGTTTGAGATATATTTGTCTGTATTTTAGGAATAAGAGTCTAGTTAGATGAAGACTTAATATGAGGATATAACTTTTAAAAAAATTTAAAATATTAAATAGTATCTGAATAATTCATTTCTCTAAATAAAGCCTAAATTGACTTGATGGCCTATTAACCGGGACTGCTTGCTATTGGAAAACTTGCACCCATTGTTTCAAAACACCAACTTCACTCGCTCAATTAGCAGGATTTTTGTACCATTAAGCATTCAAGACATTTTTGTGACCAGGTAGGGCGAACAGCAACTGTGGCAGGAAAAAAAAGTGCTATTCTAATAAAAATACACCCACTTCAGTCATGCAGAGAAGTACAAGTGCTACTTTTGGGAGTGTTGGGAAGCAGATGTACCTTCTGACACCTTGCTTTCTCCAGGTGTCAGCTTCTATATGTGGGCTAGTCAGAAAAATGTTATGAAGTTCTAATCTTTAGTCTTAATCTAAGTAAAAATGTCTTTCTACTGAGGGCAATGAAGCTGTACTTGTGCAGACAAGCAGCGTTTTGACATTTTAGTTTGACATGTAACTAAAATGATTAAAACTGTAAAGCAAAAATATATTAACACATACTACAGATGTGCTAAATGCATGCAAAAGTTAAAAGGAGGCTGCTCAATCTCTGCCTCTCAGCAGAAACACAGCATTGGTACAAACATTAATGAATCCTCACCTGACTTTTTGTAAGGTAGGAAACACCCCCCCATTTTAGAGTTAACAGCATTAAACAGGGCAAAACTGGCAACTGCCACTTGTCCCCACAGCATTCTGTCCAGTCCTGGCCTTGGGGACACATTTGCAGTCTGAGCCTGTAGCCTGTGTTAGGCTTTGAGGGAAAATTTCTGAATATTTGTCCAGAAATACCAGTCCTCAGGGCAGACAGCATTGCTTCTGTAATTGTAGAGTGGGTTTTGGAAAGCCAGATTTCTTTCCCTGCCCTCCTCTCCAAACATGGGTGATATTCCCTACTTCTGCCTCTCTCTGTCCTAAACCCTCTGGGTTTGGCTGCTCTCCAGTGATGTCTGAAAATAGCCTGCTCTTGCTCTGCTTGCCACTGGATTTCTTGGCTTAATGACCATGAGCAGTTTCTTTGCCAATACACTGTTCAGGCTCAGCCCCAGACCCTGTGAGAGCAGCACCATGTGTCGGCGGCTGCGGTGACTTGCAAACACCAACTCGGATGAAGCTCTGCATCCCTTGATCCCATTAGCCACCCTGGTGCTGTTAGAGAAGAGACTGGCTCCCAGCTGAGCTCTAGGAATTGCTGGCTCTGGTTCCTTCACCCTAAAAAGGGTGTAATTCTTGCCTGCCATCAGGGAGTTATCAATATCAGTTAAAGTTTTCAGCCACTTGCAGCCCATGCTGTGGAGCACCAGGCAAAGTGCTTTTCCCTTTGAGGAAGGCACTGATAGACTGTCTTTTGGTTTTGGGAGAATGAGCTGAGGTGGTCTCAAGTTGCTCTCCAAAACTGGAGGGTTGCTGATAACTGTTGCTAAAACCTGTGCTGTCTGTCTGGTTCCTGAAAGTGCAGCTGAGTGTTGCTCAGGACAGGCCAGGGAGGGGTGGTTTGGCTCTGAAGGGTCTCTACCTTCTCTCCTGAGTCTTGCAGTCCAGTCAGTGGATCAGTAAATGGTTGTGGTTGTGCTGGTATGAAAACATCATCAATATTTTTTTTTCCTGCTACAAATTGTCATGGTGTAAGGAAATGTTTGACTAGTTTTATAACAGACTGTTGCCTCCAAGGTGATTTGAGAGCCCAGCCTCCAAATTCCAAGACATTGCAATGCAGGGGCATCTTAGATCATCCAGGGAGTTGAAGCTGGGAGTGACTTTAAATAGCAGGTTTCCAACAAATAATTGTTTTTCCATGTGTTAGGCCTGTGTATCTCCATCCTGCACCTAGTAATGACTGCCAGTGAAGGTTAAATGTTCTTAATGTCTGTGTCCCATCATTTATGAAGGGAAGTTCCTGATACAGGGGAATGCTGCTGCTGTATGTGCATAAATAACTGAGCACTTCCTTGGTGTCCGTGTGCCTCTGGATTTCTGATGAGTGGTTCATGAGACAGAGCCTGTTGTGGTGGATAGAGCTGTTCTTACAGCTAGTTCTTGTAGCTGTATGAAAAAAGGACTTGAAGAAAAACCTCTTTTTTTTGTTTTTTGTAGGAAGTATCGTTAGTGTGGGTGATCCAAAAAAGAAGTACACGAATTTTGAGAAGATTGGACAAGGGTTAGTATGTGCTCCTTCTCTGTCCTAAACATTTCATTTCCTTATGCTGGGAAGAATTCACTGAAATCAGGCTAAGTTAGCTTGCTGGAAATGTTGTTGGGGATATTTTAGAAAGTTTATTTTGTTTGATTATTTATTTATTTGTTTGGTTGATTGTTTTCTGCTTTTTGTTTTTTGGTTGTTTTGCTGGGTCCCACATGCCCCCCAAATCTTCTCCTGTTCCTGGCAAAGTCACAGGGACTGGGTTTTTGTGCAGTTGTGTTGTAATATAAGAAGTTATGCCACTAGATGATCAGGTTGATAAATACAGCTACCAGCAGGGAAAGAACTGCAAGACCATCTTCAGTTTACAGATTTGCTTCTGATTCAGCTCTCCTTAAGGCATGTGCTGTGCCCCTCTAAGCAAGTTGCGGGGGAAAGTAGAGGTTGTAGGAGGGACTGTACTGAGGTAAAACACAGATCTGCAGTCAGGTCCACATGCTGAGCCTCAAACTTCTGTTTGCCTCACTACAAATGTCCCATTTGTTTACTTTAGCTGATCCTGTTGCTCTATCATGTTGGGCATTTTGCAAGCCAAGGTAATGTGGTCATGCCACTTGAAATGGAATAAACTCACAGTCCTACAGTTTGCTGGTTTAGCAGCAAGGGTTTGGATGACCATAGTGTCCCTTTTTAGGAGCTTTTCTCCGTGTAAATCTTCTGGCTTCTACTCCAGCAACAGCCTTGTCTCAGAAATATTTCAGATGATGTTTACCACTAGAATTATTGCATGTAAAGGAATGGGATTGAGAGCACTTCAGAGAGACAAGTGGGAAGGGGCATGTGTTAAACTCTCACTTATACTTCGAGACACTAATAAGTGATTTTTTTTCTTTTCTCTGTTTTGTTTAGAGCCTCAGGTACAGTTTACACAGCAATAGATGTAGCTACAGGACAGGAGGTGAGTGCTGCCAGAGTACCACAGCAGTGGATTTTGGATTGTGTCCCAAAAGTTCAAGTTGATGCTACAAAATAAAGACTGTCTTTCAGGGATTCATGACATCTTATTTTTAATGAGGTCTTTGTTTACTTACTAATGAGACATGGCTGAATGGTCTGAGCAGAGAATTGGAAAAAATTACTTCCCATGTTTTGATTAATGAATAATTTCATATTTATAAAGATTATTTCTGTGATTGCAAAGGCTAGAAGGGAATGTTTGGACTGGGCAGTTCCTCAGTAAAAGTTTCTCTTCTTCCCCAAGATTGCTGCCTGTCTCCATACAAACTCTTATTTGCCCTCCGCTCCTTTGCTCCCTACACTTACACTACTTAACTTGATAGAAATTGTTCCTGTCCCACCGTTTGCCCACTTGCTTTCTGTCCTTGAATTGTGAGGCAAGGAATGCTTGCCTTTTCTTTTTTCCCCTCACAAATACTAAAAAGTGCCATGCTTATTGCCTACATGATAAACTAGTAGTGATGAATATACAGCATCTGTGCAAACCTTTGTTTCTACATGGAGAATTTTTTAAAAGATGAAAGTTTGTGTTATTCCAGATGTATTTATGAAAGTCTGCAACAATGTGTGTCTACTTTGCATTTGTACAATGTAAGAGGTATTCACCAGTAAATTTCATGACTGTGTTTTTGCTGAAATTCCTTCACGTCCTTTTTCAGTTCCTGAAGAATTAATGCAGTTTAATTGCAGCCTTTAAGGAGGGGTTCTTACATTTATTTTGAAACAATGAGAAGTTTTATAGGAGAGGAAGTCCTTTGATGGTTTTCTGCTTTCTTTCTGGACCCCTTGGGGTGACTCCCATGTGAAAATTTGAACTCTTGTATTAAAACAGACTTTTAAATCATTCCTATTACACTAGTGTGATCAGGCCCTGAATTTTTGAATCTGCATTTGGGGTCGCTGTAGCTTTGTCATGCTGTTGCTTGTTCCTTTCTATGAAGTGCACTGAACTCAGGAGCTCAGTGCAGGGAAACACTGGTAATTTCTTTATCTGCACAAAATGCCTTCCCTCTCTTCATCTTTAATTCTTCTCTCTGGTCTTGTACGAAGAGCAGCATGGGGTTTTTATTTTTGTTTTCTTTAAGTACAGCAGCCCTTGTGAGGACTGTGGAAAACCAGCATGTCTGTCTGCTCTTGCCTTCTCATGTGTTGGAATTTTTGTGTAGTCTGCCCTGATATACTATCAGAATGCTAATTGTATCTATCTATATTGGCATTCTGTGGTTTTTTTTTTAATCTTTGTTTTTGAGAAGTTACTGTAGTTGTTGGCTGCCATCCATTCACCCCTTTCTCTGCATGTAGCAGTTTTGTAAAGGTGTAGTTTCACTTAATTCCTTTTGCCTAAATATTGTACCAAAGACAGTTGAGTTGTAACCTCTATGAGTTATCTCTGCTCCCAGCTGTGCTGAGTAGGTTTACTGATTTGAAGGCTCCTTTGGGGGGTCAGGTGCTCTCATGAAGTACTGGTAGTGTGGCAACTTGCATACAAGAGTAAAAACATATTGTAACCTTTCTGCTCTTTGCATACATACATGCAGAGCAGGTATCCTAAAACAGGAAGAAAGCTACTAAACCAAAGGGCTGCAGCTGACAAATCCATCCCTGTTGCCCTTCAGGCATGACTGGACATAAAGCTGACTCCAATTCATTTATTTTCAGCCTTTTATATAAACATTGGTGCTTTTCTCTTCCAGGTCTTGTTGTGACAAAAGAAATAGAGTTGGTACTTTGAAGTAGTAAGCATGGTTGTGTTATTTATCCACCGTACTTTAGATTTCTAGAAACCAAAATTTGCATGGGACCAGGGAAAAAAAAAACAAAAAATTTTCAGAAACATACAATTAAAAGTAAAATTAATAACAATCCTGTCAGAAACAAAAAGTTTTTGACATACCAGTCCATACGAGAGTAAGGGGATCTCTCTGTTACCAAGAAACTGTCGATGGCTATCCAACTGTGACATTAAGATGCAGTATGAGAATGGCAATCCCCCTTGTTCTTTTTTTCATTAACCATCATCCAGCATGTGTGCAAATGGACTGGCTGCAGGCACTTGTGGAGTTATGGAATGGTAATTCAGTAGCTAATGATGGAAAAGTGACCTCATGATGAAAAGGTGTTTTTTTCCTCCGTCATGTGGATGTGGGACTAAATCGACTGGTGCTGGCAGGTTTCTGGGGGACTCCTGCAATAATGCTTTACTCGACTTCTTTTCACTGCAGGTTGCAATCAAACAGATGAATTTGCAGCAGCAGCCCAAAAAAGAACTGATTATTAATGAGATCCTTGTGATGAGGGAAAACAAAAACTCCAACATTGTCAACTATTTGGACAGGTATGTCAGTACTTGAAGGGCTCACAGTGGGACATTGGAAAACACTTCTTTGTCAGTGAATTAAGGGCTCCTGGCTCAGCTTAAAGCAAGTGTAAGACAACCTTGCATTGTTTAATGCATGTGCCATTGTGGGAGTGTGGGTGGCCTGGCAGTCTCTCTCCAGAATGAGAAGAAACAGGTATCTGAACCAGGGTTGATGGGATTCTAGGCTCTCTTCAGAGGTGCTGGCAACTAAGGTCCTGTCAGGTCTTCATTTGATGCAACAAATTTCCTGCTTATTTCCTTCCTGTTACTAAAGGAGAAATAGAAACAGTCTGAAATGTATTATTTCTATTTGGTTTCCTCTTCTTTTCTTTTCCACTGAGCAATGCTGGTGTTCTGCTGCCAGAGGAGCAGACTGCTTCCCAGGTTAGATGTAGTCTTGTCCCTGTGACTGTCCACTGAGGTTTTTGCACAGTAGCATAACAGCAATGAGGGTGAATGACATGTGACACATAATATAATGTTTGGGGAGACCTCAATGCAGCCTTGCAATACTTGTAAAAAGAGGGAGAGTGACTTCTAAGGCAGATAGTGATAGAACAAGAGGGAACAGTTTTCAGATCAAAGAGGGTAGATTTAGGTTAGGTATAATGAAGAAATTCTTTACTGTGAGGGGTGGTGAGGCACTGGCACAGGCTGCCCTGGCAGTGTTCAAGGCCAGATTGGGTGGGGCTGTGAGCAGCCTGGTGTAATGGAAGGTGTCCCTGCCCATGGCAGGGGTTTGGAACTAGGTGGTCTTTAAGTTGCCTTTGAACCCAAAACATTCTGTCATTCCATGATGCTGAAAGCCCAGCAGGCAAAGGCATTTCATGGTGGCTTGAATTCACCACCAACATGACAGTGCTGCATTGTGTCAAGCCTGTGTCACTCACTTGTTAGAACTATAGCTAGTTCCATTTGAGCTGCAGCAAGATTTTCAGTCTGCCACACATAACACCTGAATGTAGCAGTTCTGATCAACCACAGGTTTGCCTTATTGTAAGGGTAAAGACTGCTTGGATAAGGTGAGCTGCAGACTTTAATCTTGGCAGCTTGGGTTTTTTGGAAGATACAATGAAGGCATGTGACCTAGCATCTCTGGAAATTTGAGAGGGGATTTGCACACTTTTTTGCTCCTGTGTATGTCAAAATCTAATAACTGTTTCTTTAATAGGTTTCTTTTGCAGGCTTTTCATGTTTTAGCCAAAAAAGGTGGTAGTTATAAACTGAAACAGTTGTTTTGCTGAATTTTTGTGGTGCTATGTCCCATGCATAGCTGTAAAGAGCTACTTTGTTGAGGAGACAGTCTGCTCCTGAAATTTTTATGGCAGAGGTGTGTGTGCAGGAACTGATGCTGGGCACACGCCCTCTTCCTAGAGAGAGGAGAAGAATGTTACCAGTGTAAAATGAAACAGGTGGTTAAGAATTGCATCTGGGCTAGAACTGTTATTTTCCTCTGGCTCAAAGAGGCTTTGTTTCGACAAAACTGCTTGAGAGACAGGCTCTTCCTGTTACAGAACATTGCTGTGTGCATGCACTTGCCTTGGCTAGCCAGTGCATTTCAGCTGCAGGATAGCTCCATGTCCTGCTGTCTTGTTAAACTTTCAACAACAAAAACTGCTTTTGTACTTCACTTTCACTAATCTTTTTCAGAGGGATTAGCTTTTGTTTGAGTGCTGCACATGGACAGAAAAACTGGGATGAACATGGGGGTTCTTGTGCCTGTTATGCCACTTCAGCTCTGCAACTGCAGGATCCTGTTGCTGGGGAGCTGTGTCCCTCCTGCCCGGCCTAATGTGCCTGTTCCTCCCAAATGCTGAATTAAGCACTTGCTGGCTTCTGCCTCCTGCTGAAGGAGGTGGAGGAAGGGTGTGCTGCTCACTGAGGTGCCTGGTTTCTGCTTTGTGGTTCTGTTTCAGTGTCTTCCCTTCTGAGTCAGTAATGGGAGCTGCAAGGTAGTCATTGGCATAAACCAGCTCTCTCAGCTCCTGCCCTTGTGCAAGGGTTTCCTGTGCTTTGTCCTCTGTTTACTGCATGGCCTACTTGCTTGTGGTTAAGCAGCTTTTCTGCTGCAGTCACAGTGGCCAGTGTTGCACAAAGGTGTCCTGTGGTATTTAAGATAGTGACACAGCCTAATTCAGCTGTACTTGGGAGCTGGATTTAGAAGCATCTGGCTCTGAAGACAGTGACACTAGTCTTCTGTACAGACAAACAGCCACTTGTGCTGAGCTACCTGCTGGAGGTGCCAGTTCCTTTCTGCTGCATGAAAGAGGCCCTCAGAGCCTTGCTTCTAAACTCAGCCATCTAAACACAGGGTCAGATGCCCAACGCTAGGCATAGCAAACTCCTGCTCTTCAGTTTTGTTCTGAAGAACTCCTTAACTTAATAAACCCCCCAGATAAGTGGTAGCCTCTGTTACCCCTACCCCAAATTGTAGTAGGGATGGATGGTCAATGAATAAAGCTGAAGATGTAAGACAGTCGTGCTACAAGAACACACTGGTTTCTTTCCAGGCTACATTCATGTTTGCGTGTAGAAGGCATGTTACTGGTGCAAAATCCTGTAATGAATGGACTTGCACTTCTGGGAAACTCCAAATTCCATCCATTTTATCAGTAAAAGAATGTGTATTTGTGACAGGAGATGGCTTGGTGAACAACTCCCTAAGGTATCTAAGTGGAGGCTGAGGACACCTTACGGGATCAGACATTCCCTGCTCTTGCAGATGGATGAAGAGAAAGCTGTAGACCATCTCCTTCTTCCTCAAAGATTTTCATCAGGTTTATCTTACTGCCAGCTTGTTTTGGAAGGTGACTGTGGGTGACAGTATGTGACACCACGCTGTGCCTGATGTCACATCAGAGCTGTGTGTAGGTGTATGGACTTCCTGGTGGTATCTCTAGAACTGCTGAGAGAGTGGCTTTGAGTCCTGCCTCCAGTGGGCAACTCACTGACTGAAACTGGCAAAAGAGTGGAAAGATCCCCCTGAAATGACATTCTTTTGGTGGCAGCTGGCAGGGAGCCACTGTTAATTTCACCTCCCTGTGTGTTATGTCAGATCTATCAATTATTGAGTTGCCAGGGTCTTGGCACATGTTTGTGGCTGCTCATGGCTCAGCTTTGGTTTCACAGTGTGGTTCTTGGCTCGCTCCATCTGTTTTGGCTGCAGAGAGATACCAGCTTGCTCCCAGCATGTGGAACCTGAAATTGTCATGCAAAGAACCCATTCTGCCCTCATTCTTACAGCCAAATGCATTTGGGCTGCAGAGAGTGCTACTGGCAATGAAGGGAAACCTTGCAATGTCCATGGTGGGTGGTTTGTTGAGAGGGTGCTGATAAAATCTGCAGGCAGAGAGCCTGATTTGGCAGAAGTGAAGTAGCTGTGGCATAAGGGTGGGAAGGAAGAATATGGCTGGAGCTGGGCTTTCAGGGCCTAACAGAAGGTAAATGACCCACAGAGTTAGCAGTAGTTCTGAGAGCAGTCTTGCTGCTCCTCTCTCACTTAGAGGGGCTGCTCTGCAGGTGGTACTGCTCTTGCTGGGGTCTGTAATGCTGGGAAAACAAAATGTCAGTGCATCAGCTTCTGTTCCACAGTGGAGTTTGAGACCTCTCTGCTGCAGGAGCACAGCCCTGCACCCTTGGGTTTTGTATCCTGGAAAAATCTGCAGATGGCACCTCCCTACACAGTCTTCAGCATCAGCAAACCAAGACACCCACTTTGTCTCTGGAATTAAAAGCTGTCCGTAGCTGTAACACTGCTGTCATCCAGGTGTAGCTCAGACCATTATTACTATTTAGGGGTTTTTTTTCATCAGCTTAGTGTTCTTAGTGTGTTGTTTGGGGGTAAATACCACACCTTGCTCGCTCCTGTGATGTCTCACTCATCTCTGTCTACTTTCCATGCTAAGTTTAATGGCTTCTTTCTCCTTTACTATTTTTTTCTACTTAATTGGTCCCTAGTACCTATCCCAGCTTTGCATTTGGCTCCTGGCAAATTCATTCCTCAGTGGAATCCGTGTTTCATAGCAAAGCAAATGTATCCTTGATGAACTCTAATGCCAGATGAAGATTTTATTTAGATTCTCTGCCCTCTCACTTATGACTCATCTGTCCACTCACTTGAAAAATGAGAGGACAGACTGAAAAAGTGGGTTTTCAAACTGATTATTCCTTCCTTCGGGAATGTGTCATCCTGATGTGTCTGCCGTGGAAGTTTGGGTTGATGGGTCCAAAAAGGGGCAGAAATTGTTGGTGGTTTTTGTTTGTTGGTTGTGGGTTTTTATTTTTTTTAATTTTTGGGTTGGTTTTTGCTTTTTTAAAAATTCTTTTTTGTTTCTTTTTAATGAGTTACTGCTGAAGTCTTCATCTCCTCTCTTCCACTTTTAGGCATGGGTACATGCACACTCAGCAGAGAAGAATATCCCAAATGACTGAGAAAAGCCACTCTCATCTCAGCTATCTCCTCCCTGTTTTCCTATGGACCTTTTTTAGAAAAGACCTGCCTTTTGGGGGTTTCCTTTTTTAAGTCTTTAGAATTGCTGTTTCATCCAGTAAGGTGTACTCCTTTGCCTTTATGAGTGGTTCTGAAATTTTCAGACCAAATCACAGACTAGTTTGATAATGTGTAAAAGATTGAGGTGATTTTTCAAATCCATGATGCTTAAAAAAGAAGTGCTCTTTCATGATTGATTGTGGGTAGCCATCTTTTGTGTCACCCAGAACTGTCCCTGGGCTGAGGCAAAGCAGTCAGTTGCTTAGGGCAGCAGGATGCTAGGAGTAATGGAACAGCCCCCAGTCACCTCTTCCAGTGCAAGAGCCCTCAGAAGCTGTTGCTGTGTGCCAAATATCTGGGTTGCATGCTTGCACCCCATCCTTGCATAGTATTTCTTTGCCTTCTCTCCCAGAAGCAGGAGCAGTTGTAAGGTCAGGTCTCCATCTTAGTCTGCCTCCTTTCCATGGCAGAAAAATTCAGCCTTGCTTTTCTGGACAGGAAGCTTGTAGCCAGCTTTCCCACTACGTCTCTCCTCAGCTTTCTGTGCTCACCCTTCTCTTTGGTCATTCAGGTTATGATCAGATGCTCCCATGCACAGAAAGTGCCAGGAGTACGTGATTCCCCAGCACTGCTAAATGCAGCTCATGTCTTTACTGCACTTGTAAGAGAACTTTAAAACCTTGTGCATTCTGATTTTAAAATCTGGCTTGGGCTCTCCAGTTACCTTGTAGGAGAGGAGCTCTGGGTGGTGATGGAGTACCTGGCAGGAGGCTCCCTAACCGATGTGGTGACGGAGACCTGCATGGACGAGGGACAAATCGCCGCCGTGTGCCGGGAGGTAAGGCACTGCTCGCACTCCAAGGGAGCTCTGGTTGGGAGTGGGACATGGGATTTCCACAACCTGTCCCTGACTGCGTGGAAATGTTTCCAGCTTCTGTAATGTGTGACAGTCATTCTTTCAGGGGGTGGATTTCTCCTGTGAGGTTGCGAGACACAATTCTAATGCGAGCCTCATGTTTCACCCCAGAAGGAGAAACTAGAGTGGAAAATGGGGTGGGATCCTCTTGATTTTTCTGTTCTTCAAGTCTTTTGGGGCTAACTTGTCCTCCTAGGACCTGCTGATCCCAGTGTGACATGTCTCTGTGGCCCTGCACATACTGAATATACAGAAAGGTCCTAACACACTGCACCCTTACTACCAAAAATGCACAGTCTGTTTGAGTCCTTTAGTTGACTAATTGTGGCTGGTGAATCATTTCATGCACAGTAAGAATATCTCAATTATTTTTCAGTGTCTCCAAGCCCTGGAATTCCTCCATTCAAACCAAGTTATTCACAGGGACATCAAGAGTGACAACATCCTGCTGGGAATGGATGGCTCTGTCAAACTAAGTATGCAGGGAACGTTACTGCTTATGACTTACCAACCTGTGCCAGTTATCTGCTCTGGGCCAGGCATTTTAGGGAGATGGGTGTTTGAGGTGATTGATGCTGTCATGATGAACAGGCTGTAGAAATGCTACTGCAGATATTTCTGTGGCATTTGTTTTAATGGAGATTGGCAAATACAAATCCTTGTGAGCTGATACCAGAGTTGAAGTGAGGCTTGGGCTTCATTTAGCTTTGGGCCATCTGTTTATGTGAACTAAAATAACAGTATTTTAATGCTACTCCAGTCTAGAAAGCTGGTTTGGAAGGTGTAAGGCTAGAGGTCTCTATTTATGAACAACCTCTTCAGTCTAGAAAATACTGCAGGTACTCAAGGGGCAGGGAAGTGGAGGGACAGTTGAAAACTTTGTAACTAGAAATCATTTAATCTTACAATGCCAACCCAGACTGGAGCCCAAATGTTGTTTCCTCCTTGTGGTATCTCTAGTAATGAAAATCTTGAGACTGTTCTGCCCTTCAGATGCTAAGGTAGCTGTTGTGCTTGTCACTGTCCATGCAGAGATAAGCCTGGAAACCAGTGAATTATTATCTTCCACCTATAGCTTTAACAGAATGGTGCTCCCTTTTCCTTCCTCTCAGTTCTGCTGGCTAGCACCCAACAGGCATAAATAAATCTATTTTTGTCAGCAGCGACAGCAGATATGACTCAAAATTCAGAGTGCAGATATGCTGAGTAAGAAGGTGGGGTTTTTTTGCACATAATTGCTTTTTAAACTAAAACTGCACTTTGGTAGAGTCAGATCTCAGGAGTGTTTGCAGTGAATAACTGATGGGGGCCAAAGTGCTCTATCCTTATGGAATAACTTCTTTGAGCACGGTGTGCTGGTACCGGGCTGTAGTTTAAAGTTGGAGAGATCCCTGTGGACACAATGCAGTAACCTTCTGGATCTGAGCTGCTCGTTGGCTCTGCTGGAAATTTGCCCTGTTTATGAACCATATGTCCTTTCCTGGTATTTACCCTTGATGAAAACTCAGCGAGGAATCAGTTTAATTTTCATCATTCTGTGTAAAATTAGACCTGTGATGCCATAGGGGGTCAGGATGGGCGGTGCATCTTGCTGTGTTGATTCTGCTGGGCTCACAAGAACAGATTTAGGTTTCTTTTGGTGAGCCAAATACAAATAAGACATAGGACACAGCAATCTTTGTGTGAAGGCCCTCCATCTTTCTCTCTGTTCAAAGAAAATAATCAGTGTAAATTTAGGTACTTTAAATTTACTCTGAACAGTCTTTGCTCTATAAAATGCTGTTTGAGGGATGATATGTCTACAGGGGAAGTAATACCCCTTAGACAGAAAGTATCACCGATAGTACAGCGTGTGGTCTGGGGGATGTATCTAGATCAGACTTGCATTAGTTCCTGTTTCCACATACCCAGGAATTGTCTTTAGACCATGTATTACGTAGTGTGTAGCATCTGTGTAATGCTGCAACACAGCTGAGTGTCTTAACTTCTGTGTGTGGTTATTTCCTGATCCCCATCTTTCAAGTCAGCAGCTCTAGAATGCTCATGGCCTTAGAGAGTCAAATTTAGAAACTTAGCTCTAAACACCATCCTCTGTGTTAGCCACAAAACCACTTCTCCTGTCACAGTTGCAGCAGCAGCAGCACACCAGACTGCAGCAGGGTAAAGTGTACCGTAGCTGTGGTGTCAGTAAGGGCTGTTTTTGGAGAAACATGCTGATTCCTATGTCTTTTCCCTCCACCCTATTTTAATTTTCCAGCTGACTTTGGCTTCTGTGCCCAGATCACTCCTGAGCAGAGCAAGCGCAGCACCATGGTGGGCACCCCATACTGGATGGCCCCTGAGGTGGTGACGCGGAAAGCTTACGGGCCCAAGGTGGATATCTGGTCTCTGGGGATCATGGCCATCGAGATGATCGAAGGAGAGCCCCCCTACCTCAATGAGAACCCTCTGAGAGTAAGCAAGTGCTTTTCTCCTCAGGTCTTCACTAAGCTGCTGCTGAAACTGAGCTCATCTGAATCCTCCAGTGTTGGTTTTGTCACCTGCAGCCCCATCTAATTCAAGTGATTCTGTGGTCTCCTTAGATGTCATAGTGAGACAGTCTTAGTTAAAAGCCATGGTTTGCTGTGGGTAGCAGAGGTGTGGGTTTCTCTATGAGTTAGATCATGCACACTCATAATTTCCCACTTTCTGGGATGCTAAGAGAAGCAGAAGTTCTACCTTAAGGCAGCAAAGCTGTCAGGTCTTGAAACTTGCTACACTGTGAATGAGAGAATTCTCCTCTGAGCAACCTGGTTGTAATGGAAGGTTCCCTGCCCCTGGCGGGGGTGTTGGAACTAGGTGATCTTTAAGGTCCCTTTCAACCCAAAGCATTCTATGTTTCTGTGATTCTGTTCAATTCTGTTCTAGTAGGAGCTTTTTCCTAAGGGCAAATTGTTCCTCCTTGCACGCTCCAAGTAAAATTAGAGGTGTAATAAGCCTTTAGACAGGGCTTAAGCCTCCTGATGTCTTTCCTTTGTTTAATTATTAACAAAAGGAAATATACTGTCAGCATGTAGGGACATTACTGCTCTTAATATAAGCTAGGTTTATGGCTTTTTCCCCAGTTACATGGGTTGAAGGGATCTCGAAAAATTCTGTTTAACTTTTTTTTTTTCTGTCTTTTGCAATGGAAGTGATTTTTGGGACAGAAGTGCAGCAGCCAAGAAGACTATGAGGAATAAAACAGTGTTGAGTTAAAGTAACAATACTTCGACCTGATTTAACTCAATTTATGCCAATCCCAGGATATCAGACTGCTCCCACGGGGGTGTGCTGAGTGATGTGCTCAAAAGGCCTGCATTTAACAAGCCTCTGACAGATTTCTGTTTCTTTTGAAAATTCATCCAGGAAGTTTCTCACATGAAATCCTGAAATGGATGAATTTTGAGTCTCCTGATTCTCAGAGGAGGATGTGTGTGAATGCTTTATCCCCAAGCAGTAGCAAAACTGCTTTTTTCTGCAAGATTTTAAAAGATGCCCAAGGGTCTGCTGGACATCTTTTGTAAGGAGCCAGCTGCATCTTTAACATGTTGATGTTTTAGGCCTTGTGCACTTAGGCAGAGTACCAATAGAAAAAAAATCTATTTAGTCAGGGTTACCTTCCCATGAGGATATAATCATTACAGAAGTAATGGTAGAGTCGTGCCAGTTAACTTCCCTATGTAAACAGGGTCTGGAATGTTGTTTTTGTCCTTGTAATCCATTGAGAGGGCTGCAGGATCCAAACCCAGATTACGAGGGTAAAACAATAAAGGATTGGATCTCATCCATGAAAAAATAGGGCTGGCATCTATTCTGTGTGCTGAAATGTAGGCATTGATTAGTGATCCTGATAAGGTGGGGTTTTTTCCTCCCCATTGAAATGTGTGGAGGGAGAGGAGAAATGGGTGTCTCTAATCCAGAGATGGAATCTAATCTTCGTAACCTTCTGTTTCCTGGGTGCTTGTTTTTGTTCCAGGCCCTGTATCTCATTGCTACCAATGGGACTCCAGAGCTGCAGAATCCAGAAAAGCTTTCACCCATATTCCGAGACTTCTTAAACCGTTGTCTTGAAATGGATGTGGAAAAGAGGGGTTCTGCAAAAGAGCTGCTACAGGTGGGTGATGAGGAACAAGACTGGAACGATGCAATCATGCAGTCCTGAGTGAGGCCAGGCTTAGGGGCGAGATCTTGTTTAAGGTCTTAAATACTGCATCAGCTGAAACCACAAGCACAGCTAAGTTAACCTCTCAGGGGGAAAAAAAGCAACTGAAAACCACGGGCCTCAAACATAATCTATAATAAAGTGATAACAGACTGCTCCCTTTCCAGTACTGGCTACTGGCAGCAGCTGTGCAGCGTGTTCTGTGTCCAACCTCAAATAATAGCTGTGTCCCAGGCCTGCCAGATGCTGAGCCCCCTGGTTTCTTCACATGGCTGGCCATGACATCTGTGTGTGTTGTCACAGCCTTGTCATGCTTGTTCCAATCTGGACAGCCAGAAGGCTTCTAGCTGTCAGATATTCTGGCTGTCTCCTTTTGGGAGGAGGGATCACAAAGCTCTTTGAAATGTTCATGGCTTCAGTTAACATGGGTTCAATTTCACTTTTACCACATTTTGCCTGATACTGCTCCTTAAGAGATGATGGAACAAAGGTTGTGAGATATCTTAATTATAGAATGGCTTGGATTGGAAGGGACCTTAAAGATCCTCTGGTTCCACTTCCCCTGCCATGTGCAGGAGCACCTTGCAGTAGACCAGGCTGCTCAAAGCCTGTCCAGCCTGGTCTTGAACAATTCCTGGGATGGGGCTTCCACAGCTTCTCTGGGCAGCCTCACCACTCTATAATCAGATAATTCACTGAAAACCTGGTGTCTTAGTCTGAACTCACAGTGAAAGTTGAGGACCAAGCTGCCAGGATTTCTGCCAACATGGATGAGAGGAGTGGTTTGTGTGTTCTTTCTGTCAAATTTGCCATGAGGGTGGAACATGTAAGGCTTTGTAAAATAGATCTGGGATCAGGAACACTCAGACCTTACTTATCAAACAGTTTCCATTTTTTGTTTTCCTTTTTCTCCACTAATTTGTGTAGTGAACTCAGATTTGGATGTGTTGCTGCCTTCTGAGACTATAATGAAACATAAATGTCTGACAGTATGCTAGTAGTTGAAAGATCATTTTTTCTTCCTAAAGAAGATAATTTTTCATTCCTAGAATATCAGAAAGAAGTTATGTCCTGTTCCTTGGAGCAGGAGAACATTCTGACTGTAACACTTCAGCCTGTTCTTATCTACCTTGTGGCTTCTGAATTTTTATTTTTTTCTGTCTCTGAAGCATGTTGCCTTGGGTGACTGATACCTTTTGATGCTCAGTGTTGCAGATTATCGTTGCTTTTTGTTTTCAGAACAGCTTGTGGACTTGCCCTTCACTCTCACCTGAGAGCTGTTTTGATAAATCAATATTGTTTTATTTAAAGAAGAGCACCTGTATAGGAGGCTGAATGGTGCTGTGTTGCAAGCTCTGTGCTGCTCTCCTAAATTTCAGCTGCTTGGCAAGCTCTGTGCTGCTCTCCTAAATTTTATGATATCTGGCAGAAAGCCAAGGCAATGCTTTCTCCAGACCTGTAACAACGGGGAACAGGGAAATGAGAGGTGATTCTTGCATGGAGCCCTGTGCCTTGTGCCTGAATCACACAGCTTGGTTTTAGTACACCTTCTTTCACACTGGATTTCACTATAGATTTTGCAACTTCATAATTCCCCAGGGAAATTCGCTGAGTTTTGCTTGATCTTGAACATGTGTAAACATTGGATAATTTAGCATGTGTTGGGTGCAAATCTCTTCATCACTTCAGGCAATCCCCAAAATTTTGTGCTAGTAACAGAGCTTCTGGCTTCACATGTTCAGAGACTAGAGTAGGTTCTTAGATTTCATATGGATTTAGGTGAAAAGGCTTAGAATAGCCACTTCTGGGGCATGTTCTGAAAAATCTAACTATTTTTCCTTTTGTTTTGTTCTAGCACCAGTTCTTGAAAATTGCAAAGCCACTCTCCAGTCTCACTCCTCTGATTATTGCAGCTAAAGAGGCAGCCAAGAACAACCATTAAAGTGGTGAAGTCAACACAGTCATCATGTCAAGACTTAGATGTCCATTTCAGAGACTGAATTACTTGCCCTTCTCCCCTTGTGCTCCTTCTTCATGGGGGTGTTCTTAAAACTTTGACTTGCCCTGAAGGCTGGCAGAGGCATTGTCCACTGTATGTGGAAGGGCACACAACAGGGGCATGGCTGATCTTGCATGGTGAACTGTCCTTCCATCCTCGTGATGGGGGTGAGAGGGGAAGAACATTTTGTGTGGGTGAGAAGATCTTTCTGAGAGCATCTGAACCCAACCTACAAGTAGCGAAGCCAGTTTGTTCTTATATTTCTTACGGTGTTTATTTTTAAAAATAATGTGGAGCCTTAGACCATGTTTATCTTAATAAATTAAATCTTTTGCTGGCTGCACTTTGCCTGCTTCTGCCAAGCTGCTATTACACCATGGAGTCTGCTCTGTGCTTTGGATGACCCGAGGAGGGAAGGAAGCAGGCAGCAGCAATGTGAACAGCTCTCAGCTGAGAGGGGAATGAGGGGGTGAAGGTGCATCCCTCCTGCAGCACTGCTGGATGCTTTGAGGAAGCATGGACAAAGCCTCTGTGTGCTTCCTGCAGCCATTGAAGAACTTAATTCATGGATGATCTCTTTGCCAAATGGTGTGAACTGCCCCCTACTCCCCCCCTTCCCCCTTTAGTGGCAACTCTACTAGTTAAACAAATCTCAATTTTTTTTTTTTTGTTGGTCTAGGAAATAAGTCACAGGAAAGAAAATGACAGAGCTCTTTTAGGGTTATTTTATCAGCGCTGTGAGGCTTTTTAGAGATGCTGCCCTGTGTGATTAACAAACAGAGCAATTGCTATTGTAAAAATGAGATTTGCCTGCAAAATATTTTGTCAACTCTTGTTTCTTAGTGCAAGTCCAATGGAAAACAAACTGATAATGGATGCTGCTTTCTCCGTGGAGATGTGGGGACACAAATTTTTTGAAATGATGGTTTCTTTATGCTACTGATTCCTTGGGTTGCCAATAGCCTGTAAAACACCAGGAAACCTGGAACTACTAGAAGAGGGATTGGTTGTAAACACTGGGCTTATGTTCAACTGTATACTGATTTTAAATAAAGTGACTGCTGTGTTTCTTAACTTGGGGCTAGAGAAGAACTGGAGAATTCACTGTCACCAGCCAAGTCTGTCATTGCTCATATGCTCAATGGTTTCTTGAATGTGTTGGATGAAGTAATTTAACCTTGTTTCTTACCCCTTCTTCTGCGGTCCTTTGGGATAGCCAGTAGCTCCCAAGGGTGTAACTTTACACATAGAGAAAATCGATACAAAAATTGTGTGTTGTAACTGTGGGAGCTGCTTTCTGTATACTGCTTCGGTCACATATGGAGTGAGTTTAAACCTGCTCTGGAGTAACCTCTCATCTTTCTGTTGGACAGAAATTAATTCCTTCTTGCTGAGACCTGCTGCTGGCTTAGCCCTTTCCTCCCTGGACCTGGGCTTTAATTAAATGTATTTTTCTGATTGGCTCCACAGTCCATAACAACTATTACACCAGCTTTACTGGGTGTAGGTACTTAGTGAGTTCTTTTGCTTCTGGGGGTTCTTCTCCCATCCTTTGTGCTCCAGGGTGGTCACTGTTTGACACTAGGCTGAGGGGTGAAGTCTTGGCCAAATTTGCAGCCTCTCTCCCTTTGTGTGTGTATATTTCATCTCCCAGTATTGTTAAGTTTCATCTCCCAAAGCTTGTATCCAAGGATGAATTCCTTGGGCAAAACAGTAGAGCTGCCAACCTGGAAAAGGATACGATCTATTGATGAGCTTATCTGCTTGGAGCTTACATGGAAATTGTGGAATGGAAGGCCACTATGCTTGAATAATTCCCTTTGAAAAGGACTTTGTATTCCCTCTGGAAGACTCAGGATGACATATGTGGGAGGAATATAATTAGTGGCTAGATCTCTCTTGACCTAAAATCTCATTTGAGTGGCAGATTTGGCAGTTGACTGTTTTTCAGACAGCACAGGGTTCAATTTGATCCACAATGTGTTTCATGTCTCTGACTTCCCTTTGATTCTCTTCCCCACTCCCTTCTCTGCATCTCACTGAGATGAGAACCTTAATGCAGATGTGTCCTATCTGTGAGCATGTATGAGATTTTATTTTCCTGCAGCAAGATTTCTGCTAAACTTGCCCAAACAAGATAGAAAAGGTTATTTTTGTGTGTTTTAAGTTGCTGTTTTGGATCCTCTATTGCATAATGAAAAGGGATCAACAGTGACTGTTTATCCCTCCTCTTGCAATGTGCTTCTGTCTCATGGGCTTCCACATGGACTCGGTCCTGCCTGGTTTCTGTTGGCTGCTGGAGAGGGGTGTTGCCAAAAGCCTTTAGTTCTGCTGGGAAAAGCTGCAAGACTGTGCCCATGCTTGTGTGTCATCTTGTCCCAGGCTGTTTTGTCCCCACTCGTGATGGGTGGATGGGAAAAGGAGGTCATTGCTACAGTGTGCTTGGACCTAGTTTCTAGTTACCAGACACATCATGTTTTTGTGTTCTCAAAAAATCTTTTTAAAAAATTGTAATTAGCCTAATCTTAGGAGAATGGCTTAATTTTGTTCTTGTTGTCCTGAAATGCATGCTTTCCTCCCCTCTCCTTTTGTGTGTGAGTTGCCCGACACCAGCACCTCTGTTAGCTTTTGAAGAACCCTTCCTGTCTACAGTACACTCCTGTCTACAGAGGGCTCTTAAATACCAACTTTTTGACTTAAAAAATAATCTCCAGGGCTTATTTTTCTGAGAGTGTCTTGTCCCTGCTGTTACTTGAAAGTGACTCTAACTGGACAGCTTCTTTTGTGCCTTTTTCCCTCCCTAACTTTCTCTTATTAACTGATTTGCCTGATTGAAACCATTTTTAATCATAGCCCTTAATTATTAATTTGCCTGCTGATATTAAAGTTCTCTTTCATATTAGAACATTAAATATTCAATTGTTTTGACTGTCCTTTCAGAAAATTGATTTCCTTTTTGAGAGATGTCAAGCAATCTTATACTAGAAATAATTTCATATCCTACAGTTTACAAAGGGCTTGGTGGAGGGAGAAAACATTTTTCTTAAACACAGAGATTGTCTTAATTAAGTATCAGTTGGTATCTTTGATAAGACTTTTCCTATGTTTCAAGAGTGGGCATTGATTTGTATTACTTTAGCTGTTAGGGTTTTTTAGGGTTTAGAGGTTTTTTAAACAAATAATTTGACTTGGGTCCAAGAGCATGTGTGTGAGAGGGCTATGGAGACCATGTGGGAAGAAGACAGGTTATTTGGACAACACTGTCAGGCACATGGTGTGATTCTTGGAGTTGTCCTCTTCAGGGCCAGGAGTTGGACTGTATGATACTTGTAGATCCCTTCCAACTCAGGATATTCTGTGATTCTTCAAGGCTGAGAGTGAAGAGCCAGGACAGGGATGGAGGGCACACCAGAACTGGCTGGTTTCAGTAGCACACCTTTAGCCATCCCTGAAATGTCTTCATTGAATGGATGTGTTTTTAAAAAACATAAATCTGACTGATTGGTTGCTACAGGCACTTCTCTAGGCAGGCATTATGCTCCTACCAGACTGCCTTCCCCTTTTAAATAAAAGGAGTGCAGGGATTTCTCCAGCAAAGGAGGCTCCTTGAGAAAGGAGGTTTCCATGGAGACACTTACTTGACTTAAACTATCTGGCTAAGGCTTGAGAAGGGGTTTGGTGGGTAGACACCACATCGACACAAAAGCCACTGTTTTGCAAAGCAGCTGGAGTTGCTGCAGTGTTTTGTTGCCAACTTGATGCCCCTTTACAGGGGGTTGATTTTGAAAAAGTGCTGAGAATGTTGCCTGGTCAGGATTGTGAGGTGTATAGAAGTCTGGCTCTTCTTAGCTGAGATCTCTGTTAGTATACTAATCTGTCTGTCTCAAAATGCTGCAGGTCGGTGTAAGTAGGGCACGTTTGCAGCAGAGTACTGTGCAAGAAAGGATTGCAATGGTCTGTAGTAGGTGCTTGCTTTCTTAGAACCCACCCTTCTTGGCTGACAGCAAAATTGGTTCTGACCAGTTTCCAAGAAAAATACTTATTTGGAGCCTGCTCCTAACTAAGAGCATAGTCCATTTGTCTGGTGAATGACAACATCTTCAGTGTTAAAACTGGTAAAGGTGAGCTTTTAAATCTGCTCACCTTTCCCCCATAAAATGGTAAGATTTTTTTAATGGCTTCTCACTTCAGCTGTAATAGACCCTGTAAATATATTTTGGGGCTATAAGCCCAACTGGATGGAGCATATGTATAACGAATGCTGTGGGATCTCAGAGTTTGTTGCTAATGACAATTCACAGTGGCAAAGTTGGTATTTTGAAGAAGCAGCTGCCAGCTTTCACAGGGAATGGCCGACAGCAACAAAACTGCAATACAGATGGCAGCTGGACAGAAACTTGCTCCCAGAATGGAACCTACAGCGAGTGGTGGTAAAGAGACAGAGTTGGTCCAAAGGGTAGGATGAAGCAAAGGTTAAAACTTCAATTACACAGTTGCTGAGGAAATTCAGGGAGTGCCACAGTAGCCTGCTGCATGTCAAGGCAGCAGCATCTCAGAAGGAGGGGAGCAGAAAGGATCCTGGGAAGGGAAAAGGTGCTGAAAGTGGGGAGTGGAGTAGTGATATGGCTCTGAGTCACAGCCTGTGCTAAGAGCTGGAGCTAATCCAGGAGGTTCACAAAAAATGACAAAATTCAGCTGAAAAGGAAAAGTGGAGTTAGAAGTGGAGGAGATGGCCTTGATGCGCCAAGGAACTGAAGAGAGAGGCCAGATTTCCCGAATGTGTGAAACAGCAGAAACGAATGTAACACAGGCTTCTGTGGATGACAAGTAGCTTGTTCCCTCCTGCCTTGCAGCATCGGTGTCTTTTCTTTTTGAGATCAGCTCTGCTTTGGGATCATGTTAGCAGCCTCCCAACTTTGGTCTTGTGTTTGTAAAGAAGGCTTTTGCTCTGCACATACTGATTTCTGACTGCAGCTCTCCGCTATTGGTAGATGTCTTTGTGTCATATCCCACCTGGAAATACAGAGGCTGTTGCAGTTTTAAAATCTGCTGGATAATGTACTTCTCCCCATGCTGCTTTGGCATAACTCCTGTACTGTACTGCTGGGTTCGTTTAATGTGCCAGGTCAGCTCAGCCATTTTAAAAATAAAAATTGAAACTTTAAATAAAACCTTGATTAATTATTTGGTTCTGCCTGACTTGCTGTTTCAATGATCCTTGCAGTGATAGTAGAAATGAATGGGGGTGCTTAAGGTGGGGTTGTGTTTCTCTGACCTATTTTGGATTAATCAGGTCTTATTTGATTGAGCAAAGTGACTATACTAAAAGCTGTTGCAGCAAGTGTGACTTTCACCACTTATTTTAACTTGTTTGGACATAGTTAATGTTCTGGAAAGCAGGCTTGGAAGCAGGATCTAGACCACAGCTTGAAGAAGAAGAGAAGAAAGCTCAGATGGTTGTTTTCTATGCAGATAAAGTTTGGTGTCTGAGGCTCTTGGTATGGAGGAGGAAATCAGAGGTGGCTTTGAGGTGAGTGTGTGCACCCACCTTCCCAGCATCATCTTTTCTGTTAGGATTGGTACAATAAGGCTGATGACAAGAACAGGAGTTCATCATACTGGCTGGGTATCATCTGGGCTGGATGTTTTACTCTGAAGTCTGAGAAGCCCAACTGCTGCTGAGAGGACTTTCTGAGGTCAGCACCTGTGGAATACAGGGGTGAGGAGCAGTGAGAAGTTCTGACAAGCTCCCATGACTCAGCTGGGTGCTGAGCCAGGTTTTAGAGAAGTCACAGAAAAGAGAACACCTTGAATGGGGGACTTCACCATCTAGAATAAGGAAATCAATGTGACTCCATAAAACCCCCTCTGCCTAGAACAGATGCTGGAGCTGAAAATTGCTTTCCATCAGCTCCTTTTCAGGAAAGCCAGAGGAGATACCCATTAAATTGTGTTTTACAAAGGTGGGGGCCCCATCGTTTGAGCAAGAGGAACATTCCAGCTGAACTGGCAGGGATTTGGGATGATCCTTTTTGTCATGATGTAGCATCCTGTGTTGGCTGTCCTTGTCCCATTAAAGAAAAATCTGCACCAACACCACCTCCCCTTCAAAGAATAATAGAATGATTTGGGTTGGAATGACCTTAAAGGTAATCTAGTTCCAACCCCGTGCCATGGGCAGGGACATCTTCCAGTAGACCCAGGTTACTCAAAGCCCCATCCAACCTGGACTTGAAGACTTCCAGGGATGGGGCATCCACAGCTTCACTGAACAACCTGTGCCAGTGTCTCAGCACCCTCACAGTGAAGAATTTCTTCCTAATTTCCAAATTAAAACTTTGCTCTTTCATTTTGAAGCCATTTCCCATTGTCCTGTCATTCCATGCCCTTGATCAAAGTCCTTTTATGGCTCTCTTACAGCCCCTTTAGGTACCAGAAGGTGCTCTAAGATCTCCACAGACTCTTCTCCAGGCTGAGCAACCCCTCTTCCTCCAAAGCTTCACAAAGCAGGGTACAGGTAAACTTTGCTTGTGGTGATGTCCACAAAAGTGCCCCTAAAAATACTACTGTGTTGGTGTCTGGCAGCTCTACCCCCTGCCCCATGGAGGGGGCATAATGTATTCTACTAGCTACCATTCTAACTAATTATCCATGATTTCTGGGGAGTACTTTCTGTCTTGGAGGCTTCTTCTCTTAAGATGAACTTGGTTGAGTTGCCCAGCAGTGGATGGGGGATGGAGGATGTTGGATAATGAATGATGGCAGGGCTTTCAAAAATGTTGATTTCAATGAAGGATAACTTTTCTGAAGACTCTTCAGAGCCCAAGGCAGCTTTCCTTGAAGGTAAATTCATAATCAAATTTAAAAGCAGATACTTACTGAAGGTTTATTTCATGGCTTAGTAGTTGGGGAGTCAATTCTGGAGATTGACACAAGGTGACGATGCCTTGTGTTGCATCAGCTGATCTACGGAGCAGGAGCAGGGGAGGAAAGACAGCAAAAAGCTTTGGGGAAACACAGCTTCGGGTCTGAGCCAGACACAGCAAACTGGCAGCTAATCCTAGCAAGAGCAGTTATTCTCTGTGTAACTGCATGGCATTAGTTTATTTAGGAATGAAATGGGGGAATAGCTGGTAGGAGAAGCGATACACGGGCAGGTGCAACAGAGAAGAGATGTTCTTTATCCTGTGCTGCAGGAACACTGCAGTTTCTCGTGCAGAGGATGCTTTGACTGGGTCCCTCATTTTCTAGCAGCACCCAGAAGACTTCCAAGTTTTTGTCCTCAAGCTCATCTTTGAGGAGGATCTGTAGTTCGAGCACGGTAAGCAGGGAGCCGGCTAGGCTTGCCTGATCCTTCCTCATTCCTGGGGCTGTGATGCCCTCTCCCGGCAGCTGCAGCAAAGAGTCCCTTCCTTTCATGCTCGTTTTCTATGAGCAACGTGAAAAGGAAATTTTTGTGTTTCTTTTGGAGGATGCACGCTGAAGGCAGCCGGGAGATCATCCTGATGGGAATCTGGTGTCCTGCTATCTGTCCTGGTGTCTGTTCCATTGTGACCACCCCACGTCCAGCTTTGCTCCCCCCACATTTTTAAATTGCAGCAGCCTTGAAAGGCAAATATGTTCCCCCAGGCCATGGGTTATGTGTGAGCCCTCTGCTCCCGTCCCAACCTGGGTCCCACATGCTCAGCGACACCCTTGTGCTTCCCCCAGGTGTGATGGGATTTTCTGCTGGGCCAGGTCTGCTCTGACAGAGTGGTTAAGCCTGGTAAAGGAGAAGGGGCACTGTGCCTCGATGGCAGGCAGGGCTGAGAGAGGCTGCTGGGCAGAGGCTCCTCCCCTGTGCAGGCAGTCAGGGGTGAAGTGAGCCCCGGCTCATCCCTCATCCCACACCTTGCTCCCTAAAACCACTAACCTGCATAAATTTGGGGCTAACAGCTTTTCTAGCAGTCAAGGTCATGGTTTTGCTATCCACATGTGCAGCTGTAATGGTGTCCAGGGCTCAGGTATGCCTGGATCATGCCCTGGAGGGCAGCAGGCCGGTAAGAGTACTCTCTTTTCTCACCAGTGGAGAGTTAAAATGCTCAAAGGTGGACAGGGGAGTGAGTCTGGACTGGCATGGGGGGCAGTGAACTGGGGGGCAAACTGCTCCCTCAGTCCCACTCCTTTTCATTCCCCAGTGTCATGGCTGCATGAACAGAGTCCTTAGATGGGAAGCATCCACTGCTTTTTTCTGTTCCTGATGTTTTCTAACCACATCAGCCTCTAACTCCACCTCTCACTCAAGGTCTTTGTGTTTTGTAGTTACTCTGAAGCCCCCCAGGCTTTGGGAGCAGACCAACCCAGGGACACTGTAAATTCTCCCATCTCCTTTGCACCATGAAGAATCCACCAGGTAGGTCCCAACTCAGGAAGGACCAGCATGAGATCAGTGGTAATGCTGGGGCACAGAAGGATGGTGGTGTCCCCAGAGCAGGCATCAGCCAGTTCAGGTCTCCCCTTGCACAGGGAGGGTGGGTTGGGTGCTCCTGAGTGGGTGCAGGAGCTTTAGGCAATGTCACCGCTGGCACTGGTGTGCTGGGGAAGGGAGGTCTCACTGATGGTGGCCAGCCTGTGTCTCCTTGCCCATGCCATCCACCATGTGAAGGGTAAGAAGCACCCAATGAATTCTCTGGACTTACACTTGCGATGACAAGTGTCACCTGGGGGCTCCTTGGTGACAAAGCTGCAGTACAAGCGCCATGGCCCAGGCTGGGAGACATGAGGCACAGCACAGTTTTAAGAGCCCAAGTGGTGGGAACCATCTTTGCTAGTCCAAAATAGGACAGCATCTCTGGGTCTCCACAAAACTCTTTGGCTGCCCAGTTCCTTGAAGGATGGTTTATTGCCCTGGGAGAGTGAGGGACCTTGCTACAACATCCCCACTGAGGGGCAGCAAGGGAGGGAGGAACCGTCAGGGCAGGGGCTAACACAGACTTCCAGGTTCACTGACCAAAGAGGAGGAGGAGACAGCACAGAACAGCTGTCTGTGTGCTCAAGAAACAAAACTCTGAGGTGCTTCACTCCTGAGATCTGTCACAGTCCTCCCTCACCGTTTGCCGCATTACATTTCTTGGACACAGAAAAATTTGGCCAAGGGATATTTTATCACACCCTCGTCTTCCTCACTGGTCCTTGAGTGATTTTCCCCTCTGGAAGGCCCTTGGCCTCTCAGGGTACCTCAAGCTCTATCCTCCTGGGTGTGCTGCAATTCCCTGATTTCTGCCAGGAATGGCCAAATGATGCTGTTTCTTAAAGGACAGCCACAAACTATGGAAGAAGAGTGAAGACTGTCCCTTTCTCCCTTTAGACGAGGCTGTACCAGCTCCAGCAGCAGCAGAGCTGCTGCAGCAACAGCTGCGAGAGGCAGAGTTTGTCCCCTCCAGCTTCTTTGAGGACGATGTAAAAGCTCTCACCCTCCACTCAACGCAGCCTGTACTTCTGCTGGGGGCTGGTTCCCCACAGTCAGATGTTCCCCCTTGATGTATCTGCCTGTTGTCCCTTCCTGCCTGCCCAAGTGGTGTGACTTTCCCAGAAACAATGCTCAGGACTTGGGAGGGCTTGTCTAGCAATTCGATGCATGAGGTGATTTCCTGAGTTTACATTTTGACTCTTAGTGTAAATTTTGTATCTGGTGGGTTGCACACTCCAGAAGAAACTGCCACATCTTGGGCTCAACTGGCTGGACTTTGCACCATTATCCACAGCTGCTGCCGTCCTTGGGAAGGGACAGCAGCATCTCTTGGGAGCAAATTCTTTAAAAACAACTCTGATCAGCCCAAGCAGCCTGAAGTATTATGAAGGACATGTCCCAGGATGCAGGAGCAGGGCCAGGCCCTTTGCAGCATGCTACAAAGCCTGCTGCTCCTCATTTTCACTGTGCCTCTACTTTACCCTGAGTCTCCCCACACCAACACTTTGGAGGGAGCTGATGCTCTCCCTGTTTCTTGTGTGTCAGAGCTGTGTGTCAAAGTGCTCAGGCTGGGAGATGGCAAGAGGACCTCCCAGCCTGTCCCTTCCCCTGCAGCCTTATGCTCTGGGGCTTGATGTGAAGCTGACAGTGAACACCTTTGTTCTTGGACATGCTGTGCATTGAGGATCTGAAGGAGTCTCTGCTCTATTGTGATGGGGTATGGAGCTGGCTAGGGTCCCTTTCTTTCCCTTCAGCTCATCCTGTGTGCCTCCAGGGACTGACATTTCTGCTTTTTGGTGGCATACTACTTGTTGAAAAAAGCAGATGCTTCTCTCCCCTGGCTGTGGGTCTGAAGCTTGGATCAGTTCAGGTCACTTCCTTCTCCCCCCACCTCCCTTATCATTCCTGCAACTGCCATGAACTGTGCCATTTCTATCATAAATCTCATGCGGACATCATTACCTGCATGAGTCCCTGCTCTGAAAGCTATTTCTGCTGTTCCTTGGGCAAATGTGCTGTGTGGGATGGGGAGACATGATAGGGACACATCCTGGCCCCTCATGCTGCCAAGGCAGTGTGTTGTGAGAGGACAAATGTCCCACTGTGGGGAGGACTTAGGGTAGGAGGGTGTGAACACATGTATTTCCTAACAAAATACTCCATGATGCAGCTGGCAGCTGGGCAGGGACACAATCCCCACTCCCTGTTTGGGCCATTTTTGCACTGGGTTTGTCTTCTCCTGACACAAACAGAGGCAAAACTCACTGGGTTCAAGGCTGACCTGCCCAGCTCTCCCCTTGGAGAGGATTTGTACAGCACCAGTCTCTTGCAGGCATTTCCTTTATGGACTCATAAACTCCAAGGCTGGACTTGCTGGTGGCAGGGCTCCACCAGATCCTTGCTTGCCTTTATTCCCAGTTTCTGGGAGGTCTAGGATGTTGACTGGAACACTGGGTGAGGATTTTGTGCTTGAGACAGGCTGGTGAACTCTGAGCTGAAGATACTGAAGCCGGAGCAGTGCCTGCCCAGCTGATCAGTCCTTTGCCAGGTGTTTGGAGAGCAAACTGATGCTGAATGCTTTACATCTCTATACTCAGAAGAAAGCAAAACCACAGTGATATTTTGGGGCAGAGAACAGAAGTTTTCTTTGCTTGTTAGGAAGCCAGACTATGTAGTCTTAATAAGCTTAATAAGCTTTTTCATTTTTCAGGCTCTTATCTCCACTGAAGGAGCTTTTTTTGGGCTGATGATTTTGCTCAGCCCTGTCCCTTTATCTTCATGTAACCCTTGGGGTTCATCCACACTGTGAGGATGCAGCAGCTGGAAGAATGGCAGCCTGAATAGGGATGATGGTGAAGGCCCTTCAGAACTTATTTTGGGGAGCTGCTGACCCTACTGTCTTCAAAAGCAAAGTGCTCTGGCTCTCTGTGCTCTCCACTATTCCTTAAGCCTTCCAGGCCACCCCCATGCCATGCTTCTCCTGGCCATGGACCTTCAGGACCTCAGTGTGGCCCCGTGACAAAGCTGGGCTCAACATGGCCCAAATACATAAGGAGAAAAATCCAGTGGATCAACTCAGGAGATTAAAACTGCAAGGTACCTGGAAAAGCTCATTAGTGCCACCAGTCTTCTTAATCTCACCCTTTCCTGCCCTATTTATCAGATTTCCAGGAATTAGACCATAAAGCAACCAATTTTTCTGGAGGCTCACACACAGTCCCATGCATTTTTTCTCCAGACAGCTAAGTGTTAGCTGAAGAACCAGCAGCAATAGAACCAGCTGCTTCTACCTTCACGTCTTGTGGTTCCTGCATTTATTTGATTCCAATTCTCCCAATTCCACAGGAGGAGTGATTTTATTTTAAGACCAAGTGCTAAGTAAGGATTAGCAAGGCTGCTTTAAAGTGGGACTCTTCTATGCCTTCTGTTCATCGTTAAGTTTTGGAGTGAAGCAGGCTGCCACCTCTATAGCTCACCTAATTAAAAGTTTCTCTTTGTAATGTGAACTGCACAAAAACTGCTGGACCATCCTTTCTGCCTGTTCTTGTCCTCTCTGTTTCCATGGTGCTTTTGAGGGACCTCCTGATCTGTCTTTACACCTAACAAGAGAAATCCCAATGTGAGAAGCTACAGGGATGGAAAAACTGCAGCAGTGGTGTTTCAGAAAGCCCTCCAGGGCTGGAGGGGATGTTTGTTTAGCTTCTAATGCAGTGAAGAGCTTTTATGGAGCAGGAGGAGCTGCATAAGGTTGTGCAGCTTCCTATCCTGAGAAACTTTATTATGGGATTTTTGCCTCTCTGAAAGCCCAGGGTGTATTGGAGGTTACAAAATCCAACCTGCTTTTGTTGTACAGACCTGTCCCCTCTCCCCCTTCTAAGGGAGTTATAACTCTAATAGGATTTAGATATTAAAGCTCAAAACCATGCAAAACCCCAAGTAAAATAAGCAGTTTTGTATCCGGGGTTGCTCAGAAATCTGGTGCAGTGGATTCCTGCTGGGTCTTACAGCCATGAAAATATTTTCATGCAGAAGGTTTAGGAGTTTCAATTCTGAGGGTCAATGATGACACATCTTTCCCAAATCTCCTTTGGGATATTTCCTCAAACCCCATCCTTCGGACATTTAATTCTGCCAAGGTGGGATGTGAACACCAACCTCTCCTGTTCTGGGTCGGCAAGGGATAAATGAATCAATCCCAGGTTTGCCCCCAAGTCCCGGGTATCTCCCAGAGCCATGCCATGAGCAGCTGTCTGCGTCCCATGATGAAATTTTAATTTTTCTAGCCTTGGGGACTGAATTTATTAAGCCTCTCATGGCCCCTCCTCCCGTGGGAGGGCCGGCTCCAGCAGCCTCTCTAATACCGGGTGTCACACAGCGGTGCCACCATTCGCGTCCCGGAGTGTCACAGGCAGGGGACACAGCAACCCAAGTGCAGCGGAAAGCAAAAATAACCCCTCCATGTGAGTCACGGCGCGGTGAGTTTCCTCCTCCCTCCTAACTCTCGGAGATGCTCCTGCTTGCTGAACTTCACCCCCGCCTGCACTTCCCTGCTTGCCTTGAAAGTTAGCACCGAGATGGCGAGATTTTTTTTTTTTTCACTTTTCCTTTGTTATCTTTAGATTTTTTTGAGTGTGTTGGTTGGGATGCGACAGCGGGCGACCGACCTGGCTCCCGCCCGGGCTGAAGAGAAAAACGAAGCCCATAGATCCGGAGAATTAGGAGAAACCCTAACAAGAGGGGAGGGAAGGGGGTGATTCGTGAGCAGGGGGCTCTCTGGTAGTTTGCTGGGGAGGAGAAGGTGCTCAGCAGTCCTGCTTCACCCGGGGTCCGTGCTGGATAAGTTGGCTGTGACCTGTTGAGCGGATAACCGGGAGCCGGGATGAGGCGTGAGCGGCGGGCGGCTCATGGGGTCGCTGTAGCTGGGGCAGTGGTGGGAGGGAAACCACGGCTGAGCACTCGCAGTCCTTGGGATAAAGGGCTGTTTCCATAGTAAAAGGGAGAAAGGAGACTCTTTCTTTCTTCCCCTGAGCTTGCCTAGCGTGTGAACGGGAAGGTTGACTCAGGAACAAATAACTCGTGAAAGGGTAACATCTGGGAACAGCTGTAAATAATCACGACTTGGTTAGAAAGGCTGGAAGCAGCACTGCAGTCCACCATCTGCCCTGATACTGCAGTCACCCTGGGAGCTGTGATGGACAACTTTGGAAAGCAGCTCGGTTTGCAGCTGAAACAGGATTTGACCCTGGCTTTAGGCTGCTGTTGTTGTCTGAATGCTTCCACATTATTTGTAGGCGTAACCACAATAAGCAATGAAATAGGGGAATTTTCGCTTCTAGGAAAAAGTGAACTTTAATTCAGTAGCAAGCACTCAGCAGATGTGAACCTGGGGACTGCCACTGGGACAAGTTTAAGTTGCAAAGTGCAAAATTTGATTAGCTGGAGGTCCAGCCCATGGACCTTCCATCACCTTCTCTTCACTCCTACGCTTTCTCTGGGAATTCCAATCTCACAATGTAGCATCTTCCCTGATAAGTTCTGAGAGATGATACCAGGTGGAAGGACAGGAAAGGACAGAAATAATTTCCTACCGGTGCTTAAAGATTTTAAGCTGCATTTAACAACAAGAAAAGGCATAATGTACCATGAGAACAGCTGGATTTTAATTGAAAATTGTTCTGAATGTGAAAGGAGACAAAGCTGTCACTTCCTTTATAACTTTACTATTCAAATGTCTAAAAGATGTGCAAGATTTTCAGGGCAATTTGAAATCCTTGCAGAGAATGCAAACACAAACCTTGTTCTCATGACGAGTCCTGGGACTACCTTATGCCATGACATTGGACCAAGGAGGTGAGCAAATGGTGTCTTTATGTATCATTTCTGGTGATGGAAACACACTTTAAAATTTAGTTATGTCAGCTTTGTTGTGAGAATGCCTGCAGCTCACAATGTATCTCTGTGCAAGTTGGTACCATACAGTTCCACTTAGTGTGATAAAGTATCAGCTAAAATAAAAGAGAAGGTTGGTTTGGGTTGGGTTTTTTTTCCAGAAGTTTGTGGCCCTTTGACAGTATGACCTTCTTTTCTTTGCAAACCCAGAGGCTCTCCTTCAGGCAAACCTTTCTGGTTGTGTGTAGACGCTTTCAGAAGCTACCACTTACCAGCTGAGACACAGGTGCTCCAGTGTGGAGCAGATCCTGCCCATTGGTGGCTTTGCATGGGGGACAGGCTGCAGGGAGCTCTGCAGTGGTCATTCCCCGTAGACTGCAAGACCGTGTCCATGTGCAGCAACAGCCTGGCTTTGGTCCAAACCTGACTTGATGTCTCAGGATATCTTGCAGGAAGAGATCTGTACCTCATCTTGAAGTGACCTGGTATGTGTTGGCCTGTAGAGCTGCCCCAGAGACCTCTGTGGTATGCAGCAAACAAGGGTCTTGGGCTCCCTTTTAGGTGAGCAGATAGCATAAAAAGTTGGGAGAAGTTTCTTTGTGTTACAGATCTTACTAGAAGGAAAGAAAAGAGCAGGTGTGGGTAGAGCAGCTTGGACACACGACCAGTGATGCACCCTGGACCATGCATCCTTCATGGCAGGGTGAGTCCTGAGGGTGCACAGACTCGGCTCCACATTGCACCCTGTGCTCCAGCTACAGACACATGGTGTGAGGGAACTGAGCAACCAGCCTGCAGGTGCTCCTCTCTTCAACATCTTGTCCTCATCCTGTTCTTCATGTGCTGGACACTGCTGTCCCAGCAGCATCCCAGGATGCATAGTTGGTTGCTTTTTGGTGGCTGAGGGCTTGGCATTTTATAAAATCCCAGTAAACAGAGGGTATCTTTGATCATGTTCCCTGTTATTCTCCCCACCTGCAGGACATTGGCATTTGCTACATTTCTTGCTCTCTCCAGGAAAAAGGAGGGAAGTATAAACAGTGATATTTCAGAGGCTTGAACAGGAAGATGTCCCTGCCCATGGCAGAAGGTTGGAACCAGCTGATCTTGAAGGTCTCTTTCAATCCAAGCCATTCTGTGATACATTGATTTTATGAACATGCCTGTGTCCTGGTCTCATATTGATCCCATTCTCCTGCCATTGTTTGCCTTGCCAGTCTTCGAGGTGTCTCCAGGGAAGATGATGTGTTAAGCACATCGAAAACCTGCTGTTAGGGTCAGGATGGACTCTCAGTGCTCCTGACCTGGGTCCTTTCAGGTGGCTGAGCAGTTGTAGTCTATGTGAGTGCATATGATGCTGTGGCAAGAGAGATGAGAAACTCTGTCCTGGGACTCATCCTCGGAAGGTCAAGGGAAGCTCTTGGGGCCACCACAGTGTGCCAGCTCTTTTCTTTCATCAACACTTGCAAGGAAAGGTGACAGGGTAAGAGGTTAGCTGTGATGGTGGTGTGCTATAATAGCAGCAGGGAGCACGAGAATAGCAGCAGGCAGGGAAGGAGGGCAGGGCTTGGGGAATGAGTACACGTGTGAATGAGGCTGTGGCTGCTGCCTGGGGGTGCTGTTTTGATGTCAGCTCCAGTGTTGGGTGCAAGAAGAAAGAAGCTCATATCTGCAAGCAGGGCATGGGCCAGGAACAGCTCAAAGTATCGTTATAGGCCTGCTGGAGCCTCAGGCTGGAGTCTCACTGCTTGTGCAGAAATGCTTTAAGAGTCAGTCCCTGCCTTACTCTCTTGCTTCATTTCCTCTGTTCTCCAACTGTGATCAATTCCTCGTTTCTCCAGCTTCCATCTGCTCCAATTAGGCTGGAAGGCCCTGGAAGGTTTTCAATCCCTGGGACACTTTTACAGCTCTGAGCCTCAGTGACAATGACGGGTCCGGTCTTCTCTGCGCCGGCAGCCCCGGCTGCCGCCACCGACCCAGTCTGGTCCTTTCGACAGCTGCTCTTAATCATTGACCTTACTTTGGAAAGTCTCCAGAGCTGGAGAAATAAAAGACACTTTAGAAAATGGGGAGGGGAGAATTGGCAAAAGCAGTTGCTCTTTAAAAGACTACTTATTTCTTAAGATGTACTTGCTACTGATTAACCTTTGCTCTGTGATCGCTTTAATTGATTCATGCCTCAAAGCTGTCAGAAAGGTTCTGTGAGGTCATGGTGCCTCTGTCCTAAGTGCTCTCTTTCCCTGTAAAGCTTTTAAGAAGTTTTTCATTGAGCACAACCCAATCCTTGCAAGAAATGCAGGTGAATGACGCCAACCCTTTTATCTTCTCCATCCCTCAGATTTTCCAGCCTTCACCTTAGTGCTTTGCTGCTGTGACCTCTTCCTTCCCTTCCTGCTGCCAATTGGCAACCTGCTATGAGGCTAGGCCTGTTCTATATTCCTTTGCAATTCATGGTGAATGCTGTCTGGGGGCACGGGGGGTGAGTTTTTGGCCTTTCTCTGGTAAGAATGAGGCACTGTAGGGTTAAGTACTACTGCCTTCAGTCAGCCCATTGGTGCCTTACATGTGGTCCTACCCATGGGCCCACCTGTGGTCCCTGTGACTGCTTCATGTCACCCCACATGCAGAATTTCTGTGGCTGTCCCTTTGTATGGCAACAGGATGACAACCCCCTGGCAACTGTGGCCTTGTCCTCTCTGTGTCAGGATGCAGAAGTTCCTTGAAGGTGAACTGGCAGAGCTTGCTGGCTTTAAGCGATGAATGGCCTTTCATTTTGGGCTGGGCTCGTGCCCTGGCACTCTGGATGTGTGTGAGGCCATTCATCTGGCCTGTTTAAACATCTGCCCTTGCACGAACTGAGTTGTGTCCATTTCTGTTTGCTGGCTGTTCTGGGCGATCAGGGTGACCACTCAAACACAGAGATGGAGCACAGGTCTGATGAGGAGCAGCTGAAGGAGCTGGGAATGTTTAGCCTTAAAGAAAGGAGGCTGAGGGGGCACTTTAATACTCTCTACAACCACCTGAAAGGAGGCTGTAGCCAGGTGGGTGTCTGTCTCTTCTCCTAGGCAACAAGATGAGAGAAAACGGCCTCAAGTTGCACTATGGGAGGTTTAGATTAGATACAAGATAAAATTTCTTCACTGAAAAGGTGCTCAAGCATTGGAACAGATTGGCCAGGAAGGTGATGGAGTAACCTGGAAAGAACATGTGTATATGGCATTTGACGACATGATTTAGTTGGTAGGTTTGGCAGTGCTAGGTTAATGGTTGGACTTGAAGTGGAAAGAGGGCTTTTCAATCCTAATGATTCTACGATTCTAACCAGTCCTCCAGGAAGGAGGGACCAAGGGAAGCTTTCAGCTAAAGAAATCACTTGTTTCCTCCAGGATGCTGGGATATGAGGGCTGCTGGGTGCTGATCCAGCAGATCTGACTGTTCTGTGTGTCCTTGGCCCTGAGAAGGTCCATCAAGGCTCTGCCTATGGGTTATCCATACTAATCTTCTTGTTTTGCTAAGAGAACTCCATGTCTCACAGTAGCAGATGGATGAAAATCAAATGAGCCATACAATCCTCACCTGCTGATCTTGTGGCACGGTTGGCACAACCTTGAACTGGGAAACTGAGGCTCTGGGTGACAGCTTCACTGCATCTGTAGCTGGAGGTTAGGTCAGGGGATTTGTGTGTCAGAATATCCTGTTGCTCTGAAATGAGTTCAGAATTTTCTGAGTTGGCTCATGCAGAATTGTGGTAGTGTTTAATTATCAGAAAAGGGTTTTTCTCTGAGAACAGCAACATCACATTTTTATGGTACAAAATCTGGCTAGCCCCCATGCATTTGGATACTGTAAATAACTAAATTTACAGTAAACTTTTGTCTGGTGACATGGAAAGCATCCTTTCCACCCTTTTCCTCCCCTCCTTGCAGGGTGTTTTGCTCCAAGGCTTGAACTTTAACACCCACAGCCTGGGGGAGGGCCAGTGCTGGGGTCCTCAGTGCAGTGGCTGTCCAAGGGCCCTGTCCTTTGTCCAGGCTGAATAGCACTCTGCAGAGCTGCTGAGCGGCAGTATGTAATCTGGAAACCTCTTTTCTTTTTCCCTCTTGGCTCAGGGACAAACTCTTTCCCTGGAGATGACGCTTGGGGTGATGCACAGCCCTCGGTGGGGCTGTGGGGCCAGAGAGGGTCCCCCACATTGCATCCCAATCTCCTCTCTCCCCTTAACAGCAGGGCACAAAGAGCCACTTAGGCATTCCCAGGAGCAGAGAGGGACCCAAGCCAGGGCATGCTGAAATGCACAAAGTAGGATTTATATCTTCAAAGAAATATTTCCCTCCTTTCTGAGCTCTTTTTTATTTTTTTTTTTTCCAAGAGATTTATTCCTCCTTCTGCTCCCGCCCAGGCAGGCTTTGAGGCGTGGAAGCACTCTTTGCCTCCCCACAGTGGCTTATCAATGGGAGAGTGACTTCTTAGAAAGCTGTGGGCCACCCAGGGGCAGAGCCCTGGGCTGTGCCCACGTGCTGCACAGGGCTTAGCTGAGAACGACTGCACACATTGCTGCTGGTGACACTGCATAACCACAAGCACAGTGAGAATAAAACTCTTCCCTTCTGCGTTGACCACGCTGAAGTGTGGGGAGCAGCATCTCACCCCAAACTGGTCATGTTTTCAGGCTTGACCTGGGGAGGTATAACCTCAGCAATGCTCCTGATTCCCTCTTTGGGTGGCAAAGTGACACCCAGACGTGGACATCTCACTGCTGCCATCTGGGACCAGCATCTGGCTGGGGGATGGAAGGTCTCTGTGTGATCTCAGATGGAAGGTAGCTGTTCCTAATCCCTTTTGGGGCTAATTTCTGCCTCTGCTTACCTGTATTGCCAAGGGACAGGGTGCCAGCTCCCCCAAACGGCTCTGTCCTTTTGGGGAGAGAACCCAGGACTGAGATAACCTGTGCTGTATAACCCAAGATAATGGGTTATATATGAGGTATATGAACACTGGTCGGGGTCAAAAACAGAGGAAAGACTCTGCTGAGGGGTCTGGCACCAACAGAGCCCAAGATACCTGTCCATCATGCTCATTTCTGCAATGCTGGAAAAGTGCCCATGTACCCAAAACACTTGGATCAGATTATGCCTGAGTCCAGCCAAAGACATGGCATTTGTAAAAAAATCTTTCTCCACCTCTACTTTTTCTTTCTTTTTTTCTTTCTTTTTTTTTTTTTTTAAGCAACTATTCAGCTTTATTCAAAACACTCATTTTGCTCCTAGCAGGCGAGAGGGAAAATCTATTGTAGCTCTTTGAGACCCTTTTACAAACATGATGATTTCCCCTTGCCTGTTTCCACGTGAAGCTGAAAGCATTTGTATAAAACCCATTGTAAATGCTCTGAGACTTGGCCGGTAATTTTCTGGGCACACATTTGTTAATGCAGCCTGCAAAGAGCTTTGGAAATGAAGAAAAACAGCTGTAATTTCAAATGATGGTAAGTGTGATTAAACAAGGTTTCTGCAAGTGGTTGTGAATAATGAGCCCTCCCTGGGGACTGGACACTGGGGACAAACATGCTCCAAACATAGAATTATAAAATGGTTTGGGTTGAAAGGAAACTTAAGGTTATCTCATTCCAAACTGCCTGCTATGGACAGGGACAACTTCCACTAACCCAGTTGCTCAGATCCCCATCCAACCTGGCCTTGGGCACTTCCAGGGATGGAGCAGCCACAACTTCTCTGAGAAATCAGTGCCTTACCACCCTAACAGTGAAAGATTTCTTTCTCATATCTAATCTAAACCGACCCTCTTTCAGTTTAAAGTCAGTAATTGCCCCAACTCCCTCAGCTTGTCTTCACAGGAGAGGTGCTGCAGTCCTCAGATCATGCAAGACTCTTACAAGAGATACCTTGAAGAAATAAAGACTCTAAACAGTCCTGGGGGAGGGTTTTGGGAAAGGAAAAATGTGACTTGTGCAAAAATGTGTTTCAACTTTACAGCTTTATTTCCTATGGTGATCACTCTGGAATAAAGCCAGGGATTAAGATGCCTTTTGTACGCTAAATTCTCATGGCTGATGTTGGGTTTTGTTTCAAGGTGAATAGATCTCACCTTGGAGTGAGGCTTGCTTCACCATGTAGAGGTATGTTTAGAAATCTGGGGCTGCAGCAGTGTTTCCAAACACATATCACTCATTCTTAGCCATGGGGGCTCCTCAAGGGCTTCTCAAATTGACCCCACAAAATGGATTGGTTGCCTGAGAAGATCTTGCCTTAAAGCATGTACCCACAGCTGAGGCACCTGTGGCTGAGCAGGGCACACCACCCATTCCCAGCACAGCTCCTGCTGGGTGTCCTCAGTGAAGGGGTAAATCCCTGTGTAATAGATACAGGATTTTGGCAGTATTTGTTTGAAATGGGCTTGTTTATTTTTGTCTGCTCCAAATGTCATGGGATGTTTCAAAAGGTAGGACATGAACCTTGGTGGAAATCTCTCCATGTCTTTGGAAACCACAGCCACTGAGAGGTGAACTACAACAAATGGAATAGAGAAACATTGTCCCTGCAGTCTCAGGAGCTGTAATTCCTTGTTAACCCCTTCTACATCTTCATCTGCTGGTTGTTTCCCATGTTAAGCCCTGTTGTTTCTTTCTGCTAATGGCTATGTTCTTCCACCTCAGAAGCCAACAGATAAGCAAGGCATGAGACATGCCCTGCATGTGTTTGTCCCAGGCTGTACCACCCCCTGAGATCCTACAGCAGGGCTTATCAAGAAACTGCTGAAGGTTGTAATGATAAATTATAATTATCATCCTCCAGGGAGAGGATAAAGATTATATTCTTTATCATAGGGAGGTTACAACTACCTTTATTTTATTTGATCTTTTTCATTTCCTGAGTTTTTCATTTCCTGGGTTACACCTCATTAATTTCCTGAAAAGAAACTGAAGGCAGATGACAGTCAGATAAAAGGGACCCTGGACTGCGATCAAGAGCCTTGGTCAGACTGTAGGGTAGAAATGCAGGTTTAAGGGATGCTCTTTGCTTTGACCTTTCCTGTCTAGTGGCAAGATCTGTGTGCAGCTCATGGTGAAAGTGATCAACCAGCAGCTTGCCAGGAAGTTTTATTCCTTTGCCTCTCTTGGTGTGATGCTGTGAAAGAATCCCAGGAGAAAGGCCAGAAAGTGATGCCCTGAAGAGTGGTGGCAAAAATCTCCAGGCTTAGGAGCTGCAGATGCTGGAGAGGCTCAGCTCAGTTTCAAGGAATATCTTAGTCTTGGCATTGGGTTTACTTTCTCTCCAAACCCCTTGGAAACAGCGGAATGGGCAGAGTGGGCGTTACTCCTTCCTACTGTCTTTGTACACCATCAAGATTCTTAGGTGAAGCTGGCCACGCTCAGGGGCTGAGAAATGACCATCTCCATGTCTCTCGTGTGACTCCTGCTGCCCATGTAATTTTTTTCCCCCAACTCTCTTCTTGCAGCGAACTGGGAAATGTATTTATAAGATCTGGAAAAAGCCTGCAACCACAGAATCATGGAATCAAAACGGGTCAGGCTGGAAGGGACCTCAGTGGGTCATCTGGTCCAACCTCATGGCTCAAGCAGGGTCACCCTAGAGCACATTACACAGGACTGGGTGGTTCTCGAGTATCTCCAATGAGGGACTCCACAACCTCTCTGGGCAACCTGTTCAAGTGCTTGGCCACCTGCACAATAAAGTTCTTCCTCAAGTTTAGGGTGGAGCTTCCTGCGCACCAGTTTCTTGTCCTTGTGGTCGGCGCCACTGAGAAGAGCCTGCCTCCACCCTCTTGTCACCCTCCCCGCAGAGACTTAGAGATGAGGGCCCCTCACCTCGAGGTATTTGTGGCAACTGACTCTGCTACCTGGGCTGGGCCGCCAACTGCTGGGACAGCCACTGCATGTGCGAACAGCTGCCGGCGCCAGCTGCTGCCTGCGAGAGAACCGCGCGCAATCCCCGAGCCATCCCCCCTCCATCCCCGCGCCATCCCCGTTGTCCGGCCCCGCCGCTCGCGGTGCCCGGGTCGGTTTGAAACCGCCGCGGTGCTCCCGGCTCCGCCCGCTCCTCGCCCGCTCCGCCGCCGTGAGCTGCCCGGTGCTGCGGGGGCTCTGCTGCCGCTGCTGTCACTCGGGTGTTTCGCCTTGGACAGCCTGACCTGACCCTCACCCCCAGGCCGTGCCTCGGCCGCCGCTGCTGCCGCCTCGCCCGTCGTGCCTTTACAACCCCCTGCGTTGTTAGGTACGGCGTGGGAGACAGCTCGGTGCAGGGGAAAGGGAAGAAATGCTCAAGAGGCCCCAAGGGAAAAAGCTACAGGGCAATGCTAGATTTGGCTTGCTGTACCTTTGCCCCTTGGGAGATGAATGCTCCACCCCCGGCACCCAAAAAGACACAGGTTTTTAATCCTTGCTTATGCACTGGCCTCTCAAGCAGGTTCCTCTTTTCAGTGCTTTCAGCGTTCAGGCTGTGTGGCTGAATATATTTCCTGATTTTTCTCTCCTTCTCTTTCCACTCTGATCCCCCCGGGCTATTTCCCATGCTTTTCTTCACTTTCTGCCAAGCAGTGGGAAAGCAGCAGCCCTGTCTGACTGCCTGCGATTATGGGGACTCTTATCTATGAGCAAAGTCTCTGTTTGGCATGGGAAAACCTTAAGTCCCAGGGGTTTATGGAGCAGAGAAATATATGTTACTGTTTTCATGCCTCGCTTGTTAAGGAGTCCCAAACTTTCCCATCCTACTGATGCGTGTTTACCTGCTTGCTTTCCCAGTGAAAGGATGCAAGTTTGCTGTTTCCCTTCTCCATCCATTTAACTTTGTCTGGTAAAGATGGGCAGGCATTGCAGACAGTCTCTGAATTTTAAGAGAACTGTACTTCAAATCTAGATGCAAGGACTGCGAAGCCTCTTGCTATGTCCTGCCAAGGACTGAACTGGTTTTTTGGCTTCTGCATCTGTCATTTGTTTCAGTGTTGTTTGCCCCTTAGGTGGTTGTTGGGCCCAGTTACTGTGATATTATCTTTCTTAGCATCAGATACTTGTGAATTCAAATGTATCAGTGTTTGATGTGGTCTGAGGCACTGCAGATTCAGCCAGACCTTGGGAGTTACAATGTTTTTACGGCTTCTAATTGCCTTGTCCCAGCTGTGGCAGCTGTGACAGCTGCTAATTGCTTTCCAGGGATGAAATCACAAAGGATGAAACCATGGGACAGCAGGCCATGGAGAACCTGAAGGGTGGCTGAGTGGTAAGGAGGGAGCTTGTGTTAAATGGAACACAATTACTTGAGAACATGGAGATGAACCTGAGGGCAGAAACCGGGGAAAATATGCGGAGGTAAGAGGGGAGGAGTGATGCCTGTTTGGAAGGACACATATAAAGGGAACAATGGAGTGCCTGGAGATATGAGTACATTTTAACTGAGAAGCACCCTTCTGACTCTCCTTGTGTCTGTCTTTGTTTTCCTCATTCTTACGTGGGACCTGCCACATCTAAGAGGGATTTCTCCTGGACTTGCCCTAGGAGTTGCCACTGGGCTGTTTGCTGACAGCAGCAACAACACAGTGTAAATGCATTGCAATACATGAACCTTGCAGAGCTGAAGAGGGAGATGGGCTCTTCTTAGGAGTCACTGCCTTAAGAGTGAAGCAGCCTCAAATTTGGTGAGTTGTCCTTGGCCTTCCCTCTCCCTGTCAATTCTTTCCATTGCATCTCCACTCAAGCATCACCTTTTGTCTAGTGCCTCGAGCATGCCTTGTGCTTCACTCCTCAGCAGGGACCCAGCAGTCCCTGAAGCTGTGGGGCAGAGCTGCTCAAAGGCTCCCATTTGCTAGGTGAGCCCTGCATGCCCAGAGGGAGCAGAAGACTTGGACCAAATCATGGTCTGGGGATTGACAGGATGGTTTCTGCTTTGGACAAGAGCTCACTGATATTTCTTCCTATGATCTAATCTCAACCTACCTCTTCTCAGTCTGAAGCCATTCCCTCTTGTCCTGTTACTCCATGCCCTTGTCAAAAGTCCCTCTCCCACTCGATAGTAACCCCTTTAGGTGCTGGAAGGTGGAATAGGGTCTCCATTTATTTCTCCATTTACTTGAGTGGAGATATGCTAGAGAACATGTGTTCTCTGTACTTGACAAGATAAAATTTCAGTCTGAGTTTATTGCTTTTTTAGGATTCTTTTGCCCTTTGCAGGCTTTTCAAAGGAGTAGCTGAGTCAGATAGGTCTGTCTGTTGGGGCCTGGGAGAGGAGGGAAAAGATCTCTGGGTAGAAAAAAGGGAGAGGATAGGAAAAGAGGAACAGATGGATGCCAGCAGAAGCTAGAGCCCAAAGCAAGGGATAAGTTATGTTTTTTGAGTCTCTTGATACTGAAAAGTGTTATTGCCATAGTGATACTGCTTGGAATACAGGGCCAATGGGGATTCAGGAGATGCCAGAGAGAAAGGCATTTTGCTCTTCTTTGGCCAGCCTGATGTTCTTGGGAGAACCAGAGGCTGGTGGCGGGGGTTGTGAACAGCAGGTTGTGTTTGTCCCTCATTCCCCAGCCTCCTCTGCAATGAAGTGTCCCTTTCCCAATAACCCCTGGGTTTGGAGAGGTGACTTGTTTGGAAAGACTCAGGCAGGAGGTCAGGAAATTCTTAATTCCAGTGGTGTCATAAGTACTCTGATGCATAGATGAAGGTCTGATACTGCCTGGAGAAGTTTTGGATGCCACATCCCTGGAAATGTTGAAGGCCAGATTGAATGGGACTCTGAGCAACCTGGTCTAGTGAAATGTTCTTTAAGATTCCTTCCAATCCAAGCAATTCTGTCATTGTGTGATGAAGCTGAAAACACTTTTCCCTTTCTGCTGGGGGTGAGCCCACAGTGAATTATTTAAATATTCAGAAGCTCCAAGGCCAGATGATGTTTGATACATGAGAGAAACTGGATGCTGCAGGTATCAAGTAGCCTGTGCTATGGGTAAACAGGTGTAACCTGGACAGACTGTGGCTACTGTGTGCCAAACCCCATGGGAAGTGCCACAGAAATCCCAAATAGCAGGTGACTGTGCACTCCATACAAGGATACTCTGAGGAGAAGGACGAAACATGAACTACAAGGAAAGACTAGAAAAGCTGGGATACTTGAGGCCAGAGAAGGTTTAAGAGGAGACATCTATATGTGAATACATGTAATACCTAACAGAGGAAGAGTTTAAGCTGTTCACTACATCTACGACAAACAAGGCATGAAGTAATGTCCTTAACTGTAATACATGGGATAAGACACTAGGAAAAAACCCCCCATCTTATAGTTATAAGGTGAGTTAGGACTTGTCCAGCCTGTCTTAAGAGATGGTGGGAACTCCATCACTGACAATTTCATGAGGGATAAACTAATACCTAGGTTTAACACCTGGCATGCTGCTGTAGCCAGACAGATGATGTGGACAGTGTTTCAGGATCTCCATAATCTGTTTTCCTGTCAAATCCTGTGTGTTTGTAGACAAATATTGATGTGTGAGCCTTGTGCCCACACCTGGGAATGTGAGTAAGAAACCTCCTGGCCCTTTGACAGCAAAACGAATGGGTTTGGTCCAGTGTCCTGAATGCCTATTGCTGAAGGAGAAGGGCTGAGCAAGAATGGACTCTGTGCTTTGGTGGTACAGGAACTCATATTTTGGGAATCCTTGTAGGAGGTAACAAATACTGCAATCCCATGGCATGTGACAACCTTCTGGTAAGAGCTCTGAAGATTCATTATATTCAGAAGCTGTGGCTGTTGTAACTTGGTAATTGCTGGGTTTATGCCAGGTGTACTTTAGGCCAGCTGATGAAACCAGCCGGATCAGCTGTCATCTGCACCACAACCCCCAGCTGTGCTCTGGGAATTCTAAAGCAGGATCACCATTTTGCCACATGAGATTGACATCAATTTTTTACTAAGGGTCACCTGTGGTGCCAGGATCTGGTACTGATGAGCTTCTAGGGATGGCTTGACCCCACCACATCCAAGTGTGTGTGATTCCCTATGGCTGTCCTGGATGGACAGACACATCTGTCTCAGAAAGGCATTCAGGGCACGACATTCTTAGCACTCCATAGTTAGTACTGGTCCAAAGTGAACCCCCTTTTTGTTTCTTTTCCATCCTCTTTCCTTGTCCTCCAGCTGCCAATAGGCTGGGGCATTTGGAAGGGGTATGAGGGGAGTGTCTTTTCTGTTTTAACTTGTGTCTCATGTCTCTGATTTATTTGTGCTTTCTGCAGACTGGTCAGTTATTTGGATGTGTCTGTCTGCAAGGATTTATGCACTGATTTCTCCAAAGTCACACTAGGATCTGAGTTATTTCCAAACACAAACCCTTTATACATGTGTTTCATCCACGTGTATAGTGCAGTAAACTGTTTATTCTTCCTCTTAAATTATTGTTATTACATCTGAAAAATCAGGGAAATCTTGAGTCCTAAGCTGGGATTTTGCAGCAGATATACCAGGATTTGAACATGGTTGATGGGGACTCAAGGATGTGATGGCACTTTTAATGCAACAGAAAAACATTTCTGACTAACTCAACTCCAAAGAAGAGCTGTATAATGGGGCTTCTTTACATGCCCCCACAAAACTGTTTTCCTGTATCTTTCCTTGAAGTCTTGGTAGTGCCCTGCTGGGTGAACCCCTCTTCAACTAACACTAGTCCCTGTGCTATTTGCTTCACTGTAACTACACTGGTTGCAATTTACCACCAAGTTCTTTGTTTTCAATTGTGATTATGAATAGATCTCCCACATATGCATCTTTGCAGCTGGTCTTTCTACACTTGAAAATCTGTTCCAAGTAAAGTTGTTTCAGCCAGGTAATAATTATTTCTTATGGGATCAGTCTCTGCAGTGCTACAGTTTTTCCGGGATAAGAGAGCTGTGTACCTGGGGGGGTTTAGTGCCTTTTCTACATGAGCTAGTTAAACTGATAGCATGTTTCAAACAGTCACAGCGATGCTGAATAATTCCCATAGCTAATCCTAGATTCAAATTCATATGACATAATTTGAAATGTACTTAAGTTAATGAATTAATTTCCCAGAACTCCCTGTTATGGCCAAAAGGAGGCAGAGGTAGCATCAAAGGTGGTTCAGAGTGCCTAAGTTACAACCAAGAGCACCACTGACTGCTAAGAGGATTTGCAGTGACCATCCTTCTCAGCTTGCTATCTCATTTTGGTATATAAAAATTAGGTGGGATGTCCTCAGCATCACTTCCTGCTGGTCTCAGCATCTGCTTGGGAAAACTTGCTCTCCTTTTTCAAATATGGAAAGCTTACCCAACAGTCTTCCCATAAAACTTGTGTTGTTGTTTCAGGAGGAAGATGAGATAAAGCCTCTCAGATGGAAGCCAGTCCCACCAGCCTGAAGAGGCTGAAGTTTGGGAAGCTGAAGGTGGTCCGCCGGAGCCTGCTGCAGAGGTACGAGCACCAGCCCTTCATCTCCTGCCTGGCTGGATTCTACAGCTGCCGGTGGAAGCGGTACCAGCGCGAAAGGACCGAGCCTGGGAAATGCTGCTGCAGCATGGTAAAGGAGCTCAAAATCAGCACAGACTTGGATTTCTCTACTGCGACAGGGCAGTCTATGCAGACAAGGGGTTGATGTTGTGGAATCCCAGCCCAATATCGTTTGGAACCCACTGGGATCTGTTAGGCTGTTAGATTTTGCTCTAAATGCTCGATGAATTGCTGCTTCTGGGACAGCCTCAGTTTGTCTGTGCCACCACACAGCTAATAAATGTGGACTTTGCAGCAACCTCTCCTAGCCAGTGAAACATCTCAAAGCCATAGAATCAAATAGAAGAAGTAACATTAAGGTTGGGTGGACACTAAGAGCTGCAAAGAAGATTGCTCTACAGTGCAATTTCCTCTCATGTGAGGCAGTTAAAATCTCGTTCATTTGGGAAGTCACTGAGAACAAGTAGTGCAGAGTATGCTTTTGAGAACATTTTCCTGGTTACAAGGGACAGGATGGGAATTCCTCTCCATATTTACCTCAGTTAGAATTCCAACACCAAGCTACATATTTTTAGGGACAGCCTGAAAGTACCTGCTGTTTGCTTTGATCGCTCTGGGCTGGCAATAGCTCTGACTGCTTGTCCTTCCTCTCCCTCTCCAGCGGGAATGCATGTTTTTCCCATTGCTCGTTGCAGCTTTCTGCTTTTCTCTGGTCTTTCTGTACACGTGGGGTGAAGGTAAAAATGACTACAACGGCTTTGACTGGTAAGTAATGTCTTTTCCTTCTCCCACCTCTTCAGCAGGTCACTAGGATGACTGGGAAGGGATGAGCACCCTCCAGAGCAGCTGTGGTGCAACGGGGCACTTTAGTCATGAAGCAAAGATCTGGCACCTTAAACTCTTGGTTACAGCATCCAAATTGAACATCCAGTGACTCTTGTGGTGCTGAGACTCTGCCTTTACTTGGGTACAATTTTTAGGTGTAAGTGTGAATTTCGGAGAAAGGGGAGAATTGTTGTCACAAAAATTGTGAATGGAAGGGACTAAATAACTTTTTCCACCTCTGAGTCATTCTTCTCCCCCTTCCCTTTCTCCCCCATTCCACATGAAGAAGTCTAGTGGCTGGAATCTGAGGCATTGCACCAGCTATCTCACTGAAAGAGAATTCCATGTTCCCAGATTCAAAAGTAAGAAATAACCATCAGGGATTTATGCACATCTTTTCCTTCTGTAGTACGTAGGCAACAGCTATGCAAATTTGCCCCCTGAAATTAAATTAAAACTGCTCAAATATTATGGGAAGGAAAAATATAATAATGTGTTTTAGTCTGGTTAATACAATCAGGGATTTTGGGAAGGACATTCTTAATCACTTTTGCATGTTACAGCATAGGCTATTCCTCTGCCCTTCTTTGTCTTATTGCTTAGAAAATTTCAGAATTTCAAGGAACAGGGCTGTTGTTCCTCTCTAGTCCATGTGCTAACCAAAAACATTCTTACAGCATTTTATTGGTTTGTTTTTAGGTATAACTATGGGAACCTGGGCTTCTGGTTTCTGTGGTCTCTTGTTATCCTCATTGTGGCTGCAGTCTTGTTCACATACGTCTCGCTGTTATTGGTAAGGAATGCTCCTTGAAAGCTGACCTTGATTTGTAGTCCTGAAAGGGGTGGCTTTAATGTGTCAGACCAAAGCTCAGTCTAGTCGTCCATATGATCCCTAGACAGTGAAAGTTGGGAGATGATCTGGAACACAATGAATGTTTACAATGCTTTCTCCCCATATCCACCTGCCAATGACCAGTTTCAGCTCAGGGGTCTCTGAGCCAGATGTTGTTTCTGTGATTTTTTTCAATGATTTCCCTTTGATAAATGCGTACAATATCTCCTTGAACCCAAGGAAAGCTGACCCAGCAGTGGCTGGATTTAGATTTAGGGGGAACTAAAAATTGTTGCTTTGGCAGCAGGGAAATATGAGGCTCTGAGTCATGTAGCCATGGTGATACGTCATCACAGCAGAGTTATTCTTCTAATCCTGGGTAAAAAGTTTTACTAGGGGAAGGAGAACAGAACTTGTATCACTTGACTCACTTTCCTTTGCTGGAGGATTTTCTCCAGGTAGAGGCTATAGATGTGATCACAAAATGCTGCTGAAGTTTATGCTGAAAGAGGTTCCTGAAATCTTCACTTTTCCAAATCCTGTGGAATTCTCTAATATGATGTCTGCTTTGGTTAGGGAGGCATACCAACCCCAAAATTTTCCTAAAACTTGTACTTACTCATCTTTATTCCTCTGTTCTTTCCCTCATAAGAAAGCTCTCAAATACAGATTTGCACCTGTTTTTCCACCTTCTTCATCCAGAGCTATAGACCAAGAATTCACTTTGACTCCAGGCACTGGAGTCTACATCAGTCCCATGCCTGCTCTGACTTTCAACTGGAAATGCCAGGTGCTGACGGCGAGGTTATGGCTTTGTCTCACCTCTGTGACCAAGACAACCAGCTTTTATCATCCATTCCTGCTGTTTTTACCCATTCCCTGATGTGTCATCATACAGTCAGTCTGTAAATTGCTTATGACAGGGAACCTCTCTTGGCTTTGTCCGTTCAGTACCTAACACAATTGGTTTCTGGGGTCCTTTCTTCCTGATGAAGTACAAATAAATAGTACTTTTATTCTAGTGCTAGCAATAAAACCCCCGAAGTGATAAATAGGACAGGTGCTTGTTCATGCCCACAGCAATCAAGAGCATCATGAGATGTGGACTGAGTGAGCTCTGAAAGGGACAAACAACGATAATTAATTACAAGGATTTTGTAACACCATGGTGGCTCTAGGGCTCATGGACTATTATCCAGCAAAGCCTACCTGGCTTTCCCAGGGGCCATGGAGTAGTGTGGGTAGTTTGGTGGTTACAATACTACTTGGGGCAACTCAGGGCTTTGCCAGAGATGCCCATATGACATGGATACATCTGAGATGGTGCCTCAGCAGGCTGAGGATCTGGAGTCAACCTCAGGATCAGAGTAACTCACCATAGCCCATGCTAGAAACCGGCTTTACTGGATTTCCTGGGCTTGAGGAGCCTGAAGACCCCTGGGGCTGATGTGTCAGCTTGGTCATGCTCTGTCTGGATCCAAATGTCAGCCAGTGCTCAAGGAGTGGACTTTCTTAGAGCGTTTTCAGTTTTTTGTCACCATGAATGTAATGACTGCAAGCTATCAGGGCAGGTGATGGACAAAGTAAAGCCAGAAAGGAAGGTGGAAGATATGAGGTAAAATTGCTGTCCTACACGGTTTAGTTCAGTCCTGGTCTCACTCTTTAACATGTAGCTACATCTTCCTCTCAAGCCTCTCAGTTCTGTCTAACGAGGCTAACAGCATTTGCCTTCCTCAGAAGGGTGACCATGGATAAACCTGAAAGATGCCAGTAGTCTGTATGGTATCAGACAACAGGAGAAACACTTCAGAGGTTCCTCTGCTCTGGGAACAGCCTCTCCAGTGAAAGTCCATTTGCCTTTTGCTTTTATGAAGCTGTTAAGTGACTCAACCAAAAGCTGTTGGGTATTTCTGAGGACACTTGTCCTGCTTGATTGCATCACCATGCCATCATGTCCTTTGTACCAAGACTGCTGCATGCATCCATGCTGAGCAGTGGGTTCTGGGGGCGTGAGGCTGCTACTTAAATATCATTAGGTCTTGAGGGAAAGAGGAGCAAGGAAAGTTAGCACTGCCAGCACTTATGCTCCTGCTATCTCAAAACATGAAGGTATTGTAACAACCTTTAAAGGTTGCTACAACCTTCAAAATGGGCAAAGCTCATCCTAGCAGGGCTCTTTCAGAGAAGGACTCTACCAGGAATCCACCCCTCCACCACTGTTTGCAGAGCTTCCTTTTCACTGAAGGCTTTGATGGACCACCCAACAAAACACTGGGAGCCTCAAGGGCTGGTAAGAGTTAACTCAGCCCTTCTACATCTAAATAAGGCATTCACTGTGGGTACTATTCGATGGATGGGTTGCTCTAATACATTTCAGACACCTAATGGCCAGAGAGGTTCTTCCATGATGAATTACACCTGAAGTTCTGGTTGAACAGTGTTGGAGAGTATCTTCACCTCGATGATGTTTTCTGGGGATGTTTTGCATGAACAGCCCATCACATCAGAAAACTGAACACCCTGATGCCCTTGTTGGAGAAGAAAGATTTTATATCAACCACTGGCTGGTCTGGTTTTGCTTGTGAACACCACACCCTCTTTCTTAATGATGGCACCCAGCTGGAACCTTCAAGCCTGCTTCCATGACCTTACTGTGACCGACTGAAGCATACAGACTTCTGCCCACCAGCCACAAGTGGCTGAAGAAAATGCTGCACAAGAAAGCATTAGCTGTCTGGACAAAGATGCTCTCCATCCATGTGCATCATTGTCATTTTTTTCACACAATCAATTTCAATTAATTCCATTGTTCAATTGACGATTTTCTCATTCCTGTTAGGGTTAAGAGGTTAAACCGAGGGGTCTAATTACAGAACTGTTTATGCTCAGTGGAGAAGAAAAATCTAGTCTTGTTTAGTCTTTCAAACCCCAACAAATAACATTTGCCTCGCTGCAGTTCAACCCTGTTCTTTCTAAGGTTTGTGGGGAGGTAACTTGTGACTGTACAAAGTAAAGAGGTTCAGATGCATTGTGGCCTCTTCATTCATAGATGGAGAGGACTCAAAATAGTACACTGACACTGAAATCCAAAATGTGATCTCAAAACTCCATCCCTAAGAGAGTGGGGTACCAGACAAGTTCCGAGTTTTTTGCCATAAAGTGAATGAATATAAGGACCTGAATCCAGCTGCTGTGAACACCTAAGTGAGCAGGTGTTTCAGGTGAGCTGAGTGTCTAAGTGCCTGCCTGTATGTCCTTGTAGTGTAGGTTCAGAGCCTGCCCACACCTCACCAGAAGTATTGAGATGATTACAAGGTTGTTCCCATGCTGAAGTAGAGTGGAGTTACCCATCTGCTGTCCACCCTTTGCTGCATTAACCGTGTGGTCAATGCAGCCATTCAGAAAGAGGGAGACAGAAATTAAATTCTCATTGCAGTGAATCCATTTCTCTTGCCACTGGGAAGCATCCTTTAATCACCACTTTGCAGGTAGATGGTGGAGGGGAGACATTCCCATACCTCATTTTAAAGAAGACAAGAATGCAAGATTTGGAGGCTGTAAGATTCTGGGAGATGATGGGATTGGCAAGAGGGACCTTAACTCTAACCTTGGCAGTATTAGTCAGAAACATACTGGTCACCTAAGCCCTCATGCCTCTGTACTTATATTAAACAATCTCAGAAAGTGTGTGGAAGCAATTTGGAGTAGACAGACCAGTGAGAGGACATGAGGGAATATCATAAAACTGTATCAGTGGAGGTTTAGGTTAAAAATTGGTAGAAGGTATTTCACCCAGAGGGTTGTTGAGCACTGGAACAGGCTGCCCAGGGAAGTAGTCATGGGTCCAAGGCTGTCTGAGTGCCCTGGGTTCAAGAAGAATTTGGACTACAGTCTCAGGAACATGGTGTAATTCCTGGTGTGATTTTGCACGGGGCCAGAAAATGGACTTTGATGGTCATTGTGGGTCCCTCCTGGCTCAGAATGTTCTAAATGTTTGGCTTTACGGTACGCAAGGATGGGGTCTTTGTGTAGCACCACTTGCAGCAAAGGAGCAGAGTGGCTTTTTGCTCTCATTTTTTCACCCTGAAATAGCTTATTTAAATGGGGCTGATTTAAGACCTTTAGCAGTATTTCAGTTCTCTCTCACCTGTTCCCATGTTACTTATAATGTACTGGGTACATTTATTCCATTAAAGAAAGCCAACATGTCAAGAAGCACTTGTATTCACTGCTGAGTTTATCATAGAATTGTAAAATGGTTTGTGTTGGAAAGAACCATCAAGGTTATCTAATTCCCACTCCCCTGCCATGGACAGGAACATCTGCACTAGAACATGTTGCTCAAAGCCCCATCCTACCTGGCCTTATATCTTTCTTCAAATCAGCATAATCCTGGAAAGAGAGTGTGCTTGTGGATGGATAGGAAACAACTTACATTCACTTGCAATTGAGTTTCAGGAGAGAAGACCCTCTTCCCCCAAATCTATACATCTTGTTTTCATATAATCCTACTATCCTACAGTCTGGAGGGACTTGCATCATAAATGATCCTCCTCAGAGGAGCACTGACATCTACTAATAGATACTTTTCTCTAAGCCCTCATACCTGGTGATACTGGTCCCAATGAATCCTTTACAAAATGATCATTTACAGTGGCTGGGAAGTTTCCCCAGGCATTTAGACTTCTGAGCATAGACCTGTGCATTTTCACAGCAGCAAAGTGCTTCTTAGGGTGAAATTCACCTCCAGACTCACTGGTTACTTAGGTATGAAACTCTGTGAAGAAGCTCTTTTTGAGAACTGTGGACTGACTCCCCTCATTTTTGGCTTGTTGGTGTTCAAGGCATCTCGGGTTGTCCTCTGTCCTGGCTGGGGTTTGTAGCATGCTTCACAAGAACCCTCCCCAGGGGCTCCAAGTTGCCATCAGGTGGAAAGAATGTGCCAACCATCAAAAACTGGAGTAGTTTAATCCCCAAGACACTTTTCTCTGAGGCAGGTCTGAGATGTGCCTGTCTCTTAGATTTCCTGTGGTTAATGTGGAAAAATTGCCTTTTTTGCTGTCTGCTCTGTACTTTTGTGCTGCTCTGGGGCATTTTTTATTCCCTGACTTCTCTCCCATGGTTGATGTGTCTCTAATCACAATAAATGTGTAGAAAATAGTCAAGGTTAGTGCTGTATTGGTTTATACAATAATAATTGACCCTGGCCATCATACCTCTTTCAGAGTCTCTCCTCACAAAAAGTCATTGTAAGCGAGTACCCCAAAGTGCCCAATTATCTGTTACCCAGGAAAATGTCTTTGATCCTGAAGGGCAGTCTTGATATGTGCTTGACCATTTCAGAGGCATTTTTACTGTAGCACTAAACTTTTCTCTCCATGCACCTGTCCTGCAAACATTGACATTGAGCAGGAAGACCTAGTGTAAGGTAACTTCCCAATGCAAAAATAATTCCAGAAGTGCCTCACATCACCACCTTCCACCAGGATGCATACAATCTCTTCTTGATTTCCCAGGTCCTTGCGATGTGTTTGCTTGCAGAAGGTCAGCAGCTGTACCTGCACTGGAGTCACAAGGTGGGGAGAGTCAGGCCTTTCTGGTAATTCTAACCTATGCTTTTAATTGAGTCTGTGGTGTTTCTTTGCACAGAAAACCTCTTAGACTGTGGGAGAGAAAGAAGAGAGGGAAGAGGTTAATCTTACAAGACTGAGATACCCATGAAAATAATATCTCCACCTGAGCTGATCACTAAAACTCCTTTTGCACTCAGTGGAGGGATATGAATCCTACTGAGGATGCAATTCATCCAGCTGGTCATAGGTCTCTAAATTAAGATGAGATGAATCACACCCAAAGAACCATTTTTCCAGAACTACTGACTCCAAAAGGTGCCTGCAGTGACTCATTCAGGTGAAGATGTCTATATTTGGCACATCTACATATGGTAACATGAAGTCAAAAGCAAAGTTTTCATGAGAAGCACTGCATGATTTTCTGGATCAGGCCCCACCAACAGTGAAAAAAAGTGTCTGCTCTCTCCGCAGGAGAGAAAGGTGGCTTTTCCAAGACATCCTGATGCTTTATACCTTTTGGTCTTTGGATGGTTCCCTGGGAGTGTTCAAGGCCAGGCTGGGTGGGGCCCTGAGAAATCTAGTGTATGGCATCCCTGCCCATGGCAGGGGGGCTGGAACTAGATAATCTTTAAAGTCCCTTTCAACTCAAACTGTTCTATAGTTTTTAATTCTATTCTAAGAATAGAATTTGGGAAATAGAATAGATTTGGGAAATGCCTTTTGGAGTTTTGAAGATACAGAAACAAATTATCAGGGGCTTGTTGCTGTAAAATTATGGGTTAGAATCATCTTCCTTAAGTAATTTTTGAGGCTATGTGAGGCATTTAAAAATGCTCCTCTATCCATGCAGTTTAGGGTAGGATGCAATGCTATTGTAAACTCTGCAGTGGGAGGGAATAGCTGAACATGCTGCTGCTTGATCCTGCTTTTCTTATTTAAGCAATGGAAACTGAGTGATCTTTACTACTGAAAAATAGGTTCCAGAAGAACCAGAAAGTTGTAGAACAATTTGTAAAAACCAACCAAACAAAAAATGAAAAAAAAAAGAATAATAATGAAAAAGAGGCATTCTTGGGTTCAAGGGATTAGGGATAGATTATTAAAGTATTGATCTGTAGAAGACTCCCTGAAGAATGGTTTGGGCCTTGGTGCAATTGCCTTTAGTTGTCAGCAGAAAGATGATAAACCAAGAAGTGTCTGCCATTACCACAGTGCTGGAGTGCTGCTACCAAACGGAACAAGAAGCTGAAGAATTGACTGAGACACTGCCTCACCTTTTTGGTTAAAAAGTGAACTCTTATGTCTTAATTACGGGAGGGTTTGCTATCACTGAAGCCTGTTACAAGGCAGCTCATACAACAAGGAAGTTGTGTTGTTGTCACTTTTGGGTGAAATTTGTTGCTTCTGAATTTAGAAGTGATGAATTCCATCTGCAGGTTAGGGATTTAATGTAAACTGATCACCCAGGCTCCATCTATATCAATAGAGAGAGAGGTATACATTCCATCATAATGCAAGCAGGAATGGATCACCTCTGAAATTCCTCTTTCTCCACTGATTACAGAGATAATCCTGAGAGCTGACTTAGTTGAGTACCCAACTCCTAAAATCAGACCTGCCATACTGATAGCATTGAGGATTTGGTTTTAGTCCCATTGGATCTCTCTGTGTCTGAACTGGCACAGTCAATCTCATGCATCCAAAACAATTTTTCAAACTGCTTAAATTAGCTGAGACTTAAGATGGATGGCATACCTTATATAGAAATGCTGAATCTGATTTATGTCTTCTTTGTGTCCCCAGATTGGTACCTTTCTTGTCCTGGGCTTCTCTATCTCATCACTCTTTGCATTATCTATCCTCTGGCGAGATCACCGGAAAACTGTCCGCCTGTCATTCCAGGTAAGAGGGGTTAGGAGGTCTATTTGAAAGAGGAGTTTGTTTATAGAAGTATTTTGTGACAATTGGCAGAAAATATTCAGTATGGTGGATGTTTTTTATGTGTTTTTTGTTAGCAGAGTATGTTCTGAGTAAACTTCTATTATGACTTAACATTTCCTGTTGGGGGAAAGGAAGCCAAGGCCTGAGGTTGAGTTTCAAGCTGTGATGTAACACATCTCAGTTTGGAAAGATATAGAAAGTTACAGCCCTTTTTTTGTTCCCCCCCCAAAAAATGTAAGTGTACTGCTAAATTTCAGCTGTCCAGGGCAGGTAAATCAGGCCGCTTAGGCTGGTAGGTTTGCTGAAGCGAGAACTTTCTCCCTCATCCCAGTCTGCTGGTGCAGCACAGTTTCGGTCTTTTGTGACTCAGAACAGCTTAATCTCCTGAGGGCACAAGTGCACTGGGTTTTTGGGGAGCAGGTGGAGAATGCTGGTGTCAGGTGGGACAAAATGCTGGATGCAGGAGGTCAGAGTTCATGGTTGGCCTCCTCAACTCTCAGCAGATGTGAAGGTGGAGGCGAGAGCTGTCCAGTGCTGTTCAGTGTCTGGGCATCCAGGTCCCCACTTGTACTGGGAAGGAAGAAGCATGTAGCCTTTGACTACACAGCTGCTTTGCAGGGTCCAAACCACTCAGTGGTTTCAGTGCAGTTCTATGATTCTATGCTATTTGGGTCCATTACCCTTCCCCTATGTGGCTTAGTGCTTGTGAAGGCTGGGACAGCAATGCAGGTGGACTGGCAGAGGAATTCCTGTTCTACAGTTTGCTAACCTCTGGGTTATGCACTAGCAAAGGTAATGAGAAACCATCAGCTTCTCCTCCCCCTGACAGACACCAGGGGATGTGGATGAGGAGAAGGAGATAAAAGAACCTTTGGATTCCCCATAGGTGCTGTTTATTTCAGGTATCCATGCCCTTTGAGATGGCCTCCCATTGCTGTTCCCAAAGGACTTGTATCTCTTGTAGATACTGTGTCATGTCCATTAACCCTGCAAATCTATCTCAGGTATTTTGGACATCTCAGATGGCACCTCTGCTTGCACAACTGAATCCTCCTTCTGGGCAGGAGATGTTGGTATCAAGTGTCTGGAGCAGACAGTGTCACATACAGTAACATCTCCCAGTGACTGCTCCTTTCTTCAACCCTTCCAGCTTAGAGAATTGAGCATCAGGACTGAGAAATAGGAAGGGCTTGCAGCTGGAGAGTTGGGTTTTTTCCTAGCACATACCTTAATAACTGTCAGTTCTAGCTGGAATATTCACCACAGGGCTCTGATGAGCATGAGAAGATGATGGACTGATTTCTAGCTCAGATTTGCCTAGTTTTAGGAAAAATGTGTTAAACCAACCACCATTCAGATTCTGTATTTCTGCTTGGTTTCCGACTCTACTCATGTATTCATGCTAAGCATAGAAGTGATTCTTGTTTTATGATCTTCTTGTTTAAACTTTAGGATTAAAGAAATCAAATCTATTAACTATATCTGTCTAATATATCTATCTACTTCTATTATACCACAGTAGTTAGTTTCATCCCACAGCTAGTAAATACCACATTTTGTCACACAGGTTTGTTGACATCACTTTGTCAACTGATGATTTAACTGCAGTGTGCTGTGGTGTGGAGATAGCTATTGCCTGGATGAGACTGGATTGGAGTGGTTTATATTTGGTTCAACTGGAAGATGCTCACAGATTATGGCATATCAGTAGTGGGAATCATGTCATCATGGAGGAGGGTAGTTGTGTTCCCTTCAGCTGATTTAGGAGAAAGTAAAGAAGTGTCCTTAGTGTCCTGTTCTTAGGCAGGGCACACTCCTCCCTGGCCTGGCCAGGGGCACGTCTCTCCTCTGAATCCTGAGGTGTTTGGTGGATCCAACAAAGGCGAGGCAGAGTGGTTAACTGCTGGTATCTGCAGCAGGAGCCCATCCAGGTGTAAGGGCTGTAGGTCTGATGGGGATGGTTTTCATCTTTTGACTAAAGTCCTTTTCTTCTCCTTGCCAGGTCACAGCTCCTTATCTCCACATAGGGGCAATTGCCATCATGGTCCTTCTTGCCTGGCCTGTGGCTCTTCATGCCATCAGAGCAGATAAGAAAGGTATGGCAGCTCTGGTTCCTGCTTCCTGTATGATAAAAGATACATAAGGGCATGGGAAAAGAGGCATGCAGGAGCCTTTTCCTCCCACACTTGCACTCCAGCTGGAGGAGACTTTCAAATTCTGAATCTCCCAGGGAAATTAGGGCTGGGGCTTGGGCTGTGCACTGCCCTGTTGCTGTTCCAGTGAGTTACTGGTTTGCATTTTACCTTGCACTGTTTTGCCCTATACTGAGGCAGTCATCTGCGTTGAGATGGAGGAGACTAGCAGAAGCACCCATGTTCTGAGTCATGAGTGAAAATTTGTTCAGCCCTATGGAGGAGAAAGCAGCCAGTGGCAGCTCCCTTGGCTGATTTTTGCTTGCTGTGTACTGAAGGGATCTCCAGTCCAGTCAGACAAACACTTCAGACCAGCATATCGCAGGAGAAGCCAGCTGAGATAGGGAAAAGAGCTTTTTGATCTGTTCCTGATGTTATCTCATGGGAAGTTCCTGCCCACCTCTAGGAAGAATGAACAAATGTTGTAAGGAAAAAAGCCAGATGCCAGGTACAACTGCAGGAAAACCTGACTGGGAGAGTCTGTTTTTCTCTTATTGTCTCTCCATATAGCCAAAATTATCTACCTGACACCCATCTTCAGACAGTAGTTTGCAATAAAAATCACAGACAGAATGGACTGGTGAAAGCATTTTTTTTCCCTGTCCAATGCTTTTCTTGTTGAACTGGAGCTGGGGAGGTTGGGGGAGAATACACAGGTACCCTAGACATTATATACCACCATGCCTGAGGTACTCCTAGCTTAGTACAGCATCATCTTAGCATATGCCCAAATTCCTTCAGAGCCACTGGCACAGAAGGATGTTGGCATCCATTCAAGAAAGAGATGTTGGTGCATGGGTGCTCATTTCTCAGAACTGTTTTGGTCCCTGAGGAGAAGGACTCTTGGGGCTCTTGGGCAATGTATCAACAGACTCCAGAGAAGACCACAGATAGTGAGTTGGCAAGTTTCTGAGGTGCAATATCCATGCTTTCAGGGCCTGTAGGTCACACAGAGAAGGTCACTAGGAACCATCTGGATGAGCCAGGGAAGTATTCAAAGCAAGGAGATGCAACATAGTTGAAGGAGGGGTACCTACTCTTCTTCATTGTAAATGAAACTTGAAAATGGTGCTTGTTCTCATCTAAGTAAGAAAAAAATTAGCATCCTTCTGTTGAGGATTGTTTTTCTACATATGGAGGAGATTTCAGTGCACCATGGCTAAAAAAAAAAAGAAATAAAGCCATATTTTGCTGTCAGGCATAGTGAGATGTAATTAAAACATAAAACCTGCAGTCCTGACTTAGACAGCCTGCATCCTTGCTTTGACCAATTTGTTTTCCTGGGTTGCAGTGTTTGGAGAGAAAATGAAAATGAGGGGAAAAAGGAAAGGAAAAATGGATGGGACAAAGCCTGAAAGCTACTTAGCTGGAGAACTGTATAAAAAGTTAAGTGGCAAGGCAGAGTTGTACATTATTATGTGGATTAACTCTAGCCTTCCTCCTTCAAATTCTTTCAGTTACTCAGGTGATAATTGTTGGTCCATACCTGGCTATCCTTCTCTTTCTTTTCTTGATACCTCTGGGGATGTACTCTCCTTGCATCAGAGAGATGGGAACACTTGGACCAAAGCCAGCCCTTATTGGACACCGTGGAGCACCAATGGTAGGTCTGAAGAAAGTATTTTATGTGATTTCTTCATCCTGTCTGTTGCTACTTTCATCATCATCATCTTCTGTTGTTTCTTTGTTGTTTTTTTTTTTCCTCCATGAAATCTGTGGAGGGTGGGAGACATTTCTGGTCATTGGGATTGCATGCCAAAGGCATCACTGCATGGGTTTGCTTACAAGGAAAACACTGTTCCTGAGGAACAAGACCAGGTTGGAGAGGGCCCTGAGCAACCTGGACTAGTGGAAGGTGTCTCTGATCTGACAGGGGGATTGGAATAGGGTGATCTTCAAGGTCCCTTCCAACTCAAACCGTTCTATGGTTCTATTATTGTTCTACATGATGGATTTGGCTAAAGTAGCTTTAACAATAAAATGATGCTCCCTTAAGAAAAAACAGAGATTTTTCAAAGAGGCAGAAAGTATTTGCAGAGTCCTCCAGTGTGTTTGAAAATTATCTCCCCATGTGCCTTTTTTTTCAGCTGGCACCAGAAAACACTGAGATGTCATTTCTGAAGACGATTGAGCATGGTGGGGATGGTCTTGAAACAGATGTCACCATAAGGTGAGGGCAAAACATCACTGCTCACAGAATAGATGCTGCTTCTTCCAAGAGCTGTCTTTGGAGACATGCAGCTCCAGACAACTGGGTTTTACTGATGGCTGGGACAGGGTCCCTCAGCTGTCATGTGATGACAGGGGCTGTAGGGCATGGTTGTTCTCAGGCAAGTCAATGAGCTGCAGCTCATTGATTTAACAATCATTATTTCTACAGTGTGTTTTAAATGCTTGGCAGAATATAAAAACAAGTCCCTACTCTAGTCTGACTTGCAAGTCACAGTGAGGGTTATATCAGGTCTACCAACCAACAGAAAATTGTGTCCAGATTTGTGACAGCATTGCCCTAATTATATCTTTAACTGTCTTTAGTGAACCCATTGGCATGAAATGCTAATATTCTGTGGATGCTAATATTCTGTGCAGGATGATCTGTTTCCAGGCACTGAATGAAAAAAACACTAACATTTAGATGTCCTACTGAACTAGACCCTTCTATAGAAGAAAATTTTGCATGTCCATCACTGTTCATTCAGAATTCACTCCTCTGGAAACCACTGAAACACTTTGATGTCAGCAAAAAGAGATTTCAGCCATAAGTTACTAATGGTTTTTGGGGGAGTTGGCAGGCAAAAAGGTCACCTCCTTCATGTTGCCCCTAGAGAAACTGAGGCACAGACAAGTGTGACTTCTGTGAGATCTCCTAGAAGTATTTAAGCTGGAAATAACCTGGTGTCTTGAGCCTCAGCATTCCTCTAGATTGCACTCTCTGCACTAAGGAAGGCTATACTGCTGCATTCACAATGGCCCACATGTTCTTCTGACCTGGCTTGAGTCTGCTCATGCTGTGAATGACCCTGCTCCCTAGGTGACCTGAACTCTTGCTCTCTGGCAGCTATGATGGGGTTCCTTTCCTCATGCATGATGACACCTTGAGAAGGACAACTAACATCCAAGAGGTCTACCCTAATGACACTGGTAAAGCTGCTTCGTTTTTCTCCTGGGATGCCCTGCAGAAATTGAATGCTGGAGCATGGTTTCTTAAGGTAAGCATTATAAAGGGCTAGAAGCATTCCAGGTCAGTTGGATTGGACTCTAGGCAACCTGATCCAGTTGGACACATCCCTGTTTATTGCAGGGGGCTTGCATTAGATGAGCTTTAAAGCTCTCTTCCAATCCAAACTTTTATATAATTTCATGACTATCACCAACTGGATGTAAAAGGGAACCAGCTGTTTATTACTTAACAGCATAGTATTAGAAGAGGAACTGCTAGTTGAGTCAAGACTGAAATAAGTCAGTGTAAATACTTCAGTTTGGGTCTCTGCTTTGTTCATTTTGCCTTCAGGCTAAGGAGACCTGTAATAATGGGGTGGTGGGTGTTCTTGTGTCACCTTATCATGGCAGCAGCAGAGCTAATGGGCGGGGGGGGGGGGGTAAGAAGAAAAGAGCTAACAAGGTGGGTCAGAGAAGCACAGCAGATCTAGCTTTAAACCATGCAATTTAGGTCCCAGAAGCAATGTCCTCACAGCCTGGGTTAACTTCCTTCATTTTTTATGTAGAAGAAATGACCAAAAAATTTTTTATGTAGGAGAAATAAGCAAAATATAATATCCGTTGAGCACAGACATCAAACTTTTTCCCTCTTAGAGATACAGCTGACTCCCAGAGCAAACTGCCTGATTGATTTCCTTTTTTTTTTATATCTGTTTATTTCTAGAACAAACCATTTGTAGGGATGGGCTCGCTGTCAAAGGCAGATCAAAACCAGGCAATGAATCAGTCCATTTACACGCTAAGTAGTTTTTTGCGCCTCGCAGACAGTCACAATAAACTTGTGATATTTGATCTCTACCGCCCTCCAGAGAAACATCCTTACAGGAACTTGTGGATCCGCAAAATCCTGGACGTCATCCTCAAGGAGTCGAAGATTAAACGCCATCTGGTAGGGTGGCCTCACTCCATACCCCCTTTTCTTGCTCTTCTCATTGGGACTTTGGGGCCTACTCTGCATGATTTCACCTCCATAAAATTGGCCTATTGCATTTCACTTGATTTAAAAGGCATCATTTGGAGTATATTCCTAATGTTAGTTCCTCAGAAGGTTCACAACAGTGTAATCCTTCAGCAGCACAGGAAAAAAGACAGTGTATATACCAGCTGATGCCTTAAAACATCACTCCTTAATAAATATAATAATTGTCAGTCTATTCCTGATGCCGAAACAGCACTCCTTAATAAATATAATAATTGTCAGTCTATTCCCTGCTACCCATGCTTGTTTTATATATTGCCTAAAAATTCCTGGCTTAAATTAAAATAAGCTGTGAGTCTTTATTGCCTTCCTCCCCTGGCAGCAGATGAATACTAAACTCATGGAAATCAGGTTAAGGACCCATTGACGTCTGGGAAGTTATGCTGATCTGTATCTGCTGAAGATCTTTTCTTTCATGCTGGAAGAATGGTAGAACAGAGTATTTTTGGTTGCCTTTTCCATAAACCAAAGCTGTCTTTTCATTCATTTTCAACACTGCATCTTTTGTTGGGCTGTGTGAAACGTACTCACTGATTTCCAGTGGATAAGCAAGGAACAGTGAATACTTATTTCTTGACAAAAGTTATTTGCAAGTTCTAACCCTGCATCTGAATGTTCTTTGATCATTGGGAGAAACGCCATTTGACAGGCTGGGTTAAGTCCCTCAGATGTTAACTTCACTAGGCTTGTGTGAACAGCAGGGCATATTAGGGGCATGAATTCTTCTGCTGAGAATTCACTGGTTCCTCTTGCTGCCTGCAGGTCCTGTGGCTGCATAACGGTGTGAGGTCCTTTGTTCAGTCTGTCGCTCCTGGGTTCCAGCACACGATGGGCAAAAAGGCACCAGTAGAAGACCTATTAAAGCACAATATTGTCAAACTCAATCTGGTCTACACTGACATGTCCAGTGAAGATATCCGGTAGGTTTCAGACCCAAGTACAATCTTTGGGGTGCAATGGACTGTGTTTGCCTCATGTGTGGGGCAATGTCTCCCTCCAGTGACCAGTTCCAGAGACTATAATATTTTGGGAACAGGTTGTTCTGATCAAGTAGCCCTCCCTGATGTATTTTAGGGGTGACAGACTGCAGTTCACTCCTACTGTTAAGAGGTGGCACATGTAATTAAATCCAGCTGTCCTCAATTCCATATTGACCAGGATCTGAGTATCTTCTGGTAAGAACAACACAGCTGTATCCTGATATCTTGTCTTTTTATTTGTGCCATCCCCAGTCCCACCAAGACTGAATCAAGGAGAGTGAACAACTGTTTAACCTCCCATGCTCTTCCACAAACACCAGTGGGAGTGCATAATGCTGTGGTGAGAGACCATCACCCACTTCACCACTCCATTGTTTTGGAGACATCATTTCTTGTCTGTTACTACCAGTTGCATGTGACACACTGAAAATGTCATTTCTATGATGAAAGGCTCCACATTCATTGCAGAAGTTCTCAAAATGCTACTCTCACATGGCAAAATAACCCAACAAACCACCAAAACACCCAGCTTTACCTGTCCAGCTCTCCTTTTGTAAATGGGATTTTTTGCTCTTTCCAATGCATAAAGCCATTGAAGTCTTGTTGAAATGAAAGAGAAAAACTTTAATCCTTTGGACAAGAGTAATGTTCATTTTTTCTCAATTATAATTGTCACAGGATGTAAAATCATAGAATCATAGAATGGTTTGGGTTGTAAGGGACTTTCAGCACCATCTAATTAAAACCTCTCTGCCACAGGCAGGGAAGCTCCCACTGGATCTGGTTTCTCAGAGCCCCATAGCCTGGCCTTGAACACCTCCAGGGACTGGGAATCCACCACCTCTCTGGGCAATCTGTACCAGTGTCTCAACTACCCTCACAATTAAGAATTTTTTCCTAATGTCTGATCTAAACCAACCTTCCTTTAGTTTAAAGCCATTCCCCCTTGTCCTGTCACTCAACGCCCTTGTAAAAATCCCTCTCTAGCTCTCTTGTTGCCCATCTCAGTACTCAAAGGTGCTCTAAGGTCTCCTAGAGTCTTCTTGACTCAGGCTGAAAGGCTGTAAAAAATCATAGGCAAACCTGTTTGGGTAAACCTTGGATAGGTCCTAGGTAGATTTACAAATGCTGATATTGATGATACATTACTTTACCTTTATGCAAAGAATGAACTTACTTCATATTAAGTTTCAATAGCTTATAATAACTTGAGAAATGATGCGTTGATGGAGAGACTGTAACAAACTTGGGTGGCCAGCTTCGAAGATTAGCTCAGCTGGTCTAACCAACTCAGGTGCTTTAACCAAAAGCAACACTGTGGGTTCAATCCCTACATGAGCCATTAACTGAAGAGCTGGATTCTGTGATGTTCTGCGTCCCTTCCAACCCTGCCTGTTCTGTGATTCTGTGGTGATTTGGAACGCACTGTGGGAAGATTATTGAATGACATGAATGATTTAGATTTAAAAAATCTCTAAGATTGTCAAGGCCAACCATTATCCCAGCACTGCCAAATCCACCACTAAACCATGTCCCCACATGCCACCTCCACATGTTTTAAATACCTCCAGAGATTATGATTTCAGCACTTCCTTGGGCAGCCAGTTCCAAAGCTTGATAACCCTTTCCATTAAGAATTTTTTCCTAATCCAATCTAGACCTTCCCTGGTGAAGCTTGAGGCCATTTCTTCTTGTCCTATTGCTTGTTACTTGAAAGAAAAGACTGCCCCTCACCTGGCCACACCCTCCTTTACAAACACATTGCTACATTGATTCATATGGCAGAAGGGTTAGAAAAGTTTTGACCTTTCGGGCATTTTATCTGCATTTGTTTCCAGCTGTTCAGTTATTCTGTATTGACCACTTGTTAATGATTAATTATTGGCTGGTTGGCTTTCCTTTATGTTCCTTATCTAGGTCCTAAAGTAAGCACTTCCTACAGAAGATTACAACCATTTCCCATGATCTTCCCGAATCTCCTTGAGTAAGCCCGAAGGAAGTACTAATCTCCTTGCTCAATGAAGGTTGTTGCCTTTTGGTCTTTTAAAGGAAATATGCCGAGGCAAACATCACCACCAACTTCTATGTGGTCAACGAGCCATGGCTCTATTCCCTGGCATGGTGCTCTGGGGCACACTCTGTGACCACCAATGCCGTCCACTTGCTGAAGGATCTCAGCCAGCCACTCTTCCTCATGGTAAGTGGAAGTCTTCTCTGTCTTAGGAGCGGGAAATAGGAGTTGGGATGTTCATGATTATCTTTGGAGATGATGGGCCAGTTCACACATGGATAAAAGATCCTTTAAGAATCCTTTGCATAAGAAGGACCTGAGTTGAAACCTGGCTTACCTGGAACTTCAAAGCCACTACAGGTATTACCATACCCTTCTCTCTTCTCCTGGCTCAGGATGCAGCACCCTACTTGTTTGGATTATCACCTTAGGCCTTGAGATAAGGGAAAAGAAGTCATATTGAGACTTGTTCAGGAAGAAAGGAAGGGTCTTTGAGGACACAAGCTGATGCATCAGGATTTCCATTTCTAAGTTTTTGAAGCACCTTATTGATGTCAGAAATTCCTCTTTTTCCAGAGTGTCCCACTGCCCTTGTCAAACTTGGTCTTGTTCCACAAGTCCAAGGGAAACAACCACAGAAATAAACCTTCCTTCTGGTAGGAATTTTCACATAATTTCTCTATTATTCTGCCTCGGACAACCCGTAGGGCCAAGAAGTACCTGGGGCATTGGTTCCACTAAAGTCTCTGTAAGGACTTTAAGTAGTTGGCTTCACAGTCTTGAATTAGATTTTACAATGCTCCCCTCCAGAGAACTGCAGTGTTTCAGTCAATTCTAAATTTGAATGGAGGTCCAGTCTAAGGATGAATCTTCAAATGCTCTTAGACTTAAAGTGGGAGCCCACCCCAGGCTCTCTGTGGTGTTCAGTAAGGGGCAGTTTTGCCAAAGAAAATGAGATGCCACCAGCTGATATTATTGGGATGAAGCAGAGAAGTGAAAGGCCTGCCTGTACAAACAAGAGGTCTCTGTGGCATTCACTGTGATATTGTAAAGTCTTCTTGGCTACACCACAGACCTGCTTTTATGAAGGAGAATGATTTGGCACCGACACCCAGTAGTGAGTGGCCACTTTGAAATGCCACCAAATGCTTTTAACACCCAAGGGATGTTACTGCAGATGCAAACCAGGCAGCTGAACAGTCATTTTCAATCAGGAAGAAAGAGCTTGAGTAACTATTTTTGCAAATCTTGTGGTCCTTGGTGGTGGACACAACCTCTGTTGTTTTCTTCCAGACTCCACAGCAGTACAATGTCATGTGGATCCTGACAGATCTGACCTCTGCATTCCTCATCTCACTCATCTTTGCTCTGCACTGGTAACTACCCAGTTGTTAATGGCCATCCTAACCTGATCTTTTGCTCCAGGTAGAGGGAAGGAGGAATGCTTTCAGGTGACCTGAAGGGTTAAAACTACACTTGAGAACATTAGCTTTCCCTTCTGGAAAGGGAAGAAAGCCCCAAGTGTCTCCCCAGAACCTCTCTGTTTCTCCTGCTTGCTCTCATTTTCCCTTTCCATTTTGGCAGCTCAGGCATTGTCTGCCCTCAGGATTCAGTGGAGAATTGGTAGATTTATAGTAGCAATATAAACCAATTATCAAAGCTGGTGGGCTGAGAAAGGAACTGATTTTTTTCTAGTATTTGACAATGTTTCACTGGACTGATTTGTTAGGAAAGCTCTCAATGTTAACATTTGAGCATCCCATGTCTCTCTACACATGCCAGAGCCCCACAGGAAATCCATCTTCCCATACAAAAATGTCTGATCATGTCACAGACACCACATTTTGTTTCCTTCCACTCTGTCAAAGATTATTGGGAAATCTGCGGTTCATGGAACAAGCTTACCCCAGCTGGTCATGTTTTTCTGCTGGATGTTCTGCTCTGCCGTGGTTGTATGAGGAACGTGCCTATGCTCTCATCCCAGTAGTGCCCAAGGAAAGCAGGATGTGCTGGGCTCAGCTCTTCAGCTGGCTGGCTGTGGGTGGGGGGGAGAATCAGAGCAGCTGGCCCAGGGGAGTATTTTTTGCAGGGTGCTGGCAGTACAATGGTGCTGCTAGTGGCAGCAAGAAGAAAGTTTGGGAAGTCTCTGGGGGTGAGCACTCTAGGCTTTTGTTAACTGTGACTTGCCTTGGCATAGGAAAAGGTTGGGGTGCTAATACTGCTCTGGGATGGTGATAAAATTAATTACTACCAGTTTGACAGTGATGAACTAGCAGCTGTATAGGCATTTTTGCCTATACATTCCTTGGGATTTTCCCAAGGAATGGTATTTCCTTCCCTTCCTTCCCCTCTTACCCTGCTCTGCTCTCATCAGGTCCTGCTTTTCCCTTGCTTTCGAGGCTGCAGGTTTCAGGGTGGTACACAATCACCCCTGTAAAGCATCACCAGTACCATCAGACCTTGCCATGCCCAACTCCTCCAGGATCATGTTCCTGTTGTGTGCATTTCCCAGGGTCCTGTGGATGCTTCTGGTCCAACCAAACAACAGACTCCTCTGGGCTGGCCTTGGAGCAAGGGCATCCTTTTGGTCCCTCCTGGGACCAAAGGGCCATTAGCAGTGCCTCAGTACCCCCTGTGGTCTTGTCAGGTTTTTGAACCCACCAAAATCACAACTTTTAAATTTCTCTGTCTGCTTTAGAACCAGTGTCTGTAAACATTTTGGGGGCTTTGGAGCTCTTAAATCTTGCTTAGAAAACAGGGCTTAGTCAGAAAGTTGTCTTCAAAATGCTGTTGCACACATGAAGTGTGGATGCTTAGACATCAGCCATGCACTCGAGTCGTTTCTTGGTAAGGACCTGAGAAAATCCCAAAATACCTGCCCTCACAAAGTAGGAAAAAACTGTCCAAGGCAGCAGGGGGCTGTGAAGAACACCACATCAGGCAGTGGCCTGACCCAGGTGCTTTGCTCCATGCAGGTGGCGAGAGAAGAGTTCCTCCTGCTGTGCACAGGACAGTGACCCAGTGGTAGAGAGTGGCACCTACAACAAATTCAAGACAGGTGAGCAGGACAAGGAAAGCAGCTGCATCCCGCTCAGGGTGGTCTCTGTGGGAGTACCAAGATCCTGATGGATGGGTTGGTGATGGGTGTCCACACTTATAAGGAAGGTTATGAGGAAGGATGCAGTCTGGGTTATCTCAGCCCCAGACCCTGTAGCAACTCAATCCAACTGGCCTTGCTTCAAGTAGAGGCTGAGGCAGACACCTCCAGATATCCTCTCCAATACTCATTACTCTGAAATTCTGTGAAAAGAGATTCTGGAGGCACTGAGCATTCTTGGTTCTGCCAGGCAGGGTGGGATTGGCTGAGGACACCCCCATGCACCACATTTCTTCACCCATGGAGCTATCATCCAGACAAAATGACCCAACCTGGGCTGCATGCATTTTCAAACAGGTTCTGTTTGCTCACAGTGTCTGTCAGAATAGATGCAGATGTTTGGTACCTCACCGTGTGTCTCCTTTTCCAGAGCTCAGTGACATGCCTGCCGTCCTGGCCTGACATAGGCAGAGAGGGGACATGGACCTGCCATCCCAATGAGGCTGGGGAGACCTGGTGAGGAGGAGCCATTTGACTTCATGGCCCTGCTGGAGATGAGCACCAACCTTCCTCTCCTACAGCTTTTCTCCCATTCCCATGTCTGTCAGGGATCCTTGGGTTGTAAGAGAGCGCAGATGGAGTTGCAGCCATGAAGAAACTGTGCATTTACAGTGAGATGCAGCAACCACATGGGAGCCACCATTTACCTGAGACCACTGGCATCCCACCGAGGGCAATCATTCCTGCTCTGCATAAGCCCTGTTTCCACATATGCTGCAAACATCTGAGCATCCTCCTCATTCTCAGGTGCCCAGATTTCTATCAGACCAGCCTCTTCACCACACACTACCTCCTGTCCTCCCCCCTTGCAGGTGTCCTCCATCCCCAAGGGCACACTATCCCCACCATGATGGTCAGGTGCTGCTGACTGGGTAATTACAATCGGTACCTTTCTGTAACAGAGGCAGGGGCAACTTTGGTTTTCCTTTTCCCCACTCTTGCCCTGCCATAGCCTAACAGGACAATCTCCTCCCCTTGTCTGTGGGTGAGTTCATGCCATTCCCATGGAGGCTGAAGAACTTTTTAGTGTCTTGGCCATCTACTGGGACTATGACCAGTAACAACCACTTTTCTTCAGAAGGATGGAGCTGTGTGTGAATTGGTCCCACCAAGTGTTTGGTTTTCCCTTGGGAAGGTCTGTACACCTGTACTGCAGCCTGGGATTTATTCCAATTTTCATTTTGTCCTAGTGGCTGCTGGCACACAGTGGGGAGGGGGCATATGCTCTGTAAGGGAGATGTAGACATCTCTCAGGTTTAAGCCATATCTTTCTACTTGAAGACATAATAAGAATATGTTTTTTGTAAATTGCAAGTGATGTTTTAAATACATTTTATCTCTCCTATCCTGTTTTGTTGTTATTTCAGCAAACTGGGAAAGGGAAAAAATACAGTATTCTTCACCTGATCCAGACTATAGACATTTCTTATACATGAGCATTTTGTTAAATGAAGTGATCACAAGTGCGAGGGCAGCATTAAGTTTCAGAATTATCTGTGCTGAGAAGCACCCAAATCTTTCCAAGTTGCAATTTTGGAGTATTTTGGAGGCTAGAAATGCAAAAAATGTAGATCCTCCTTTGGAAAAAGGCTAAAGGACTGATGAATCATAGTAATGCAACTCCAGATCTATAAAATATGGCGAGTGGATGGTGTTAAATCTCCCTCCCTATGCCTTGCATACATAGGATAACTTTTGATGGGTACCACTCATGTAGGGTATGTGAGCAGCAAAAGTAGGAGGTGGGGAGCATGTGGGTTAAGCATGGTGTGCACCATGGGCTCCTCAGCCTGTGCCTTGGTGTTCAAGTGAAGGACTTGGCTGTGGTTCCCCAACCTCTGCCTTTAATATGCATTGAGAAAAGCCACCTCAATGCTCTTTGATCAATGTACCTAGCTGCTGCTGGGCCAGTATGCTCTGGTAACTTCCTGTACTCACCCTCCTCATCCTCAGAAACCTTGCCTAGGGAGAGCCTGGCCAGTTAGACCTGCGATTTCCTTTAATGCCTTACACTCTATCACATCTCAGCTGCTATTTTCGTTGCTTCACAGATGCAAAGGTCTGGCAACCTTATTAAGCACATGGCTAGGTGTCTGACTCCCACACACAAACTTTTCACCCAACACTTCCAACATGCAGTAATTGAGCTCAAAACTGACTGAAAGATTCAGCCCTTGTCATAGAGAACAAGCAATGGAGACTCCCAGAGTCCAGTGTTTTTTAGCCCAAAAGAAAATATTTCAATTAATTTCCAGTCGGAGTACACTGATGGCTTGTTCCCCCTTGCTGGATGCTCTCATCAGGAATTGCACAGTGCAAGAAGAAGTCTTGTCCACAACAAGAACCCGGGAGCCCTGATTTCACCCTTCTCCCTGGAGATGTCACCACAACTGCACAGTGCAGAACAGCCTCCCACAAGCCACTTGATGCTTTTTAATTGGAGTATTTCACTTGGACATATGTTTTTTCATGTTACATTGCTTGGTGTGAATACAAAGAGGCCAGCAGATGCTAATACATAAGACACACAGTACACACACAGAGTCCCAGTCCTGCCCAAAATTGTGGGGTGCACGGGGTGCCAACAGAGCTGTAAGTGGAGGGATGAGCATGGTGGCAGGGGAAAGATGACCCAGGACAGCTCTGGAAAACAATGTCGTGCTGCATCGTCTGCTGAGTATGCAATGGGTGGCACGGGTGGCTGGAGACTCAGAAAAAGCAGTGATGGTGTGGTGATGACAGGCATGTGTCTAAGGACAGGTGGGGATCCCTGGGACAGCTGGATCATGGCAGCTGGGGAAAGGAGAGAAATGTCAGAGATGGATGGTGAGAAGGCAGCTGGGCTCCCAATGTAGCCTTGGTTGGTGTAACCATGCTTCCATCACCAGAGTGCTTTGGGTAGGGGATGATGGAGGAAAGGGATCTCCTAGCAGCCCTGTCTGGCTGGTGGATGTCTCTGTGCAGCATCTCATTCGCTTTGATGGAGCCACCAAAGTTGTAAGTCACTGCTGCGTCCCACTTGAACGTCACAGTCCTGGAGGTCTGGTAGGCAGTGCTGCCAAGTCTGCCTGGCACACCATGGTGTTGGAGACCTGAGCCCAGCTGAACTTAACAGAGCAGCACGTGACACCCCACAGTATGGACTTCTACAAAAGCACTCAAACCCAGCCCAATGCACAGGACCAAGAGAGGCCTCAACATCTACTGAGATCCTCGCAGCGCTGGTTACGCCAACACCAGATATTGGTGGACAGTTGTCCCCTCTCTTGATACCCCGCACTCAGCCATGTGTTCCTTTGAAGCCTGGATTTTGGAAAGGCACCCCCCAGGCTTATCTCCCTGCATTCTCTCAGGCTGAAATGTGGTTTCAGCCTCCTCTCTGCCAGCAGGTCCCACCTCTGCTCCAAAGTAGGCTGGTCCGCACTGTGCGGCATTGGGTGGCAGACGAGACAAACGGCCAGCAGATGAGTACAGCCAATCAAAGGTAGAGAAAAGCCCACCAAAATCAAGGGTCTGCCTTTGCTGTGAGTGGTTCAGGTCCAGCTAGGACTCATGAAGAGCTGCTTTATACAGAAACACACACACAAAGCACAATAAAATCATCCGCTGGTACAAACCCCATCCGCTTGGTACAATGGCCAAGTTCATGTTTGAATTACAGCCCAACATAGGCTCAGCTTTAGTCTTCCAAGTATGGGGTGTTCAAAACCTCTATATCCATATTGAAATTTGCTGTAAAAGTCCTCCCAAGGTTAACTTTTCTGGACACAGAGAGCAAAAGGAGATAATTAATTTTCCAAGCTTCGCTTCCAGCTGAGGCCTTAGTTTGGGAAAGATGTGCATTACCCAGCCTCTGGCAGTCATGGCTCTTGGGGAATCTCTGGGCAAGGGATTGTTCTGAAGGTTGCCCTCAGCCCCGAGTCAGTATCCAGATACCGGCAAATACAGGATTTTTTTTTCCTTTTTAATATTTTAAAAAATAAATAGAAGAAGAAACAAAACTTCAAAATTTGTTCCTTAAATATTTCCAGCATTGCACGGATAGCACTTTAGTACTCTAGCCTGTTCAATCAGTAGTTTGTTTATTCTGATTCCTAGTTAAAATGTGCTCTTCCCAGCCTGCTTTTTCCTTCTGTACATCTTAAGAACACAGAGTATTCTTTTGTAATGACAGAAAAACAAGCCCTGCAGTGTTCATTGGACATCTTTCCAGCATGGGTCAGGGCTCACTTATTCCTCTTCAAACCTGAAATTCCCAGGACTTCACCAAAAACCTGTTAGCATCCTAATAGCTCTCATATTTAAGAAAAAAACCAACAAATGAAAACAAAGCAAGCCACACACACACACACACATACACACACAAATCCTCTTCCAAGAGCCTTTGTGATGCCAACCAATGGGTTCAGGCAAACATCTTGCTGGAGTGTCTTTGCCTTGGTCACTCTCTGAGAGCAGTGGTGTCCCCTGGAAATCTTTGAGGTGTAGGATTGAGTTGGGATGCAAGGTGAGGAAGGTGAGTAGGAGGTCAGAGATAGTCATCTTCGCTGGAAGGGGAGGTGGGATTGGAGCCCTCAAGGTCAGAGTCCAGTGAACTCCCTGATGGTGTTCGGCTCATCTTCCACATCTGGGAGGCAAAGGTTCTTGCCCAGCTGCATGGGTATCCCACAGCCCTCAGCTGGTGTATGAGCCCCATGACCATGTGCCAGTGGCTTCTTACAGTTCACTTGCTACCCTTTGCACTCCTCTGTTTGCTCATGGCTGTTAGCATCTGGCTGATGTAGGAAGTCAAAAGATCATCCATCTTGTACCCCTGAGAAGGAGAGGGAAGATGTTACCAGGCTCTAGGGCACAGCTTACAGTCTCTGGCTTGTGCCTCCTGAACAGATTCTTCTTCTCCTGAACCAGTTCTTAACTTTAATATTTTCAGGTACATTTTGACCTATTCCACCATTCTCCTTGGGTGAAATGTCACCACCACAAGGAACACTGTCCAAACATAATTTGCAAGGTTGAGATGGAGGAACTCCCTGTCCCAGGATGCTGCTGAGGCTAAGGACATAGGGAGCTTTGGATAGGACACAAATTTTCAAATGGCCAACAAAATACTGAATGCCTGATAGTACCAATTAATCCAGAAGGAATTTTTATCCTTTGGGCTTTGGGTTTAAGGTAGCGTAGGAGGAGGTTTATTGCTGTGATTGTTACTAGGGTCAAGCTGGGTAAATGACATTGGTTAAAGGGCTCAAGAACACCCCTTGAGCCCGTATCAGCTTTAATATGTTTTTCTGGCCAGTGATAGAGAGCAGTTTCCCATGCTCCTGACATCCCAAGCACCTTAGGCTTGCTTGTTCATTGGATGATGGACCAAGTGAAAGCCCTGATTCATTGAGCAGAGCCATGGGAAATGCAGAAGAAAAAAACTGTATCAGCAGCTCTTCTGAGAGACCCCTTTCAGCCCAGAGAATCCCTGACACAATTTGCTGCTGAAGTCAGGATTTGGTCTATTGTTTAAGGCTTCTTACCAGGGAGGTCTCACAGAGCAACTTGCTTCCTCTCACCAAGTTGCCAATGGTTATGTGGAAATACGTGTTGCCACTGCTCCAGTTGGAGATCTTGGTGAAAGGGTGAGTGATGAGAATATCCTGGTGGGAACACAATAGTGACATTCAACACACAAGAGAGCCTCAACTTCCGTGAGGGGCTGTGGACACTTCTCATGTCCCTGTTCACTTTCCATCACAGCAGGCCAAGGATGTCTACTGTGATGAGACTCATGGGAATGGCAGTGAGATCAAGACTCCAGATCCTCCAGAGCTTGTGAAGGACTGCCACACTAGAATGACCATATAGGTGGTGGAAGTAACTAGTAGGATCTCATTTACTCCAACTCCTGTCCTATTGCCTGTGAAAGGATTAAGGGAGGACTTAATCCTTAAACCTGTACATTCTCTAGGTACAGGGCCCTAATAGTTGATGCTCTCAATCCATATTTTGTCAAAAAAGTCTGGGCTGGCTCTGGGCAACAGTGAATTTCTGCCTCCAGAAAATTTTCTCTCTATCCAACTTTTCTAACCTGGCTTAAAGAGAACTCAATAAATACTGAACAACACACTCTTTGGGATATCTTCTGTGAGGGCTTGGGGACTGTGCTCAGGAGCATCTGGTGAATAGCCAAGTTTTGCTTACCTTGGTTTTGGGATCAATGAGGCTGACTCCATGCTTATTGATGGCAATTAGAAGAATTTCTGGATAATTTGGCTCTGTAGTTTGCTGTTGGAAATGAGATGAACTGGTTAGGGGATGTGTCAAGCAAAACCAGACTCCTTCCTATTTCCTCTCTCCCTGTCTTCTCTTTGACAGCACTCGCTTCTACTGTCCTTGATGAACTCTAGTGCCATGGTGGATGGTCTGGATTTGGTTTGTGGTGGGAACAGATACACTCCTTGGAAAACCACAGGTTCCCCTTTGCCTTGGCAGAACAGAAATGAGCTCTTGTGTGTTCAGCAGCACAGATGTGGGAACAGACTGAGATGTGCTGAAGCTCTACAATGTTTCTGTCTGTGTAAAGAGGCAGGGCAGCAATGAACGAATGTATTTGTCCTTTACCAATGAAGAGTATTACATTTTTCCCTGTTTCATCAGGATTGTCCCAGTCTGGTTCAGATCTGGAACCGCTTGTGGTACAGGGCTCCTGATCTTGGATAAAAGCAGCCAGAGAACCCCCAGGGCAGTTACCTTCACTTCAAAGAATGCTGATCCAAATGTAGGCCACTTGAAGACAATCTTTAGAAAGGCAAGCTTGGCTTCTTCTCTTGTTTTGCCTGCATGTTTGTTGTAGTATGCCACGATGGACTGCAACAGAGAACACAGCAGAGATGGAGGGTTTACAGTACCTGGCACCAGAGATGCTTGCAGGGAAGGAGGATTGGTTCCACAATGATGGACTCATAGAAGAGTTTGGGTTGGAAGGGACCTTTGAAAAGTCATCTAGTCCAACTCTCCTGCAGTGGACAGGCCTGCCTTCCACTAGAGCAGGTTGCTCTGGGTCCTGTCCAACCTGACCTTGATGTTTGGTTCTAGCACTTCAAAAAAGTGCTGGCTGGTCACCAGAGCAGAGCCTGGAACCAAGGCAGGTCCTTTTTAGATAAGCTGAGCTGGTGACTCCATTGAAGAGATTATAAATTTTGATTATCCAATTTATGCAGCAGAGGAGACTGAGAGACCTTCAACCCAGAGATGCTGATATCGGACAGGAAACAGAAAGGACTTATCAGACTATTTCTTGAGAGTGAGACACTTCTAATATTTTATGGCTAGCCCTGTTTGCACCTGTGCTACAGCTCTCCCTGTGTAAAGCAGGAAGAATAACCCCTTTACTCAGTAGTCTGCATTAAATGACAGACCACCTCTTAGCAGGTTTCCATCTGGCTTTGCATCCACCACTACACCCACAGTCTCAGGACAAAGAAAACCCAGGGCAAAGCATGTGTACATGAACATGCATGTATAATTTCTCCTTCTTAGTGGTGCCAGGGAAGCTGAAGGTCTGGTAAGACTCAAGAAGGACCAGGTCTCACTGATTCTGGCAGTAGAACTTCAACACTGAATGCCAGACAAGTCACCCAAGAAACTGGGCTTCTCCCACCCAGACCTGGCATATGAATCAAGCTGCTGGTTTACCCTTTTCCAGTCATCTGGAGAGAGCTGCCGGATGAGGTCCTGAGGCACCAGCTCCTTCAGGAGTTTGGGGATGCTGGGGAAATAGGACTTGTCATCCTCAAACTTGACCCGGTAGATGAGAGCTGCCAGCTGCAGGACCTCTTCCCGTGAGCACTTGTGGTAGCCACGCAGGTACTTTGGTAACTCCTGCATGGAGGAAAGAACAACAGAAAGACAGAGAGGATGTCCATGGACCTTCCTCCTCTGATGTTAAATGGACTTTGTGGAGGTATCCAGCCCCTGAAGAAGAGGCTGGGAACATCTGCAGATGGACAAGTCTTTGCAACCTACTCCTAATCCCTCCCAAGTCTCCACTGCTACTGCAGTTGTGGCACACCTGGTAATAGTGGAAGATTGAGTCTGCCATCGAGTCCTTTCCAGGAGTTGTGTTGGTCCACAGTTTTTTCATGAAGAACACTTGGTAGGTGAGGGAAGGCACTATACCTGCGCAAGTGAAGCAAATGTAAGAGTGATGGTGTGAGTATCAAGTGGCAATCGGTGTCTGCATCCAGCAGTGCCCATGTGCCATCACAACCTGCAGGGACAGAGGCATTCACAAGGCCAACTGGGCTTTGACTTTGCAGAGCAAACCACATCACTGCCATGCAAAGCTTTAATAAAGTGGAAAAAGTGTCTGGGTTCACTTATACGACTGTACTTCATTGACAGTATGCAGTACCTAACACAGGACAGAGGAATTGTACCCTGGAGGCACCTGTGTCTTGCAGCCACTGGTAAATTCAGCAGAGCTGCAGACAGTTTCACTTTGGATGTGATCGGTGAGGTGAGATGAATCCCATCACTGAAGCCTTCCTGCAGGCACTTCCTGGAGAGATGTCCTCCAGCAGGTGCTTCTCACAGGGGCCAGGACTAGCCTTTGAAAAGAGATTTTGCTACTCCTGGATGGACCACCTCCCATGTGATGTCCCCAGAGGTGGTGCAGAGAGCAACACCCCCCGTCAATGTGGCCCAACAGATCACAGAATCACTGAGGCTGGAAAAGACCTCTAAGATTGACTCCAACCATTAACCTAACGCTGCCAGGAGCACCACTAAACCATTGTCCCTACGACCACCTCTACATTTTTTTGAACACTAGAGGACAGTGATTCCACCACTTCCATGAACAGCCTGTTCCAATGCTTGGGGCAGACTATGTGGTCAATCTTGTTTGAAAGGGCTGTAGGAAGGCTGTGTTGACCCATATTGGAAAAAAAAGTCATAATTACCATCTTTTGCTGGTCTTGCTTTCTTTATCCAGTCTGTCAGGTGCCTCACAAAGTCAAAGAAAAAGTCTCCCTCTGGCACACTGATGACCTGGGGGGTGACACAGCACATAGTCACGAAGGCTGAGCAAATGAATCATACAGATCACAGAATATCCTGAGTTGGAAGGGACCCAGAAAGATCCTCAAAGTCCATCTTCTGGCGCTGAATAGGGTATCTTTAAGAATCTCACCATGTGCCCGACAGCATTGCACAAATAGTCCTTGAACTCTGTCAGGTTTGGTGGCATGACCACCTCCCTGGGGACCCTGGTCCAGTGCCAAACCACCCCTTGTGTGAAGAACCTTTTCCTAGTATCCAACCTACATGTCCCCTGACACACCTTCATGCCGTTCCCTTGAGTCCCATCACTGGTCACTCAAGAGAAGAGATCAGTGTCTTCCCCTCCTCTTCCCCTCATGAGGAAGTTGCAGACTACAATGAGGTCTCCTCTCAGTCTTCTCTTCTCCAGGTTGAAGAAGCCAAGTGACCTCAGCTGCTCCTCACATGGCTTCCCCTTAAGGACCTTCACCATTGTCATAGCCCTTTCTAACAGCTTTGTTTCCTTCTTGTGGTGTCCCAAACAAGTGGCAAGACTCCACAGGCAGGGTTGGCCATCACCCAGCCCATCTCCTGTAGCTGTTGCTCACTACTTTGTACTTCTTACACTGACGTGTGATATATAAACTGCTGATGTGAGAAAGCCAATGCCAGCACCTTGCTTCAGGCTCTGTCTCTAATTTCACCCATTACTCCTTATTGCAACTTGTTTCACCACAACACTTCTTTTCCCTTCCTGATTACTATTTCCATAGATTTCTCTCAGTTGCCAGAGGCAGCGCTAAGCTGCACATTTTTCTCACTTAGTCCTTTCTTATAAATCCAACTCAGCAACAGGCTAGGAGAGCTTTGCCTGTCTGTGCTTTAACTCCTTTGGGGTGACTGCTGTAAATCAGGGCTATGGGACTGCAAACCACACCTGTATCAGGTCAGATCTGACTTACAAATTCTTCTTTTAGAGAAATGCTTTCACACAGGCTCTGGCTCCACTAATGTGTACCCAATGGCAAGCAGTTTGTCCCAGGCACCTCAGGGCTACCTCAGCCTCTGGGTGGGTCACTCACCTTGTCAGAGATTTTGACAAAGAGGCTGAAGCCCTCAGAGGACTTCAGGAGCAGCCTGTTGGAGATGTTCTGGCAGAAGTCCTTGGCTTTTGTGCTGGATTCCACCTCAAATGCCTACAAAGAGATGAAGATCACTGCTATCTAATGGTTAATTTCCACTTTTTGCTGTCTTTGAGGAGCTCCACGTGCACATGCACAGAGGGGTTTAGATGCCCACCACCAGTGAAATCAGTGACATTGAGGACTGGGGCTCTGGGCATTGGAAGGGATGTCTGCAGAAGCTCTGTCATGCTACTGCTCTACCCATTGTGCTTTGTGATGCTGTATCTATATCCTGTGGTGGCTTATCCAGAGCTTGCCAAGCAATGCAAGAGATTTTTCTGATATAACAGTGAAGAGTCAGAACTATTTGTTTGAGGGAAGAGGGATGGGAAAGATAAGAGTGAGACACCTCCAGGCTGATTTGTCCCAACTGTCTCTCCAGTGATGTTAAGGAAGTCAGATGCCTGGGTTAGACCAGGTCTAAGCCAGATGCCTGGTTTCTAGATAGCTGAATAGAGGGAAAAAGATTCCTGTTTTATGGATATCTAAAGGATGGGATGTTTAAAGGTCTGTCCCATTTGTATGCACATCCCAATGCTGGTTTTGCCTTTTGAGCTGTGCTCAGCATTTACATTGCCTCAGTTTTGCTCTGTCCATTTAATGAGATTCAGCTCATAGCAGTTTCAGGAACTTAAGCTTCTGACCAGCACATGCACAACTGAACCACCAAACTACCAGGACCCAAGTTCCACATCCCATGAGAGTCTGATCTGGGCTTCAGTGCTGCTAATGCTCAGCAGCACTTCAGTGCAGATGCACGTTGTACTGGAATGATGCTACTCTACCAGTCCACTTGGTGACTTCCATGGCCAAACGGGTCACAGCAAACCCATCCAAGTGCAGAAGTCCCCACTGGCTCTCACACAGATGCATGTGTATGAAGTAGTGTCATGCTCATTGCTGGTCATGTAGGAAAAAATACTTAAAGTGATGAAAAACCCCAAGAGTTCTCTCAACTCTCCATTACTGATAAACAAGGGCAATCACAGCTGCTGCAGAGGAATCATCTTTTTCCTTCTGTGGGTGTGGACTGTTTTACAAATAAACCCATTTGGAGATACAGAAATTTAGTTGTACCCAAGGGTATGACGGAAGAGAGAGATGGGAGCCTCATAGGAAGACTAATCAGTAGGTAAGACAGCAGTATCTGCAAGGACATGCCTATCTGCTCTGGCATCAATATGACTAGCTGCCTTATCAGCAGGTAAGATGCTTAGTGAGAGCTACCTGAATGCAGGTATGATTTCTGTATCATCTCAGGTCAGAAGGGGTAATTTCAGTAACCTACTTGCCAGCGCTGCAGTAGTCTGCCCAGTTCCCATCATGATACCCCTCTGGGTGTCATGGGATGGACAATATCTGTTGTTTTAGGCAACAAATAACTGAGAGCCAAGGCCTGTGAGCTACTGTGAGTGAATGGATGAACCCATCCACTTTCCCTCTTTCTGCAGTCATACTCTAAAGCTCCAGTGAACACCAGCAAAGCACCCATATCTTGAAAAACACAATTTGCAACACATCTGAGTAGACAAGGATGGATTTTCCTTTTAACGCTTTGGCCCAGAGGCTTCTGGAAAGGCTGAGCTTTTCTGAATCAGAACTAACATTAGCCTCTTCTGAAATTTTAGTAAGAAAATCGACAGCCATACTGACAGAAAAGAATTCCCTTCTCTCCCATTTACCTCATCAGTGTCATCAGGGAAGTAAACCTTGTGGAATATTTGGGTTGTTTTGTGTTGAATGGCTTCCACTTCTACCAGATGGGGCGGGTATTTTCTGGATCCATTCCTGCAAAACAGGAGGTGGCAAGTGTCACAGCATCATCATAGCAAGAATACTTTGTTTTAATGCATATTCTTTTTGAGTAACTTCAGCTACTTTCTTAATATTAAGATTTTTTTTCTCCTAAAAAGAATAAAGTGACTTAAATGGATCTAGGTGAAGTTGATTCATTTCTATTTTTTTGCACTGCTTATCAGCAACCCACTGTCCCTTTCAATCAGTTTGAAATATAGAGAGAGACTGTGAGCTTTCACTGTGCCCCCAGTCACCAAAATATCTCCCAGTTGTATTTTTTCACATATTTGGATGTTGTGCTACAGTCAGGACTAGGAGGTCTTTCAGTGCCATACCTCAAGGCTTTCTGGAGTCTCTGGATGCAGTCTGCTGCCAAGGGGTGATGTTTCCGGGATTGCAGGAACCTCTGGACATGGGGCAGGAGGATGTTACTTGGGGGGAAAAGGCCTGTACACAACCACAACAGCTCCCAGCCTTTCTCTTCACTGTATCTGCACAAGAAGAGACCCAAGAGGAAAAAAAATCACTTGTGGCATGGGCACTTCCAATCTTCTTTGTCCAACACAGTCTGATGCATTTGGGCCAAGGGGAACAAAGAACTCTTACTTGATGTGGTTGTCTGTGAGCTGCTTGAGGGTCTGACAGTAGATTTCGTCCTTTAGGGGTTCGGCTTTCAAGGCACCTTCAAATATTTGGTCTGTCAACTCATTGACTGAGCGGGTCCTTTTGGATGGGTAGTCACCCATATATTTCAGCACAGGTGGGAGGAAGGAGTCAAGGATGAGCTAACTGGGATATTTGATGAAGCCCCTCTGTTGATGATGTTGTAAAAGATGTCCTACACATGACTACAGAAGTGGCTGCAAAGAGATATTCAGGCATCAAACTCTGTCCCCAAGGCCATGTGGACTGGTCTGCATCCACACTGATTAGGGCTTTGGCCATCCACAGCAGGTTCACTTGGCAGAGAGTCAGCTGAACAAAGACAGAACAGTGCCAGTGAGTGTGGACCAGCAGGACTCAATAACTGGTCCCCAAATCCTCACTGATTAGGAAGTAGACACACCTCAGATTTCAAGGATGCTTAAGTACAGATGTGTGGCTCAGATCCATCTCCAAGCCTGTGACATGGTCCCACAGCCCTTAAGAGAGACCACAAACCTTTCTTTGGGCTTTGTTGGGGGCCCTAAAGAGCCTGTTCAGCCCTTTGCCTGTCAGACCTCTTGCCCAAGGGCACTCCCAAGCAGAGGAAGGATATCAATAAAGGCCATACAGGCTTCTTGGGACAGCTCCTCACTGCCCAGGATCTTCTTCAGCAGTGGCTGCTTGATGGGCTCGCGGGTGTAACACCACAGCTTGTCCTTTCCACGGCTCTTGGTGATCATGACCCGGCTGAGGGTGTGCTTTGGAGGTGGTCTGGTGGCAAATGCAAAGCAAGAGGTGGACAGATTACAGGGATAATAGGAACAGCTCATGGCCAATGTTTCACCTAGGACGGTTGCTCACAGCACCTAGCTAATGAACTCTTACACCAAATGGGAATTTAGCAAGTATCCAGCTCCAGTTCTGCTCAAAGATAACCACTTGTACTTTCCTATGGCTCAGAAGAGTCTCTTACAGACACTACCCTAGTAATGACACCACAATCACCAACCCTATTCCAAACAACTTATAACCACAGGAAGGATGATGGCAATGAATAGTCAGGGCAGCCACACTGAAAGAATATCACATAGCAGTTTTAGCCTAACAAGGGGAAGACATCCCAGAGGACCTGATCCACCTGTTTGGATTGCCAGCCCATCCAAACAGAAGCGGGAGCTTTGGCCAGCTGCATTCAGCAGTGGTGCACATTTAAATTTTTGGAGCTGAGATGAAAATGCCTATAGCATGTCCTCCCACATATTAAATTTTAAATTGCTACACCTTTGCTGAGGAGAAATCCTTTATAAAACCTTGTCTGTGGAAAACCTGCAGCTCAAATGCCATGACCTAAACCAGAGGCTGAAGTTGTACAAAGTCATACAATGGGGTATTCAGAGTCTTTTCCAGTAGCAAAATTTTCCTGATTCCCAAGCTACTTGCAGGTGGATTCCTGTAATTTTTGAGAATGGTTTAAAAAAATTACCTAAAATAATCGTAGGAAAATTCCTCCAAGGTGTATGGCTTTACTCTTTCTTCACTGTCTGAAACTGCCATCTGAGAGGTTCTGATAACATCTTGTCGTTGGTCAGGGGTCATTGTGACCAGGGCCTGTGGGATGAAAAGCCCTCTGATATCTGGTATATTTGAAATTAAATATATCTGATGTATTGAAAGAGAGGAAGCAGATACAAAACAAGAACAGTGAAAATGAGAATAATCCATCGACCTCCATTAACAGTCAGTTAGAACTGTGCAGCTGTCATTTCTATGTGCCATTCTCAGTCACTAATGCAAGGAATAACAAATATTTCCATAGCGGGGGTAATTTCCTATGGAAGACAATGTGCTCTGGAACTTACAGCTCCATATGTGAACGTAGCCGTTCCCTCCAACCACAAATACACCTTTAAGCAATCAGGTCAGCTGGAAGGATTTAGCACAATACATGGATATTCCAAGTCACAAGTTTGTGGTGTCCTGAGTGCCAAGATCAGAAGAAAGGCTGAGATCACTTTTGTCTTGGACAGCTTGTCACCTCTCTCATCCACTTTGGTTTCTGCCTTATGTTCAGGGAGACTCTGGCCAGATTTAAGCACTTAATGAAGGCTTTGACCCCGATGGACATTGTACCAAGTTGTGTAATTCTGTAAGACTGCTTACCACGATCTCCAGTGGAGGCATGGTGACAGTAGGCAAGACATAGACGCAATCAGTTGGGAAATCCCCTCTCTGCTTGGTCCGTTCATTGAACCCATTAGCCCACCCCGAGTTCATCACTTGTTCTCCTGTGTCCTGGTCCAGAACTATCAGGTCTCCTTTAAGGAAGCTGAGGAACCCAGATTCTTCTCCCACTGCAAAGAAACCAATCATTGGTATGAATTGGGTTTTTTTTTCCAAATTCCTCAGGAATATTAAATCTATCTATATGTTTACCACTGAGCTGAGCTATTTACTTGCCTGGATTTGGGTTGTCTTGGAGAGTGACCACATACTTGGATCGTTTCCTTAGTCCCTCAAGGAAGGTTACCACCAGGTCCCGGATATCCTCTGCATTGTTGGAGGTGAAAGTGTATTCATCACCTTTAATGGTGGCCAGGGTGAAACTCTGCCCTTGCAGCTTTCCTCCTCTGGGATATATTTTTATAGGAGACATAAACATGAAACATAATGACATTCAGAAGCAAAGCCTGGAAAAAAGACTGATCTGGGGTGAGATAGCCAGCCAAGTCTATTCTTCCTTACCTGCTGCTTGACACAGCTGTGATCTCTGGGAAAGACAGCTCCAAGAGAACCTGCTCCTGTTCATCCACAAAGTACACCCCTGTCCAGTTGACAGCTACAATCACATCATTTTTAGGCAGGCTTGGCCCTGGGTTGAAGACAAGACATTCGATCAGCTCATGAAGGGTCTTAGGATACAGAAAACGTTTCAAAGGAGGATGCAATGATCAAAAAGCTCTGTGCTTTTTTAAGGGAAAGAAATAGTGGCAGACCCATAGCGTGAGCCATTGCTAAACAGGATGCAACAAAAAATAATGCATCCAAAAAAGACCAGCTAGATGGTCCCCTTCTTGTCTGTGGAATCCCCACCTCTCCTTCCTTTTGCTTTAGAGAATCTTGTGCTCTGGGCATGTACTCTACTGACTCACCTGAGAATTTGAAGGCTTCATAAAACCGAGAAAACAGCAAAGGCCACTTGAAACGTGCAAAATCCACTACTTCTTCCTTGACCTTTTTTGGGTCTGCCCTCTTCTGAGTATAAATTCCCTACACAAAAAGCAAACCACAACCAACATGAAGCAAAACACAGTTGTATCCAGGAAGAGAGCAAGGAAAAATCAATCCATGTAACCTGAAGATCTTGGAACAAATATTAATAGACGTCTCAGTGTGGCTAAGGGCCAAACTACTACAGGAAAAATGACAGTTTGGGCAAAGTCCTGGCCTTCGCTTCCCACTTTACAGAATAATTTGACTTGGAGAAGGCTGGACAAGCATCTGGAGTGACCAGTCTCAGTGAGGTTTGTTTCAGCTGACTGTGGATTTCCCTAAAGTAAGTGTTTTCTTTTCAGCTTGAAATTCCTTCACTGGAAGCAGACACTCATCAGCCCTTAAGCCCCTTATTTAGGACATCCTTAGACACCTGACACTTTTGTACAAAGCTGACAAGCTGACGGGGGATGTGCAAGATCCAAGTGAATCCCTGTGTCTTCACTGACAGTTGAGTTGAGATGAGACTCCTAACGCACATGTTTATGTACCAAGGATCCTAATCTGAAGCTGGCTCCTGATGTTAAATGAATGCCAATCCTCATGCCAGGAACATCACCTCTCATGAGTGGTCATGAGTATTGGGTAATGAATTATGGAAAGTGTTTCCATGTGGGAGTGTCACAAATGTTCTAATTGAAGTCAGGGAGGTTTTATACAATGCTTGGCACAACAAAGTCCTGACATTACCCAGAGACATGAGCCACCTCTGTAATACAACTGGTAACACCACAATCCCGTGTAACAGGAATGGTACCCCAGAGATGGTGTTTTGCATCTCACAGTAAATCTTTGCTGGATGTCTTGTGTCAGACCTTGCATAACAGCCAGTGGTAAAGCTGAATATGATTAGTACAAGGCCTGCCCTTTCTCATTGTTTTAGCTTCAGGCCAGGCTAAGGGCTGAGCTATGATGTCTGACATATGTTTAAAAGGCACATGAAGCTTTTGAAGCGTGATGTGATGCTTGACAGATGAGCTATTGTCCCCACCTTTTTATGTGCAGCTATAATGAGCTGAGCCCATTTTTCTACTGTTTTTGAAGCTGTGATCTCTCTGTCCGGAATGTAGGATGGAATTAGATTTAGCAGCCTTTCCAGTACCATCTCTGACCCATAGTCCACATAGTACTGCTGGGAAGCCAGTTCTGCCAGATCTTCCTCCTGTGGGAGCCAAACAAACCAAGTTAATGCTGTCACAGAGTCATCACAACATCCACCCTCCACCACTCAAGGAGCCTGTTGTGGAGGCTGGGTATACTACAGAATTGTGTGGGGATGCTTCCTTTTGGCAAAACATCACCTTTGGCAGCTTTTTGCACATCTAAGTTCAGGACATCGACCAATAAAGGCTATGATTAAGCCTTAACATGTTCATTGTTAAGAGTGCTCATGCAGCACATGGAAGCATCCAAGCCCAGTCAAGAGGATCTGATTGCTGTAGTTCCTGTTTTCCACGTGAATACCACAATGCCCAAGCTAATGGGTATCCAGGGAGGAATACTTATCATCCCCTTTGTTGTAACCTATTTCACCATCTTAAAGATACTTGTTGGACCAGACTGGGAGCGGCTGAGGTCACACACCTTGTCACACCGGTACTCCCCAAACTTCACCCCTCGCACGATCTGCTGGTAGATGAGATTGGTGGCCACGTTGTCCTCGCTGGGGTTGTGCCAGGGAGTGAAGATCTCCTTCCTGAAGAAGAGCCTCCACGGTGCGTTCCTCTCCTGCGCTCCCTGCTCCTTGGCGTACTGCTCGCACTGCGACACGGCGTCCATCACGTGGTCATTGCCACTCCCCAGTGAGGACACCTGGGCAGGGCAGAGAGAAATGGAGCATTCACCTGACCAAATGCAGGCCTTTTTAGGTAGAGAGATCTATTTTTGAGTCACTCAGACTACCTTATAATCCAAATAATCTAAATAATCAATGTTTTTATATCATCTAGCCAGTCAAGTTCTGCAGCATGGCTGGGTGAGCCATTTCATTTTGACCTCCAGTTTCCCATCCACACTGAAAGGAGAGTATCAATATGAATCAGCAATGCTAACAGTCCCATTTTAAACTATTGTTGATTCATACTGTGCTTTGAAACACACTGTTTCAAAGTCATGGGCTTGGATCCAACCTAGCTAAGCATCAGAAAAATCCAGAATAAAAAACCCTGTCCTATTACAGAAATTTACCTGCCTTCTCACTGGGGTCTGCAATGAAGCCCCCAAAGCACTACACCTCCTCAGACTTAGCACCCCTTGCTGAATGTCTCCTCAAAACAAAGAAGACAGAGTACTAACCATTTTCTTCTCCACCTAGAGGCAGAGGTGGCCACATCCCTAGCGGAGAATATACTTCATTCTCTTATACAGCAGCTCTTGGAATACCTGAGTTTCATTGACTTGCAGCTGTTGTCTCACCTGATGAAGCTTTAACCCTTATTTATTTCAACATGCTCACATTTATTTCAACAGAATTTCTGAAAAAGTTATGTTTTTAGTTTAAATAAATCAGGTTAAAAGCCAATGCAGGTATGGCAGTTTGGATTTTAGCTCATTTTGGAAACTTAATTTCAACTGTTAGCTTTGCAATTAAATTTAATTGGCTCTCTTGCATAAAAATCCATCCATGTAGGATGTTTTACTGGAAATTCATCTCTAATAAGCTTAACTGAGAGTAGAAGAATAGCATCACATAAGTATGTAGGAGGAAAGGAATTTCTGAAGGTTTCTGGTCCGCCACACTGGTCAGAACAGCTGCATCTTTGAATGGGTTTCTCTGTGTATTTTCCTGTTAAATTCTGAATATCTCCAAGGAGAGAGATTTTCCTACAACCCAGCTGCAGAGTTTGACTACTCTTTTTGTGAAAATCATGCTGACACTTGTACTGTAGAAATCACCCCTCTGCTTTCTGGAAATTATGTGACAGCAAGGAGAACCTCCCCCTTCTTCCCAGAACTATTCAGGAACAGAATTTAAGATATACCTTGTCAAAAAGTGCAATGTAGAGCGAAAAGCCGAATCGGTCCTTCAGGCTGATTTTGTCAGCCAAAGAATTACAGAGCTCTTTAGCAGTTGTTGCAGAGTCTGTCAACAGTGTCTTTGTTGTCCCATCCATAAATGTGACAGGCAGCATGATTGGTTTCTTAGACTTGGTTGCCTGAAGGATTAAAGTCAAACTTTATGATGTTACATGTATTTCAATAGTATTTACCTGCATACTCATCACCCCACTCTGGTAACCATTTACTAATTCCTGATCCCACTGACTGGCTGCTTTTCAGTGCTACAACGCCATATTTATCAGCAGGAAAATGTACAGTCAGCCACTGGAAGCACTTGGAAGTCACAGATGTTTTGTTTAATACACTCAGTCATCAAGGTGCCTAATCCAGTAAATACAAGCATGCTTGGGAATGCTCATGGACACTGGAGCACAACTGTATATGCTTGCAAACCAGTTTAGAAAATGAGCAATTTTTGCATTTTTGCACAAACTGCCTGTTCCACCTATAATTACCCCCAGACAAGTCCCAGGGACCACTCACAGGAGGCAGTTTGCCTGCAGCCACCTTCATCTGGAAGACAGTTTCTTTGAACACACGGGGGCTTGCTCCGTGCCAGCTGGCCTCAATGCCAACAGCGCACATTTAATTTACAAATACTGATGCAGCCAAAAGGATTGATCTTCAACATACTCTGGAGCAAACCCAGGATGTATGGGGAATGCAATATGTTGGAATTGCGGGAAAGTTCTTGACAGAAATAGGCATTTTATTGTCCCACATTCTGTCCTGACAGAGACGTGGTTCTTGTGACAGTGAAAGGCTTAAACCCTGAGCCTGGGGAGGACATGGAGGGGCTCATACCTGCAGCTCCAGCCAGCTGGGTGGCTGTGTCCTTGTCCCATTGGCAAACGTCCGCCTCAGCCTCTCTTCACAATAGGGAGCATAACCTGGGGGGCCTCCGTTGATAAAGTTCCTTAAATACTGTTGGCAACAGGGAACATATTGTTTAGAATTTTGGCTTAAGGGGCCAAGCATTTGCAAAAAATAATGTTTTATTCTACATCACATCACTGGACGCTGGGAGAGAGTAGGACAGTCTGCACTCCTGCCGTGTTCCTCTACTGTGCATTTCTGGCCTCAGAGGAGATAAGATACCAGACTAGATAGACCTTTGATTGAAGCCAGAGCAGCAGCTTTTCTGTTCCTGCTATTGCTGACAGTGATTTCTATCTTTGTATTTTAAAGATGTGTTATAAAATGTTATTGAGTGTTGGCCAAAAAGATAGGATTGAATGAAAAAGATGTGTAAGTAATGATTCAGGGAATTGTAAGTGAATGCCACTCAGAACATTTAACTGACAGCACAAAACATCTTTCACAGTGACATTAAACAGATAAGTCCTTAGATTTTAAATTGCGTTTTGGCCTAAACCAGAATTTGAAGCACTTCAGTGTAGGTTAAAAATACAACTACATTATTGTAGAGAAAATTAAATCCAGTGATTTCCACAATATGAAAGATAACACACTTAAAAATATTACACAAACATCTTGGCCAAAATGTTAGCTAAGACAAATAAATCTGTAAATCAAATTTTTCTGAGAGACTTTTATATAAAGAGTTCTCTGAATGATAACACACAGCTATTCCTTCAGAAGCACAGACTGCTTTATAACACTGGCAGCCATAAATAACATGACTAGAGAGACAGATATCTCTGTCAATCATAACCTACAGAGACACTATGAAGTACCTAAGTAATACAGCCATGTTATAGGGATCAGATGTGCTGCAAATGATTCTAAGCAGTTGATGCAATGTAAAAGTGTAGTTTTAATTAGGCTATTGCTAATAATGAACTATGCAATTACATATTTTTTCACATTCCTACTTCCTTGTGATGAACCTTCCCACTTGGGCCCACTGTTGGTTGAAAGAAAGGTGCAAAGAACAGGAGTGCTAATGTGTCTTGGCCCATGTTTAACACATGATGTGATAAAGGTGTTTAATGGGATCCAAAGCGTAACTTGAATATTTGAAAGCTGGAATATATATTGAAAATCGGCCTCGTCATCAGTGAAATCCTTCTCAGAATGTTCAGTTCTAATTGACACTTTTGAATGACAGAATTATAGAAGGAGATGGATGCCATCCAGAGGGACTTGGACATGCTTAAGAGCTGGGCCTGTGTGAACCATATGAAGGGTAGCAAGGAAATGAGCCATTTCCTTTACCTGGGCTGGGGCAATCCCAAACACAAACACAGGCTGGGAAGAGAATTGATTGAGACTAATCCTGGGGAGAAACACTTGAGGGTGTTCATGGACAAAAATCTCAACAGGACCCATCAGTGTGCACTCAGAGCTCAGAAAGCCAAAGGTGTCCTGGGCTGCATCACCAGCTGTGTGGGCAGTAGGGCAAGGGAGGAGATTCTGCCCCCCTGCTCTGCCCTAACCAGGTCCCACCTGGAGTGCTGCATCCAGCTCTGGGGCCCCCAACACAAGAAAGTTGTTGAGCTGTTGGAGTAAGTCCAGAGGAGGCCACAGAGATGCTCAGAGGGTTGGAGCATCTCTGCTATAGAGACAGGTTGACAGAGCTGGGGTTGGTCAACATGGAGAAGAAGGCTCCAGGGAGGCTTTAGAGCACCTGCCAGAACTTAGAGGGCTACAAGACAGCTGGAGAGGGACTTTTGATTAGGGCATGGAATGACAGGACAAGGGGATGGTGCTTTCAATCAAAAGAGAGCAGGTTCAGATTGGGCATAAGGAAGAAATTCTTTCCTATGAGGGTGGGGTAAGGCACTGTAACAGGTTGCCCAGAAAAATTGTGTCTGCCTCATCCCTGGGAACATTCAAGGCCAGGGTGACTGGGACTCTGAGCAATCTGGTCTAGTGGAAGGAATGCCCTCCTGGCAGCAGGGTTGACCTAGATGACTTATAAAGATCCCTACCAACCCAACCTATTCTATGCCTCTGTGATTCTATGATCCTGTGATTGTATGATTCTATGTCTGAGTCTCCAGAACCACACATAAATTATTTCTGACAACTGCTTCACTATCCTAAAGTAATCTTCTGTTATTAAAGATTTAAACCAACACAGCTTCCTGTGCCATACTTCTCAGATCTCATTTCCACACATAATTTAATTTTCTGCGACTTTGCCAGTGCTTGATCTTCTTTATTAGATTTCACACTGACAAGGTCTGGGGATGAAGGAGGCATTCCTATTCTTGGCTTCAGCTCTTTCAGTGCTGAACATCCAGTACCTAATCTGATATCTATGGAAATTAATGGAACATCTTTATTTCCAGTCAGGCACTGGAACAAATTGTCCAGGGAAGTGGTGGAAGCACCAACCCTGGAAGTGTTAAAAAAAAAAGCAGATATGGCACCTGTGGACATGCTTTAGTGGTGGGGTTGGCAGTGGTTGGACTTGATCTTAGACATCTTTTCCAACCCAAACAATTCCATGACTCTCTAACTCATTTGGAAAGCACTGCTCAAATCTAGGCAACAGAACTTTGCCCAGAAAAGAGAAAAAGAAAATTCTTAAGAACAACCTGATTTTCAAAAGTGTCAGCCACTTGGCTCCCACTGACTTTAGTCCTGCTGATCCACAGTGCTGCTGAAGATGGGTTACAGGTCCTCTCATGTGGCTGTTTGGAATCAGATGTTTTCAATATGACACATGATGGGGAACACAGCGTCATTTAGAAAGCATCTTTGCAAATGTACTTCCACGTAAATGAAGTCCTTTCCTTTTTATGTGCATTTTTTTTAGTACAAATTTATATTCGTAATTGGCTGTGTTCTATTCCTTGCTGGTTTTGGTAGAGTAGATGCCTGAGGTCATACTGTCAAAGCCAGTAGATGCTGAATGCACAGACCTTTGCATATAAGGAACAGGAACAGTTTACTGGTTGTGTAAACTCCAGTTGCAGCCTCTCACAAACAAATTTCTTACCAGTAGTCACTTAATCACATCTTCACACGTCTACATGCAGGAGACATCATCTAATTTGGTTGCCTACATTACCTTACAGTCACAAGAAAGAGACAGTCACTTCTCAGGAGTGACTCATCTGACTGGCATTAGATATTGAACTTGATATCATGAACAGTTTTCCTAGGAACTCTGTCATCTTCATTTCTGGCAAAGACTGGGATCCCCTCTACTGTGAAACCCAAGAGAAAAGCTGGTCCCGTGAGTGGAAAAGAAAATGTATTAGTAGATAATTCATTAGACAAATGTCTTCTACAATTTACCTTCACAAACTTCTCAGAAGGAGCAAAACATCCTACACAAAGGGACATCAGGATCCAACCCCTAGCATGGCTGCTTTTGGATGGGTTCTGAGTCAGCTGCTTGCAGATTTGACAGTAGATTTCATCCCTACAATAGGAATAAAAAAAAATTAAAAGTTAAACAATAAAAAAAGACAGGAATTATTTATCATTAATTTCTATTAATAAACACATAAATTGGCTAAACCAGAGATGTGCAAGTGGCCTTCATTTGACACTTTCCAATTTTTGAAAGCTTCATTTAGCAGCTGAAATGAGTTTGAGTTTTTTTGTTAGCAGACCATTAAAAATATTCACACAGACAAAAGAGATACAATGGTCAAATGGAAAACAGAGTAGTGAGGAACAACAGTGGGCGTTTAGTGTCATTAGGCCTTTCAGAAATTTTTGAATCCCTTTGCATGGTCTTTCCACTGGGCCTGATATGGACAGTAAGGAAACATGATCCAGCCCAGCCTGCATTATACAACACAGCCACAAAAAATTATAAAACGAGAGCTTTGTAAGGCTGCAGATAATATCAAGCTTGTTTGAATAGCTCAAGAAAAGCACAACGAAGAAGGAATGGAAAGAACGGCACGTTCATGCCTGTGTTTTGATTTCTAACCTTAAGGCTGGCCTGAGGATGCCATTACCAATAATGAAATGGAGCTTCTCCAGGTTGGAAGTGGGTCGGTCTTCGAGCATGCTATTACCCTGCAGCGTAGACTCACCATCGTGAAGTCTCTTTGTCACCTGCCAACCAGACACATTGGCCTCTTTCAGGACAGACAGGTACTGTGTGCCCCCCACCCCCATCCCAAGTGTGTGGTGCTCCCCCAGGAGGACTCCTCCACCAGCCAGGAGGGCTCTCAGAAGTTCTTCAAACTGGGATTTTAACAGCAATGGGAGGGTTTGACTGTGTTGGCTTCAATCATGTATGGGTGAAATTAAAAATGGTCCTGTCTAGTCACACTTCCACCTGCTTGGTCCTTTCCCTGGGTTTCTACAGTGGCACCCCCTCTGCATCCCAGCTTGGAGCTGGTCCTGCTGCTGGGAGAGGGCCACCAAGGGTCTTTGGAATAAACCATCTAAATGCCAAGGAGGACCTGTCCCTTTAACTTAATAGTTAATAGTTAATAGTTAATAGTTAATTAAATAATTAACTTAATAGTTAATAGTTAATTAAAATAATCATCAATGTTTTCACTGGCAAAATTCTCCATGCTAATGATGCAGCTGAAAATGCACAAGCATGGTGCTGTTTTATGAAAACAAGGATGGCATTTGTCTGTCTAGCAGCCCATTGTCTCAGCTAGTCAACCCCATCTCCATTTAGAGAGATGGATATTTCTAGAGCATCTTCAGAGCCAATTAAGGTGAGCTGGATTGGGCCCTGTTTCTCCCCACTGAACCCTAAGGGAATATCTCACAGAGCAATCCCCATGCTCTCAGGCAGCTATAGCCAGGTGAGATCGTGCCCACTCTGGAAATGTGCAGTCTATCAATTGTTTCCATCACCCCCATCTGAAAGATTTATCATTCCTCACTCTTTAGAGATGGCATTTCTCAAAAGCTCTCAGCTTGGGGTAACTGCTCCCATGGGGAGTTTTGCCCCTGGCACTGGAGTGGAGCAGAGGATGGGTGAGTGCTGTTGGAGACAGCTATCTCTATCTCTGCTATCTATGATAGAGGGCGGGAAACTAAAAGCAGGGATAACAATCAGACCATCACAGAGTGGTGAGAGGTATCGGCAGCTGGATGGAGGGCTGTGAAAGAGGGGAGGGAAGGTGCTGGATGGATGGAGAACAGGAGCCGAGGGGAGGCCGGCGCGAGGTGCAGAATGACTCAAGGAGACACGGGAAGCCAACCTTTCCCCTTAAACACTCCTTAAATCTTTCAGGCAGAGAGACAGGTAGCGCCAAACCCAGAGGAGGGCTGGTTCTATGTTGTCTAGGGAAAAGCAGAAGAGAGTCAGAGAGGGCTGCAGACAATCCAACGGCACTTGTGCTGCCAGGCGGCCAAGCGTCTCCCCTCACCTCCTCCGTTAGTTTGGATTTCTTCTTGAGTGTTAGGGAGACCAGTTTGTGCCGCACACTGTTCTTCTTGTGCCCATCAATGTGAGTACTCTGCAAAGCAAGAGGGGTGGGTGCAAAGTGATGAGACTCAAGTGCTGAACAAGTGCTCTCTCCGCCTCCCCCAGGCTCCTGAAAAAGACCATTAATCCTGAGCAGAGAGTGAGATGTTTCTAGTGGAAACCAGAAATATGGACGTATATTCCTGGGCCCCGTGATAACCCAGGGCTGGCTCTGAATTTTGTAGATACTCTCTAATCAGTAAATGTCCCTCAGATGAAAATTATATATTGGGAGCATATGAAAAAATTTACATTGAACACATGGCTGATTTGTGCTTAACCCGGGTCCACCTAGTTCTGCTGTATGACAATGGAAATGTGATGAGCAAGACCACTCTCTGAGACAAGCCATTTGCACAGCAGGTTTTTAGCCGGAAGTCATCTAGCCAGGGTTTCAGGGACAGGTAATTACCTACTGTGGTTTCATAACTTTTAACCAGTCCTGTGCTCTGTCACGTTTCCCAAAAGAACACCTTTGATGTGGGACAGCTCCAGTCACTGACTATATATCATCAAATTGCTTGCTGGCTTTGTATTTTTATAGCAAACTTTTGGACCCAGTTAACCTCTACCCTAACCTCTATTTAAAGAGCTTTGAAAAGACCATGATTTCACACCTAATCAACACTTTGAGTCCTGTGGCTGTGATGGTTTATATCCATGATAAACATGAGTTAGTGATGTTAACCTGGATTTGGATATCATTTCGCTCTGGCAGCTTTTTGTACTGTGAAGATATGACGCAACCACAGAGAAAAAGGACAGCTTAAATTTCCTTCTCTTCTGTACTACCTGAGGTCTCAATTGGCCAAAATAGGCCTTTTTGTAGTAAACAAGCAAGAAATTATGGGTAGAAGGAATGAAAGGTGATTCTTGGTGTGTATTTTTACAGAATTATGATCCTGAGGCCACTCTTGTCAGGTAATTCACTAGAAGTGCTGAATGGTATTGTCATTTGCAAGAACAAGGAGATTTGTTAATTTACCTCAGCAAATACTGCAGAGATTTGTCAAGAAAACTTGGAAATTAAACAGTGGCATCCAGAAGATGCCAATAGCAGATTATATCTTGTCCTATTGAATAAACCAATTGGCAAAGATGAAAATGTACCAGCACTGTGGACATTGATTTATCCAGAATAATGTTTTGTCTGGGAAGGGTACAAAGATTAAGTCGTCCAGTGACATCCAGAAGGCACTCAGGATGCAATAGGGATTTTTTTTTTTTTTAATTTTTATTTCTACAGCTTAATCTCCTGGTAACTAATTACTTCCTGCTTCAAGATTAAGGGCACATTTTTAATTTAGTCTCTTCTGACTCAGGGCAGATCAAAAGGAAATCCCCAAATAAGAAACACAGGACATTGCATTCCCCCCCAGTACTTTAGCCCTACAGGGTGGAAGAGAGAGATCAAAGTCCCATGAGAGATCTCAGGGCACTTCCTTCACTGGGGAACATTCAGCTGGCGGACATTCAGTTCTCCCTGTGAGGAAGGGACAGGATCTCAGACAATTCTCCCTTCGTAGCATAAGTGCAAATAAAATCAACAAACTGATTGCCTGCAGCAAACCCCGCAAGTTGTTGCTTTCCAACACATTTCAATACCCAACACCTCATAATAACAACATCTGCAGTAGTTACCTCTCCTTCTCCCTGCAGAGCCTGCAGTTCTTTCTTATAGGTCTTCTTCCCAAGAGTCTCATAGATTTTGGTCATTACTGGTATCTTCTCACCACCATCACTCATAGCTGTGTGATATTTCGGCTCAGGGAGGTCTCCCATGAAACGCAGGATCGTGATCCATACAGCAAGTGCCGCCTATTTGAAAGGAAAGTTACATCCCGTTAGCTCACGCCAGGGCAGGGGAGGGGGTGGTCAAGCCATGCTGAATCCATCAGGATCCCCACTGTGGTCTCTCTGTACATGTGCAGGAGATAAAATACTTCCCTGTTCCACAGGTAACAGTTTTGCCTGCAGCACACATCCTCTCTGAATGCTGGGACCACACATTCAGGCTCTGTGTTCATGCCACCATGAAAGTGTTGTGAACCCTACAAGGGGTTTGCTTCTTGACAGGAGATGCCAGCCTTATCAAGGGGCAGGGACTGGCAGCTCCTAACCCACTGCAGAGGGGGAGAACAACCACAGTGAAGGCAAGTTCATGGATAATGCAATATGCATTGTAGCCATGCAGGTTCAGTTCGTTTCTGGTCTTGTACTGCTGGCAGTTCTTCTCTTCTAGCTCTGCACTGGTGTGTATGACAAGGTAAGAAGCAAGTTTTCCAGCTCCCTAGAAGCTTTACAAGTGGTACTGGAGCAACAATTTCCATTGCCCCTGCCCTGAGTCCAGAGCACCTCATTGTTTTAACACAAATACCAAGGTACAGAGATGGACCCTCCTCTCTAATGCTCCCTCCCTCTAATAGTCACTGTCTTACCAGCCCTCAAAGCATACTGGTGGGACAGTGGTCAAGGACATTTGTGTAGCAGATGAGTGTATCCCAAAATGAAAACTCCTGGTGCCCTTTGGCTGGAGGGTTACCCAGGCTTGCCCCAACCCACCCAGGCCTGCTCAAGGTTTTTCATCCCCTGCCTCACCAACTGGTCTCCTTCATCTTCATGGTACAAGAGAGGCTGCTTGAGGGGCCGGCGGATGTACGTGTGTGTTGTTGTGCCCTGGAAATACGTGGCTGCAAACTTGGCAAATTTGTACTCTGAAAGGTCTTCTTCTTCCTCCTCAGGGAGAGGCAATGCTGCATCCAGATCCTCTTCCTCCAGCTCCTTTTGGACTTGCTCAAGATCCTGTTGGGGAAGGACATGTCAGACACTCAGCATGGCTTTGGATATCAAAGTACCATTTCCCTTTGGGCCTGACTTTTCTGCCAGTCTGTTTTCCATCCTAAAAGGAAAAGTCAGCTGGAGGAAAAACATGGAATACAGCTCTAGAGCCCATGCAAAACCCAAGCTCTGAAAGACATGTCTGTGCCCAGGAATGTCCCCAGAGCAGTAGAAGAAGCAATGAGCATGGCCCCATTCATTGCATGGGGAAAGGATTTCTAAGAGCTAAATGCCATGAGCTGTGATGAACCTAAAAGCAAAGACCTCAAAGGCCACAAGTCCTTGATGACCTTATAGTGATACTGCTCTCCTCCATTGGCAGTCCCAGGAAAAGTTGCCAGGCTGCTTGCCCATCTCTAGCCACAGCACAGTAACCCTCTGGGGCCACACAGGAGAGCCTGGCCCTGAAGGAAGCCTTCGGAGACACACTTTTTTTATTATTGTACTCTTTCTTGATCTCTTAATGTTTTGCTAATGCCTGTCATGTCATAGCCAGGCTCCTGTACATCTCCAGTACCTCGAAGCCATTGGGTGCCTGTCCCTCCTGGCCAGGAAGGGAGGAGGTTGTCCCCAGGAATCCGAACATTTTGTCCACCATTTCTGAGTCATTCACTGGTTCATTGCGAGCTCTCTCCATTTTTTCTAAGAGCTCTTTCTTCCGACGTGCTTCCTCTTTCTCCTTTACTTCTCTCTCTGCATCTTCCCGTGCCAGCTGGGCCAGGCGTACCTGCAAAAGGAGGAGTGCAATGACTGAACTGCTTCTTCCAAAGAGCTGGCATTAAATTCCACAGGGCCTGGCTTTAGGAAGGCAGGCTGCCTGGTGCTTAGGGCACTATACCTGGATCATAATTTGGAGCAAATCAGTAACATGTCTATGACTCAGTTTCCCAACTGCAGAAGGACAAAACAATGCATTTTCCCCATTCCTTAGAGCCTGTTTAGGGGTGCTGATCCATGCACAGAAATTCTCACTGACCTCATTTTTTTCTTTTATACAACAGCCCTGCATGTCCACACACACAGAGTGTCCCAGTTCCCCCTTTATACAATGGCAAAAGTGAATAATAACTATAATCTCTGGCATTCCTGTGCAGCAAATCAGAAATTCTGGAGCAGATTCAAACTATTAGAGCACAGAGTACTTCAGAGAATTAAATACAAACCACTCAAGCAGGGCAGAAATCCCTTAGATATTTTGTCATTGCCCCTCAAAAGAGCAAAACTAGTTCCCGGAGAACAAACAGAACCCCAGAAAGAGATCAGTCCCCATGTACTTGGTGTTTCTTTTCTGCTTCCTCTTTGGCTTTCTTGGCACTCATCTCCTTTCGAAGTCGCTCCTCTTCTGCCAGCCGAAGTTTCTCTGCTTCCAGGCGTCGATAATACTGTGGGAATAAACACAAGAGCTTTTCTGAACAGGCATCCAACTATTTTTGGATTTTTTTTTTCCCTTTAAAAATGGATCTCAAGAGCAGGTGATGCAGAAGCATGCATTTCGCCCCTCTCCTCATCTCCGTTTCTCCTCCATGGTACTTACTTCCCCACGGAGGCGCTTGTAGAGCCTCCGGGCGATCATGCCACGGGCGTAGGCCTGGACGGTGAGGACGGCCCAGAGGCGGTGGCGGAAAGCCCTGCGGACCAGGTAGCCCCGGCATCGTGCCTGGAACTCGATGATCCTCCGGCGGGCCATGTGGTACTGCTTGTGGAGCTTGCGGGATCGGTACAGGGCCTGCAGCCTCAGGAAGCCAATCCGCATCTGCAAGGGGGAGCACGATGAAACCGCCCCGCCAGCCAGGGCCTCACCTACCCTAAGCAGATTTCCACTGCTAATCTCCTCCTTGCCTGGCTGTCAACAAGAGCCACTGGAATCAGTCCCCATGACAGCAAACCTTCTGGTGGGAGGTTTCTCCAAGAGGGTGGAGAAATGAAGCTCTCTGGCTGCTGCATTGATTCAAAGCCCAGGAAGAACAAACACAGTTTCTTCCCCACTAAGCCTTTGAGAGGCCTCAGGATATCCGTCTGGCCAAGACAGCCACAAGCCATGAGGGTTGCTCCTACAGAGATCCAGCACCTGCAAAACTCCTGCCTGACAGTCAAGGTGCTGTTTGATGGCCAGAGGCAGCATCCTAGCCAGCCTGGAACTGGCTATTTCTATAAAGTTGCAGGCTTGAAAGATGATATTGAGATACTTTAGACCTTAACACACTTTCCAAAAGACCCTGCTGTTGGGTCAAAACTAGCTGGAATAGGGAGAGAAGAGGACTATGGACTGGGATGGTGACAAACACAAATATGGTCCCACACAGAGATGGAATCAATTTTTTAGAGGAAGCTGCTCTTGAGTTTTCAGTCATTGGGAAAGTAGGGGAAGACTTACAAAACCCCAAATGACCAGTTGGTGCAACGGACATATCAGTCACAGGAGAAAGAACAGCTTGGAAGTGGTCTCAATGAGAAGACAAAGCAAAAGAGTAAACTTCCATTCATTGCTCCAACTGATAAAAGCCAACCTCACCACTTCCAACATTCAATGGGACATTTTGAACCAGGAAACCTTTATGTATGTCCCAGGTGAAAGAGGAAGGAAAGCAGAGGTGTGAGGAAGCACCCCCGTACTTACAGCACCATAGTTCTTCCTGCAGTTATGTCCACGCCAGTATCTCTGAATCATCAGGACTGAATTTCTCACTTTCAGGAAATTGGACCTGCAAAAGCATTTCAATCATTTGCATCTGTGGATTGGCCACAAATTATCATCATCTCCTGGGCCCCATTTCTTGGAGATTTGAACCTGAGTGTCCAGGTGGATTAAACATTGTATTTTTGGCTTGAAAATATCTTGTTCCCCAGCTCTCCTTGCTTTCATTAAAACATCTGTAGGCACACTCTCTGAGAGGTCTCTGCAGGGAGATTATGCCACATTATGGCAATGAGAAGAACAGGAGATGCTAGGAATGGTTCCCTCCTTCCCTCAGCCCTGCATCCCCTTCTCACACCTAAAAGCTCTTCCCTGTGTGCCCTTCCCATTTCGTTTTAGCACCTGAAGATGGATTGAATCCCACCCAAATGATGGAGAACAAACCTCACCAACACCACACTGCTACCCCATCTCCTCCTCTAGTCCTTCTCAGCCTGATCTGATTCTACCTGCAGACAACACAGAGACAATTGTGTTGGGAGGCCTTGGGGGGTCTTGCTACGATCAGCGTGTGAAAGATTGATGAGTCATTTAGCATGTGCCCTTTCTGCAAAGCACAACCTGAGTCACAGCCATGGCTTGGACAATCAAAGAGCATAAAACCCCAAGAACTGTCCCTCCTCCATACGTGAAGCTTGTCCTTGGCTGTGGCTCCCCCTCCTCATCCACAGTGGTGCCATGAGCTACTTGTTCTCTTCCCCTGTCTGGAAACAGGGCTGCAAAGGGAAGAGTTCTGAACTCCCTTGGCCTTGGGGAGAGTAACTTTAATAGCAGTAGGTGACCCAGTGTTCCCTCTGCAGTCTTGTGGGGATCTCCATAGACTGGAGTCTCAATGTTGTCTTCAGCTGGCTCAGAGTCCACTGCTGCACTGTCATGGCAAACACCACACCCCCTGAAGATGGCACTGAATAGGGACAGAAGGTCATATTCTGTCCAGGTTTGAGGCAGATAACACAGGTATCCTCTTTTTTCCTCTACTGTTTTCCTCCAGTACTTGCTGTACCCGAGTGCCAACACATCAGTGGTCTCCTCTGGTCATCTGACCACCAAAGGAGTGACACAGGCTCCAGGAGCCACTTGCTAGATGAAGCATCCCACACAGCCCACCTCCCATTTGGCCATGGGGTTCATACCTACCTGTCCTTGTACCCACGGACCACCTTCTGGATGAGGATGACTTTGTCTGTAATGGCCTTGTCTCTCTCAATCTCCAGCAGCATGTCATGGTGGTCCTGTAGGAGGAAGCAACACAGCATCAATGTCTCCAGCTCTCCCTCTGCCTGATATGTGGCCAGAGTGGTTGGTACAAGACCCTTCTCCAGGATAGTCATTCAAAATAAACTTTTGGGTCATTTTACATCCCAAGTATTACTTAATCTGCTCACTGGGGAAGTCCTAACATAAACCCTAGTGATCTATAGTCTTAATTCCTGAATGAACCAGAGCATGAAGAAGCTGAAAATGCAATACTTCACAGTCTGAAAACAACCAAATTACATTATCCTTCCCTGGAGGGCTCCTTCCTAGTGCTCTCAGCCATGGGAGCAGCTCCTAGGAGCACTGGAGAGGTTTGTAAACAAACTCCAGGCTGCCTGGGTCCCATCACTTCTTTCTGCCAAGAGTGCAATGCCTCCCTCACCTAAAAAACCAAAAAAGCTCCTCAAAACACTGAATTTCCTTTGCCCTGAGGCTTTCAGATGCACCAATCTAAGCTTTATTCTGATTCCTCCCATGTTGTGTTTCATTCAGCCTTCTCCCCCAGTCATGGCACACTGAGCCATGCAGCACTGGGTGCAGCAGAGGCAGTTCCACGTGTTTCCTGCTTTGCTTGACCTCCCGTGGCCCCTCAGGGCCTCCCAATTTCTCTGTTTTCCTGTCCTGACAGCTGTGGAATCTTGATAACAGGCTCTGGAAAGAGCAACTAGAGGGAATAAGTTCTGGGGAAGAGATGGGGGTGTTCGTGCTGGCAGTGGGATTTGGGGGTGAATTTAGGTGTAAGCAGTCAGGGTTTATTGTTGCAATTTTTGCTCAAGAGAAGCCTCACCTTCCTGGAACAGCGTGGGAATGGATTTCTAAGGAAAGATGAGTGTGTACGGGGCTGCAGGGGACCTGCAGTGTTGGACTGCTCTGTGTCAGCTGGATTGATGCAGAAAAGGAGGCTGTAGGCACATCTTGGGTCGGGAAAGCAAAATGAGCCTGTTGTGCTCATGTCACTCTCTCTGCAGGGCTCTGCATGGGCATCCCTCCTGTTGTGCCTTTTGGGTGAAGGCAGGAGAGGAAGCTGAACCACTCAGCCCAGGAGGGAAAAAACGGTGCACTGGATGTGACCACTTTTGTGTTGGTATGGATTTGTGAATGCATCAGTGCTGGCTCCTCCTGCCTGCTGCTCCTATATTGGCCCCAAATGTTCTGCCTTAAGTCAGGTTCTACCCACTGACATGCCAGCCCAGAGACCATGGGAAAGGGTCATGTCTTGTGATGGGAAGGAAATGGTAGGACACACCTCCAGAGGTGAGGATCCAGGATGGCAAGGGGAATGTGGAGAACCACCCACCTTTAGAAATATCTTTGTCTTGCCAATCTGCCAGTCATCATCCTTCCCCAGCACCGCTTCAGCAATGCGCTGGCATGTCCCACGCAGGTCACCCTGACAGAAAAGGGGTTGGGATTCACCAGCACCAGATTCACCCATTGCTCCTCCCAAGCCCAGCGCAAACCTTTTCTGGTCCCAAATTCTGCAGTTTTCTGCTAATGAGGTTCTTATGTCTTTACTGTCACTTTGTTTAAGATGAGTGAGATGGACATGACGAGTGAGGCTGAATATGGCTACCTGCCCCTGCCAGCCCTATCACCATTTATCCGTCCCTTGGAAAACCCATAGCACCACCATGGCGCCTGGGGATCAAATGTTGCATCACTGTTTTTGGAGAGGAGGCACACTCCATAAATATCTCTGGAGATTGGCCAGCAGAGAGCACTCATTACCTGCGACAGAGGGTTCTCACCTGCTTGTAGGCTGGCTTCACCCCAGGCATGAGCACGCGGTACCGGTCCACGAACTCCACGAAGGTGTAGCGGATGGGGTACCCAGCCCGGCGGATGCGGATGGTCTCCATCATCCCTGAGTACCTCAGCTGACGGACGCACAGCTCCCGGTCAAACAGCTGGGGAGGTTACAGGACAGGGGGGTTTGATTGCAAATCTTTTTGGGCTAGTTCGTTGTACTTATGGGCAGCTGTGCGCTCCTCCACAGGGGTCTGATGAGGAACAGACTGCTGGAGACAGTTTTGATTTTCTTTGCATGGTTTTGTTATCTAATTCATCCCACGCCTTTCTCTTGGACTAACCAAAACTATACTCAGAAGCAGCAGCATCGGATGATGTACAGACCCAGAGAACCCCAGCCAGCATCCTGATGCAAACAATTTTTTCCCCCCTAAAGCACATTTCAGAAGGAAGTAAAAGTTTTAGAATAACAAAAAGTAACAAACAGTCAGGACTTTCCACTGGCCTTTCACTTCCGCTATCCCATTTCCTATCACTATCAGTATGTTTTCCTTCAAAGGCAGAGACAGAAAATGATCTCTCAGACAACGTGCTCTTTTGCAGTCACCCTGCACAGCACTGTGTGCCTTTATCTGGGATTTCTTTTCCTTTGTATTATTAAACCGAGGCCAAAATTAAACATAACAAGAAATCACATTCCATATCACACTGCAGTCTTTGATTCAGTGTTAGCTCACTCACTCATTTCTTTATTGGGGAGATTAATTTCTCTTTCGCTAATTCTTTCAAACTTGAAACTGTTTTCCTGTACCACTGAAAGTTTTGCAGACAAATAGGTTGAATAGAAACTTCTGGCTTAGCACTTGCAAGACCCAATGAAATACAGACTTCCTATGCAGGACACAAAATACCAGACTGAATTCCAGACTTTCCAGGTGTAGAAACAGCTCAGAGTCAGGGCGTTTAGAATAATTTGCTAATGTCAGTTCGGGATGTACACCCATTTCTCAACATCACCTATGTTCAAAAAGAAGGTCTTGTTCTAATCTCTGCTCAGATGATAATCACAGATCAGACATACTGTTAAATATTTACCCAATATATTCAATTAACAGGCTAATAGGTGCCTTTTTACTCTCAGCAAAACCAGGATGAGAGCACAGTAAAATGATCTGAGAGACCTGCAAATCTTTTGCTCTGCGTCATATTAGGTTCAGTGAACAGCAAAAATAATTTTTAAACAAACACTGCTTGTACATAACAGTTCTGAAATTCAGTATTTTATGCTTTTTTGCACTCAGCTGAGCTTTGCTAACAGACACTGACTTTAGATAAAGCTCCAGGCCTGGCTAGATTATTAATTAAATAAGGCTCTTCCTTTCCAAGCAATATTACTATGAAGTGTGGTGAGCAGGGAACAGTGAGTGCTCACAGCATCAGTGTCTGATCCTGCAAGGTGTGGGGAGTGGGATCAGGGTGTGCAGCACCCCCTTATCACCGGCCTTCTGCTGCAAAACTTGGAGTCCCTTCCATAAGCATTTTGTGGTCAGGAAGATTGAGAGCCCTCTCCTTCCTTTTCATTTGCTCCTAAAAGTTTGCTCCCATAGTGTTCATTGCTTTTGAAGCAAATCACTGTGAACTGGAGCAAGATAACTCCTCTCACATTTCCTTTGTGCTATTTTGCCTCTTTTTTCCTCTGCTTTTAGAACCATGCTTTTGTAATTGGTGAAAAAAATAAAAAGGCAGTTGAAAGAATCAAACAGGATTTAAAATGAGGGAAATCCATTGGGAGCAAAGATTTTCAGGAAAACACCCACGGGAAGATGATTTTTAGAAAGCACTGAACTCTGCCACAGAACTAAACCCATGGCTCAGCTGAAGTCTCTGGCAGGAAGGAGCCTATTCCCTATGGAAGCGGAGAGGCACTTCCTATAGGATAAAGGGCCGCTGGGTTAATTCCTTGAGACTGTCCTTGGGAAGAAAGGCAGGGTCAGGAGCTATCCCCTGCAAAAAGTTTTGGGGGTGCTGTTAGACTGCAAAGCAAGTGCCTGATTTTGCCAACCCTTTCGTGACTCTGTTGCTTGCACAGCAGGCGTGCAGGGTCAATCCTGACTCCACTGATGCCCGAAGGAATTTTGCCGGTAGCTCCAGGGCAGAATGACCCCACGGGCAGTCCCGTACATAAAGCAACCAGGAGAGAAAAACAGGGCTTACCATGGGCTTCTTGTACTCATTGGGCTTGATGCAGCGGACAAAAAAGGGCTGGCACACGCTGAGAGTCCTCATCAACAGCTCCAGGGAGCGCTTGAACTGGCTGCTGAGCGTCGGCGAGCGCTTCCTCGTCTCTGCTCCCTGCAAAACCGCAGCGCAGTGCACTCAGGAAATGAAAGGATAACATTGCCTTTCCCCTCTGGCTGCGTCCCCAGGAACCTCCTGCAACAGCAGGGGCTGGAGCAGGGAGTGGGGCCAGAGGTGGCTTAAAGCTGTGGCAGGAGAGCGGAAGGGCAGAGCCTGTGAACTTGCAATGGCTGGGCTCCGGCTGCCTTCTCCATATAGCTCTGTTCAGGCAGGAAAAGTGCCATAATTTAATTTGTCCTGCTTGAACCTCCCTGTGTGACTGGAAAACCCATCTTCCCTATGCTGAGCCATGAGGAAGATCTGCTCATAAGAGCAAACAGCCTCTTCTGGGCCACCAAAATTCTCTGTATTACATCCTGAGGCAATGCACCTGCCCAGGGATGCTCCCAGGAGCAGTGTGGGCTTCCCCGTCTCCATGCATTGCAGCATGGGCATGCCAAACTCTCTGTTATGGTTCCTTGTGTCAGGCAGAGCTCCTCCTGCTCCCTGGAACAAGAGCCAGAGACTTACTTGGGGAAAAAAATAATCCAGGAGAATGCATTCCTACAACAGTTTCAGAAACTTCTGCTGAGATTGCTCAGCCTGTACTACCACAGATTTGAGTTGCTTTTGGAAAAGAGTATTAAATAGACTAAAAGAGGTGAGTATTTAAGGGGAATCAGGATGATCTGGAATATTTTTCTTGGTTTAGCTCCCTTGATCAAATTAATAACTCAATCTCTGTTTTGGGCCAAGTGTTTCTAAATGAGAATGTGTATGTTTCCCGTAATAGCCCCTTCTCCCTGCTCTGGGAAAAATTTGTTAAACCACCTTCAAATGAAGTCCCTAGCTCATTTCATGTGCCAGCCACTATTACCTAAGTTCATTACACATCAGTCACAGTGGTGCTGTGTGTCTAGTGGGGTCTGGTGTTCAGGGAGCCTTTGTGGGGCAGCAGGTATTGCTGGAGGGTTGGAGGAAGAGTTGGGCACCAGGAGGCAACCCCCTCTCAATTAAAAAGAGGGTGAACGTGTAACATGACCTGTGACATGACCTGATGGCCAGAGAATTCCCAAAGGGAGAATTCCAGCGGGATTTTAATGCATTTTTCCTCCAAGCAACCTCTTATTTGCAGGTGGTCAAGCCACACGTGGAGTCACAAAATCCTCATCTACACTGGCCTTGCTGCCATGTTTTGCAGTGTTTATTTGCACATTTTTGTTGCCACGTTTATTTCTACTTTTGTTAAAATCTTTACACATGCTTCATCACATAGCACTAGTAACCTTTAACATTCCCACTCTTCAAAACTGAGGAATTCCATAGAATCACGGAATAGTTTGGATTGGAAGGGATGACAAATTCCCTCTAGTCCGACCACTTTGCCACAAACAGGGAGTTTACACAGCTCAGGGTGGACATGATGTTGAGACAAACCCAATCAAGACAAACACAAAGTCATCATGGAATTCCAACAAGAGAAAACCCAGCTCATGCAAACACCACAAAAACCTGGCCTGCTTGTCAAGAAGAGCGTGGGGGGCTCCCAGCGATCTCTCCCAGCAAAATCCTCCCTGGAAGGACAAACTGCTAACAAATCTAGGGTAATTAGTGGATACAGCTGCTACCTGCAGAGCACTGTAGAGTCTGATGCCCACATTTTGTTGCAGATTTTCTGAGGAAAATGCTGCTTCAGCAAGAATCCTGGTTTGAAAGGCTGTGATGAATGTTTTCTTATCACATTGCTAATTATGCACATGAGGTCACCTCTGTGAGATGTGGAAGGACAGCCACAGGGCTTAGATGCAGCAAGAGATGCAGGAGCAGGGTTGGCAGTCAGAAAAAATTGCATGTTAGCCAAATTTAGTCAGTTTGGGCTTGGCTGGGAGAGATCATTTTTAAGCCATGGTGTTAGGAATGTAGCAAAACTTTGTACAAGGGTCTACAAGGGAATGCACGAGTAGTTTGCTCCTAGACAGCAAGAAATGCCTCTCCACCTTGCCGGTGCCTTGCATTTCTTTCCTGCATGCATCCAGATCTGGCAAAAAGCAGTGGTGCCATCTCCATCCTTACATCTGAGAGCTTTTTGCTGGGAGGGGTTGGAAGGAAGGGACAGTGACCAGAGAGCAGCTTGTCTTCCTATCCAAATAGCCAGAGCAATCTGGGCTCCCCCTGTCAAGACCATATCATCCCATTCAGGACACTTCAGGGCTTGACATTTGTGCACAGACCCCTCTCAATGGTGGGCACCACTCCTATGGGCACTTTTTGGGCTCTCAGATACACCATAAATACTCTGACAAGTATTTCGCATCAGCTTCATCCTTCAGGGATGGGTGACACCACTCAAGTAATTGTGGTTCTTTCTGCCTCACCTCAACACCAGCTTGGAGAGAATCACACCTCTTCCCTTACTTCAACAAAACAACCCCAAAAAAGGAGAGGAGCAGACTTTCAACACTGCCTAGCAAGGCACTGAAAATACAGGATTTACTGTAGAGGACAAGCATTTTTTAAGATAAAACCAGATGCAGTCTGATAACCTGATGGAGAAAGGGCTGGTACATTCTGCTTTTCCCTGTCCAGATGCTTCCTAGCTTTCAAACTCGGAGACTGTAACATCCTTGGGACTCAGACTATCTCTTCACTTTCCATACAAAGCCCAGTAGAAGGGAGGATGAGACCTGTGTAATACGAAGGATGGAAGGATGACCAGGATTCATAGGTGCTATACCCCAGACTGGAGCACTCAGCCTGTACTTGACATCAAAGGAGGAAAAGACTCCAAAACAGAAGAGCAAAACAAGAAAAAGAAGAGAATTAGATGAGTTACAGAAAGGGAGCATGCAGAAGAGAGTTTAGAATGATGTGCAGACCAGCATGACATCTGGACATGCTTCAATTCCGCTTCTTTCTGCAATCTCAAGCCAGTCTGAACTTTGGAAGTGCAAACACATACATGGCTGTTTGCAGAAACAACAAGACAAAGGGTAAGGAGAATGGCAGCTACAAGGAGAAATGTCACTGAGCCAGAAATGGTAGAGGTTATTCCTTCTGTCCCTCTGCACCTTTCCCTCCTTGAAGGACAAGGCTGCTGGTGCACCAGAAACACCATCAGGAGATGGCAGCCTGCTTCAGTGGAAATGCAGAAAGATTAAATACTTGAGGAGAGCTAGGGAAGGAGGGCAAAGCATGTGACACCAGGAATACTCTGGGGAAAGGTTCTGGACAAAGGACCATCCTCCCATCTTGTTAGGATTATAAGGTCACTAAAATGAGCCATGCCAATAGGCATGAGGTTTTTTTGGCAAAATGATGCTTTCTCTTTGATATATTTTAATATGAAATGTCACTGGGGTGGCTTCAGGTGATCACTGAAAGCTGAGGCCACCTCATTCTGCAGTGTCATACAGTGAAGAGAGTCTTTCTCCTAAAGGCTGTGCAGTCTGGAAACTGCCTTCCAATGCAGAGTTGACATGGGCTACATAACACTGTCAAGTATCCCTATTTTGAGCTACAGGCTTATTGACATGCATGTATATATATATGAAAAACAATTTTTATCTTGGGTGTTCCACCTTTACCTCAGTGTCTAACAAATATGAAAAACTATTATTCTATTATTCATTAGAAAACCTACAAAACATGAAGTTTAGTTGTAAGATCAACTATGATGACAACAAAACTCCCGTCTAGTTGTACCACCTGTTGACATCTTCAGAGGAAAAAACTGGTCTAAACATTTCTGACAGATTTTGCATATTTGTCTCCTGGATTTAATCCCACCATAGAATCACAGAATTATTAACAGTTTGGGTTGGAAGGAATCTTAAAGTTCATTTAGTTCCAACCCTCCTGCCATGGGCAGGGACACCTTCCACTAGACCAGGTTGCTCAAAGGTCCATCCAACCTGGCTTTGAACACGTCCAGGAATGGGGCATCCACAGCTTCTCTGGGCAACCTGTGCTAGTGCCTCACCACCCTCACAGGAAAGCATTTCTTCCTAATACCTCAATAAAATGTTTTCTCTTTCAGTTTAAAGCTGTTCTCCTTGTCCTATTACTCAAGGCCCATGTTGAAAATCCCTCTCCAGCTCTCTCGTATCCTTACTCAGGAAATACTATTACTTTTGCTACAGCTCTAGAGCAAGGCCCAGTGATATGTTCAAATTGAAACAGTTTTAACCATGATACAGAGGGGAAGTAGTCCACCTCTGGAATTAATGGCTTTCAGTCATTTTGAGTCAGATCCTCCTCATTGGAATTCCAAATCCAAACATCCAAGATACTGCAGAATTAAAAAGGGATAAAATTCAGCCCCATGCAAAGAGCTGAATTTTGAAAAGCAGGCTAATCCTCTGGTTATCAAGGGGTTGTGGAAATGTGAGCAGAGTCACAAAGCCTATATCATAAAATCTTTAGCAGACAATATGCTACCTTATCGCCAAATAACTAGCAAGCAAGGTTTGGGAAGTTATCAGAACCAGTCAGCAGATGAGATGCAGAAGAAAAGACCTAAAAAAGGTGCCAAAACCCTGTTTTGATGATCATGACATATTATCTTGTTTTTGAAGGTTTGAATCTGAGGTCCCCCCTGAAGAAGAACTAACCCTCCACCTCCAAAAATGATAGCATTTCCAAACAACCCAGAAATGCAATCCAGGGGTCTCTCTTTGCATGTGAGCTGTCTTGCCTCAAAAAGTGCAAAACAGGGTCAGATTTGCAGTTGTTTGGAGGAATAAATTCCCACTGAAGCCAATGGTGGCACCATGATAAACAACAGCCAAATCTCAGATGATCCATCTGAAATTATTGAAAATGTTTCAAATATCAGGGAAAAAATCCTCAAATCTTTGGCTGAGCCTGGTTCTGATTTCATCCAAACCAAATTTCCATCATTACAAAGTTCTTCTGAGTTGAGTCCTAGAATTAAGTGACACAGTCATACACCTGTACCTATTCAACGAGCTGTAAAAGTGCTCTCCAACACATTGGTCACTTGAAATGGATCCTCTATAGATAGGGCAGGAAGAGGAATAAACCAACAGGAGTAAAACACAATCCTTTCCAAAGACAGGTGAGTATAAAACAGAGGAACTCATGTATTCAGTTTACCTTTGGTGTGGGTGTGGGCGACTGGCCAAATGTGCTGGATGCATAGCCACAGAGAAACTACACGAAGCACAGGTAAAAAAACAAAACAAAACACAAAATAGAGACAGAGAAGAGCAAATAGTGAAAAGAAGGAATAACTGAAATGGGAGCCTGACATTTTTAGTCTTGGAAGTCCAGCTGTTATATATCTCATGAACAAAATGCATTAATTCTTAGGTTTTTGTCTACCCTCCCCTGGCTTTTCTCCTTTGTCTTGATGTTTACTTCTCTGATTCTGAGGGAACTGCAAGTGTTCAGCTCTTGCTTCTTGGAAAGAAATTTTGTACATTTTTTAACCACACTCTTTATCCATCCAATTTCAGCCATTCCCACTCTTCCTCCGCACACATCTCTGCTCTTAATATACAGTGGTTGGGAAGGTGCCAGGAACAAAACACAAAAAATCTTAAAAAATCCCTCCCTTCCTCCCTAATTTTAATCCCAAAAATCAGGTATTTTTGATAGAATTTAAACTTTTGCCAAGGGGAAAGCCCACCCTCCAAGTTTCACACTTGTTTTTCAATTTACAGTGAAATCCTACACTGCTCCTTCTACCTGTTCCTTGAGCAAGCAGTGCTGCCAGACCATAGCACCTGATTCCTCAGAGGAACAGTGTACAACTCCCACTCAATCCATAATTTCACCTTGCACCACTCAAAGCAATGTTTCTGTTCAGAAAACACATACAGATAAGCCTTCTCTGTGATGACCATGAATAAATGAGACTTTACAGCCCCATGTGCTCCAGAAACACCCAGTTCACCACACAGGTTTCATTGTGTACAAATATTACATCTTTCAGGGACAAAACAGTTACTACAATGTTCAGATATACAGTCTCAACCAGTTTTCAAATTTCTCTGATCTGTGGCTTTCTCAAGTTTCTGGAATATAAGGACCCCATGTGAAAGACGGAATGTAAAGCAGATGCGCATTTACTTGTAACTGACTCACAAAATCCTACAAACTCATCAATAAGATCCTGAGGACCAAAGTTTGGAAGGTGTTGAGCAAAATGCCTCATGATTTGATTTAGCCCTTAGCAGAGCAGCCACTTATCTCTTTTTAAGAGAAGATGTTATATTTGATTGACCAAGCCTGAGTGTCTCTGGGAAACTCCTCCACAGACTGCCTCACTGAAGCTCAGGGAAGGCATGCACAGTTCCAAGACATTCCAAGGATACTTCAACACAGATCTTTGCTACATGCAGTCAATTTCTGTAACCCAGGCTCACTTGCTCCTTCTTTTGGGGCACATGTCCTAAGAAAGGTGCTGCAAACATTACTGAATGTTGGTGGAAAGCAATGGCAAAAGCATCTCAGTCCCGTGTTGGATCCTGCTTGTCCGAGAATTTTTGTGTGGTGGTGTTCAGGGAATTAGTGCTCTCCTGGTTCACAGTGACACTGTGCATGACTAGGGGAGCTGGTACATTGTGTTGGTTCTCCTTCCAGTTCCATGATGTCAGGCTAAAAATCTCTCATTCCAAAAAGAAAACCAGACATCATTAAAGTATCAAAGCACAGAGACCACCACTTGGGACAGATTCTGAAGATGTCTAGTGGAACTGTAAAAAAACCCCAAACGGTTTATGCTAAAAAAAAAAAAAAAAAGGGTTCTGATGCTTTCAAATGGTTCAGTTCTCAGATCCTAGACAACATCCAGGCAGACATCTCAACTTCGCTATTATATTTTTCCAGCATCTTTTAAAGATGCTTTGGTAGGGATCCGTGTGAGAAAGTTTGTGTGATTGTGTAAACTCTTTCACTGATGCCCCAGAGTGTATCTCTGCTCTGCCCAAAGAAGAAAGAAATCACTTCCAAGGTCAACTGCAAAGCTTACACCAAAAATAAAAAGCAGCGAGGAATAAGCAATAAAAAGCAAAGTAAGCAGCAACACTGATGCTAAGGGAGTTAGTGTCTACTTCAACAGGAGTATCCACTTCTGAGGATAGCTCTGAACCCAACAGGAGTGTCATGCCAATTGGTAGCTTGATTAGTAATTGATAAATGTTCTTATTCCTAATGAAGCCAAAAGAATAATGATCATTAATTTCAGCAGGAGGAAAACTGAATGGCTAAAGGTTATGAACAAGGCTTGCAAAACAGCACGTAGCATATTCAAAGAAATGTCTTGGGAATGTAAATATATCTTTCCCTTGGCAGGTAAAGGAATTCAGCACTTACAACTTGGCACTCCTGAAAGTCCCTAAGTCCCTTGGTCCATCAGTGGCATTGGCTGGCATTTGGAAATGGGACTCCGACTGCCAAAAAATTTGTTTGCTTTGAAAAATGTTACCCCTACACCCTCTGCAGTCCCATGGCTTTTGCCTTGGGAAAGACTGGGGGATTTGGCCATAGTGACTGATCTGTACAGACTTTCAGATTCTGCAAGACCGATATTTTAAAGCACTTCCTACTTTAATTTTGGGAGCAGGGCTGAATAGAGAGATTTAGATGTTCAACTTCCTGAAGAAAATATCATACATTTGTGTTATTAAAAGTGAAATGGTCACTAATCTCAGCATTTAAGCTGGTATCCCAGTAATAAATGCTCAAATAGGGTGGAAAGGGTTAAAGCAATAACTCTGCCTTTCTCTGAAACTTCAGGGCACACAGTCTTCTCTCACAGTGAGCATGGAATAAGCACATAACCTACTGGAGGCCTGGGATGTGGAAAGAGGAGCTTTGAAGTTCAGCTTTCATAACTGGTGTTCCCTCTCTCTGCTGTAGTGACACCAAAACACAACTGTTCCCTCCAAGTCCTGTTGCAGCGCTTAAGGACCAGCAAGATTGTCCTTTTGTTATACTCTGGTCAAAAAGTTTTTGGCTTTTACTTGGACTCATAGAAAGGTTTGGGTTTGAAGGGACCTTCAAGGTCACGTAGTTCCAATCCTCCTGCCATAGGCAGGGGCACCTTCCACTAGACCAGATGGCCTGAACACTTGAACACTTCCAGGCATGGGGCATCCACAGCTTCTCTGGGCAACCGGTGCCAGTGCCTCACCACCCTCACAGGTAAGAACTACTTCCTAACACCTAATCTAAACCTGCCCTCTGTTAGTTTACTTCTCACTCTATTATACACAATCTGAATGACCTAACTGAAAGGCACAGTTACTTTTCTCTCAGATTTCTACAATCACAAACCTAATTGTTCCAATCCCTATAAAATTCAGAGCAATCACAGCAAAAAAATAATATTTCATGAACCAAATGCAGTGAACTAGGAGCATGAGTGTGGATGCACCCATGACACTGCATTAACACTTTCTGATGGTTGACTCTCACTAACAGGTTTGAAACACCCCAAAGAGCATCAGAGAAGTATGACTGCAAATCTTCCACCCCTTCCAGGAACACCCCTCCTTGTGAATAAAGATTTTCTCCCGCCTGCATTACCATTGCCACATCTGCTTGGAAGATCTGCTTGATGAATTTGTTTTTTGAGGAATGCACCAGCTGAATGATGTCTCCATGCAGCGTGTCCCTGTTTTTCTCCAAGAAACCTAGAGAAATAATGGGACAACACATAGATGACACAGCACAACATGGTCAGCATGTGAGCTGCAAGCAGCTTCTGGGTTTTTGGATTACTGGATGTTCTTGGTGAGGTAATGGGAGTAAAGAGCGGGAAGAGAGAGAGGGACCGTGACAAGGAAGACAGAGGTGCATCTTCACACTGGATTGAATATGCAGTGGTGCAATGCACTGCCATTCTGCCACAGGCACACACAGATGAAACAGCACTGAACTCGGCAGCTCACGGACACAGCTGGAGGGTCAAGTCATTGCAGCCAGAAAAGGAACACATTGACACTACTGTGGACTACCACCCTGCCCTGCTCCAACACAGCAGCAGCTCGTCTGCCCATGAACATCCCTTCACCCCTGCAGTGCCCTAGGAGATGCCCCATACCTTTTGTTTCGTAGTAAACAATTCCAGCAAAATGGTTAATGCCAAACTGGGTTTCGTAGTTATTCTTCGGAGGAATATAGTTGGTGTTAAGCTTGTGCTGGGAGTTCAGCTTGTGTAACATGGTGGCATCTGTACCCTGTACATGCATGAAAAGATCTGACATTTAACCAAGGCTATTCCCATTGAAATAATTTTCCAGTCAATAGCACATTTCTTTCTTGTCTTGGTGACGATGTGCATATATGTTGAGAAGTGATATGTTGGAGAAGATATGTCAAGTACAGAAATTACAGAAGCTGATTAAATATCACTGGTATGTAGTGCTGTATTCAAAATAAAGCTCCAAAAGGAGTATATTAAACATTATTTTCTCTTAAACTTTACCAATAGATGTTTTTGAGCATCTTGCAGGCATATTTTCCCATCAGAAACGCTTGTTTTAGCATGGCTATGACACTGACAGAAGAAAAATTAAAAGAGCAATAAAAACTACAAACAGGCAGGCCACTGGTGAATGTGTATTTGGGGCTGAGCAGATCTCTCACAGGGTGCCAGCATGCAAGTGCATAGGGGATAAAATCAGGAGAGTCACTGGCAGCAAGGCTGAGCCCAAAACACACCTTGGGGAACTTGCTCTCCTCGTCAATGAGTGAGATGATGTTCATAGGCTTGATGGCAATCATGTCCAAGGCATCCTGGTTATCAGTGAACTCAATGTGCTGCCAGTTGATGTTCTCCAGGTTGTACTCCTCCTGCTCTAGTTTGAAGACGTGGCGCACAAAGAACTGTTGCAGGTTTTCATTTGCAAAGTTAATGCAAAGCTGTTCAAAACTGTGAAGGAAAGGTCAAGAAAAGGCCACTTTAGATCCATCCTGGCTAATTTTTCTACATCTCTCTCCACACTCGAAGCAATATTCTCAGACCTTGTCAACCACTCAATAAGGCAGCTGTTGGCCTAGAATTTCCTTATTGGTTCAGACAATCAGTTTTTCTCCCAACACCATGTTATGTGTGTGGTCTAAATCAGTTTAACAACTCCACTGTCTGTTGCAATTGATTAGCTCTGATAATTTCTCATATAGAAAAAGGCTTGGTGCAACCCAGTCCAGTTCACTTCAGGAGAGGTGAAAGGACTGCAAGACTTTGAGCTTGGGCTTGTGAAGGAGGATTAAGACCTGGTTCTCCTTTTGCAGGCTCCATACCTGTTCACAGTGAAGTTCTCAAAGCCAAAGATGTCAAGAAGGCCGATGGATCTCCTGATACTTTTGAGTTCCTGGGAAGGAGGTCTGTAAATTGCAGCATTGATCTTCTCCACGATCCACACAAAAAGTCGCCCATAAATTCCCTGCAACATCCCAAAGATGGAGCTCACTGAGACAGTTCAGCAGTTTATCCCACTAGTTTGTATCACCACTTTCACCCTTGATGGTACAGGTTCTCCTAAAGCATGGCCAACAACCCGACTGTCCCTGAGGATGTCCTCACCAACGTTTGTGGCAGACTCTTGGCATGGTTTAAAGCTTCAAGAATCATTATGTAGATCAAGGAAAACAGACCTGAAAGCCTAGTTAAAAGACAAGTGAGAGCAAACCCCCAGATCTGGATAGTGCTAAATTTTGGATCTGTGGGCTTGCTGTGAAGCCAGACAGTCCTTTCCTTGGTTTCCACACATTTCTCTCTACAGATCAGCAGAGCAAAGCCATGTTATGCTGCAAGAACATCTTGCTCATCTGAACAAGGTGCTCACTGAAACATTGCAGCACTGGCTGAACAGTCTGATGATCTAATGACACAGATATTGCTGCTTCAGTAATTCCAGAACTTCATGTTTTAAACTGTTATTAATTTTTATTTTATAAGCTACAGCAGTGCAACCAAGAGGGGAGCCCAATTCAAAGGTCTGTCACCACTAGAGAAGACACTGCCAGGATTTGCAGGCTAGTTAGCTATCAAACCAGCTTGATCTACCAACTTCCCACAGATAAAATGAGGGTCCAAGTTGGCCAAAGCATGCCAATAATGCTTGTCTCGCAATTTTATATGGGGCTGCAAACAGCACAGCAGTGATGCACACCCACCCCATCAACCTTCATCACTCCAAAGCCTCAAGATGTTCTAAGTGCTCTGATGGCTTCTGGACTCCTCTGTCCCTGTGTCATTCAGCTGTATTTACCATTGCTTATGTTCCCAAATCCTGAAATTCAGGTGTGAGTACAAGAGGTGCTGGTAGAGCTGCTCTGATTTACAGCAGCTGAGGATCTTTCCTGAAGCTGAGGTAAAGTCATTTCAGAATGCTGGCTCCTTCTGCAGGTCCTCTTTGAGTACAGACAATCTCCAGTCCAGATTGTAAATCCCTTGCAGAGCAGGTTACCTAGACTCCTTCCATCTCAACTCTTTGTACCTCCCAATTGGAACATGGTTTCAAGGGCATTTGCTGATCTGAGCTCACACTGGCACCAAGCGAGACCCTTTTCCTGTGCAGTGGATGCTCCAGTCTCAGAAGGGGCAGATTTCTTCAGCTTATCAACAGAAGGCATAAGGAAATGCCCTAAGACTTACCTTTACAAAAGCGTCCCTCACATCCAGCGCTTGCTCCATGCTGAGAGGGGTGGAGACAGTTTCGCCCCTCGTGATTATAGTCCGGCTGGTGAGGCAGTTCATCACATCCTGAGGCTCAACCTGGCAGAGACAACACCAAACACAGCTGCTGTACAGGGCAGGTGCCTCAAATGAAGACACAGGCATTTTTGGAGAGAAAAAAATAACATTTTTATACCATATTTTAATCCGTAAGGTGTTCTTGTGACTTAGCATGAGATGTTAATGAGGTGTGGGGAGACAGGATGAGAAAGCAAAGCAAAGCCTGCAAAGCTGTATGCTACTAGCATGGGTTAAAGCTTTGCATCACCTTCTCTTCAGGGAAATGTCCACTCCCTAAGAGGACAGAGAGCTGCAGATCACACTCTGGGACCAGCAGTGCCTATGGAGATGAGATGCTGTCTCTGAGGGATCCCTGTTAGCTCTTGAGAAGGCCACTGAAGAATGCTCCAGTCACTGCATGGATGATTTCAGTGAGGGTCATCTCACCTCACTTCAGATACACAGAGTATATATGACACCTGTCTCAAGTATCATTATGAACTTTCTTTATATCAGTGAGGGAAACACCCTACTTTGGGGACTGAGGTATTTTGGGTGCCTTTTCTAGGATGATGTGTCACCAGAGGGTCTGTTTCTAGCTGCTGGTATGAAGGGAAGCTCAGATAATCAGATCATGGAATCATAGGATAGTTTGGGTTGGAAGGGACCTTTAAAGGTCATCTAGTTACAGTGCCCCAACAGGAGCAGTTTCTGCTAGACCAGGTTGCTCAAAGTCCCATCACACCTGGCCTTGAACATTCCCACAAGTGGAGCAGCCACAAAATCCCTGGGCGACCTGTTCCAGTGCCTCACCACCCTCAGTGAAGAATTTCTTAATATCTAATTTAAACCTGCTCTCTTTCAATTTGAAGCCATTCCCCTTGTCCTATCATTCCATGCCCTTGTCAAAAGTCCCTCCTCCAGCTCTCTTGCAGCCCCTCTAGGTACTGAAAGGGGCTCTAAGCTGTCCCCAGAGCCTTCTCCAGGCTGAAACACTCCAAATCCCTCAGTCTCTCTCCATAAAAGAGGTGCTTCAGCCCTCTGAGAACCTTTGAAGCCTCCTCTGGCTACACAGCCCAGATGGAGACTTTCACCTTCATGCTGTCAATGCAGGACACAATATGGCATATTTGGGCCTCTTCAGCCTCCTAGAGCTGGTGGTGCAAGGAGAGGCTGGCTCAGACAAAGCTTTGCCACAATTCTAAAAACCTGGGATCAGATCAGAAAGGGGGGAACAGCAGCACTGCAGGGCCACTGACCTCTAGCAATGTTGCCGCAGTGATGAGCGATGCTGACTGAACAACCTCGCAGGCATCCAGGTTGTCATAGGTCCGAGCTGGGGAAAGAAAGGCAGAGGGAAAGCCATCAGCAAGGGACGTGTCTCTGCAGAAAGTGGATGGGATGAGGGAAAGGGTCTTTCTCCACTGCCTCTGTGTGATGTCCTGGCAAAATCTGGCCATCAGAAGGAAGAGAAAAGTTCACACATCTGCTGGAGTCCTGCTGCTGGCTGCAAAGGACCTGTACTCTGCTCTGCCAGACCAGACGGTAAAGAATATAGTAATGCTTCTAGCATCTAAGTGTTTTAGGCTTCTGTCTTCTGAAGAGGCTTTTTAAATCACTGTGTCATTTCTGAAAGCAGAGGTGTTTGGTACATTTACAAAGGCATATCCAAGGTGCCACACAGGCACCTGTCAAACACTCCATTAGTCTCATTTTGTAAAACCTGAGTCTACTGAATGGACTGTGGTGATATTCAACCTCACAACATTCAGAAAACATGGATGTCATTGAGCACACTGCAGCCTGGCAGCCTTGCTGTGGGCAGGTGGAATTATTCCTTATTCCTTGTCCTTACAATCCCATAATAAACACCTGAGTCCCTGGCATGGCACCATGGCAGGTGTTCTGGATACAGCCCTCCATCCCTAAGCTTGGCTCCCTGTCAGCATGCAGAATAAAGACCAGCAGTGCATTGGACCACATCCCTGTATTTTGTCCTTTTACCTTCATACTGCAGGTTGCCCATGTGCAGGATGGCAGCCAGCAGCTTGGAGATCTCCCAGTTCTCGGTGTCGGTGAACATGAGGACCTTCATAGCAGAGCGGATGTTGGCATACTCCTTGCTATCATCTCTGCCATCACAGGTCGTGCAGTTACCCTGGGGAGGCAGACAGGGCACACACTGCATGGGGCAAAGCCAGGGAGCACTGGGGTGTAACCCTAAGCTGAGCTTCCCTCAGAACCAGCAATGTTTTGTTTAAGGGATGAGGCTGAACTTGTGGATCTGGCTCTGCCCTTTGTCATGTTCTATGATTCAGTGCTCAGACCTGTAACCTACACTTAACCTGTTGTCCCCAGGTACCCTATGTCTGACTGCTATCAGCAGAAGAGAAAAAGCTCTCTGAGATGGGGATAGGGGGCTGGAGGCTCCCACTGGTGCAGTTAGAAAGCTGGGTCCCAGCCTTGCTGATGATGCACCAGCCTTAATCACACTTGCTGCTATCAGCTCCTCTGATATCAACACTGGTATACAGGGAGTGGGGTGTGGAGACTGCTGGCTCAGTCAGACACTTGGAGCACACACAGCTCAGCCAGATATTCTGCTGAGAATGTGCCATCCAGACAAGCACCCCTCTATACTCATCACTGACTCAAGAGCAACAGGTCTTATCTAACAGCCTGGTTACTTCCAAACACGTGGCATGGGCACCATACACCATCCCATCCAAGCTTGTGTCCTAGTTCACAGAAAGTGTGGAAATAGCCTGGTCTAGACACAGGGATTAAGGATTTCCACTAAGACTGTGAGCCTTGTGGTGGTGAGACAAAGAGATCTGTCAAACCCTGTGGCTAAGGCTCAGGAAGGTCATAACCAGCAAAGCAGCTCTTGGCTGCAGAAGCACCTCTCTTTTCCTTCTCTCTTGCTAAGAGCCTTTCACCACATCACACCACCAAACCTCTGTTTCACTGCTCTCTCACCATGGCAAGGTAGTTGTAGTCCGTGGCTTTCCCAAGACCCAGCTTCTTCTTCTGCTCCAGGGTCATTCCTCTCAGCATGCAGTAGAAAACATGGTAATTCCTCTCATCCTGAGCCTGCAGGGGAAGAGGAAGTGTCAGCTCTGTGAGGAGAATGGCATGGCAAAGGCCGCCAGCTCTCACGCCTTGCAGATGTATCACCTTACCTGCCTGCACACCCGGGACTTCTCCAGCAGGTACTGCTCAATCTTGGCCCCCTCTATGGCTCCCCTTTTGTTGAAGTGGATGTCGATGTACTTCCCAAATCGGCTGGAATTGTCATTACGGATGGTCTTGGCGTTCCCGAAAGCTGCAAGAATTATGGTGTGTTAGAGAGGATCAGATGCAGGGGGGATGATGGATCTGCTCTCATGGCAGCGAAAAAGTCAAAAGAGTGAGGCTGAGAGGGTTAAAAGCAGCCCCAAAGCCTTTCCTTAAAGTTTGGCTGGATCAATTTCATCTCAATGTGAGGAAACAAGATGTATATCAGATGACTGTCCTTGGAAATACAGAGAGAAGCACAGAGGAGGAAGCTTGGGAATGGGGTGATCTTATCCAGGAAGAAGGGCTAGGACAACAGGATTTTGGCAGCAGCTGGTGAACTAGAAGAGAGTTGAGCAAGAGTGGTTGCAGTGTGAAAGGTAACACTGTGCAGAAAATGGCAGAGATGCTGGTGAGTGATTCAATTACTAAGAGGGAAAGAAAAGGGAAAATACATCCAAAAGGGAAATACAGACAACTAAGCCAACCTCCAGCAGGCGACTTCTCCCTGCAAACAGATTGTGCTGAAAAAAGGTACCCGTGTCCATCCTCTCTTGAGTGTGGATAAGTGCCCTAAGCCAGCACACCCTGCAATTTCTGCTCCAGGATTTCTGGCAGGTGATGGACATGAGCTTGAATTACAGAGCCTCCCTTTCCTCAATCTCAGTAGTGACTAAGTGCATATTCAATAGTGCCCTGTGTGCTTGTCACATTTCTGTTGGTTCCTAGAGGGTTATTTACCAAGCAGAGGAGGTAAAAATCATAGAATACTTTGGGTTAGAAGGGACCTTCAAGGTCACCTGGTTCCAACTCTTCTGCTAAGGACAGAGACACTTCCCACTAGACCAGGCCGATCAAACCTCAATCTTTAGAGAACAACCCCGATGTTATTCTTTAAGGAAAATGCAATTGTTCTGCGTAAGCATAAAAGGTACATTTGGCATCATGTTGGGTCAAGAGGGTCAGATAACCTATTTAATTTAAAGATATCCAATTAAAAGAGTGGGGTTGATCACAGTAACAGCTTGCCAATGAACCTATTAAGGCCACAAGCTGATTCTCATTATCTGGCTCTTTCCTGGACTCCTCTATTTCTTTTCCTGTATTTTGTTGCCATTCTTATCTTGGAAGGAAAAGGTGGGGTTTGCTACTGTATACAGCCAGCACAAGATGCTGTGAGGCTCAGGTCCTATTAAACTGATGTTTTATGGAACCATCAAAGAATAGAATTTTTGCAACTTTGGCTAAAAAATGCAAATAATTAGTTTGCTGAATGAAGCACTGATGGGATATTGATGCTCTGCATGCAGTCCAGCACTGGATGAGGTGGTGAGATTTTTCAAAAGAGCTTTGACTGAACATCAGATACTCAAAAAAGTATTGATCAGGACTTTTACATACTATACACAGAATTAGGTAAAATTCAGGGGTTCGTATGGATTTTTTTTGGAAAAAAAGTACTGTTTTAAGTGGAAAACCACTTTCTTTTTTCAAATTTTTAAGTAACAAAACACTTGAAAAAATAATTCAGGTCAGCTGAAAGCTTTGTTTTCAACAACAGTTGTCAAAAATATTAAAGGAAACATTGAGAGCTCAAATCAGAGAATATTAGTCTTGTGAAAACAAAATTCAGATTGAAAGAATCTGAATGTGTTTAGCAAAAGTGTATTTCAAAAAAAAGTTTCGTCACTTTTTTGGAAACTCAAAGTGTGACATAAGGGATTTACATTTGGTTATGTTTTATGGTTCCTGAATCTGGTGGGTTTTTTTTCTAGCAAAATAATTCTTTATTTTCAGAGGCCTCACCTTCCAAGATGGGATTTGCCTCCAGGACCTGCTGCTCAATCCAGGAGTGCTGACCACTGATTGCTGCCAGGAACTGCAGAATCAGTTTTGTGCTTTCTGTCTTTCCTGCTCCAGATTCTCCACTGCAAAGACAACAGGAGTGGAGGTCAGTGAAAGCCATGATGCATCCCTTCCCTGCCAGTGTCCCTCCCTCTGTCTCCAAAGGAACTTCTGTCCTGGGGTCTCTCCTGTTAGCACAGGCAGAATGAGACCACTAAGGATGGGTTTCCAGCACCCCAAGGACTGGCTGTGGGACAAATGGTAGGACATGGTACCAGACAGCTTCCAGCCAAGGTCCAGATTTGCTCTGTGTTTCATTTGGCCCAAGCTGTTGCCTGAGTTTGGGTATGCCCAGCAAATGCCATCATTCAATCAGCACTAAGAATGTCATGAAGTACTTTCAGGCAGTGCTCTTCCAGGTATGATCACCAGACCATGACCCTGTGGTGCAGGGTCTAGCTGTTTCCATGGGACATCTTCATCACCAGTCTTGAGCTGTGATAAGGTAGACTGTGAAATACAGCTTTTTAACAGCAGGGACTTCCACAGGGCCTCTAGGCTTGTTCTAACAAGAAGATGGAAGACGAGAAGCTTATGGGGTAGGGAGACAGAGTTATTCCTCAAACTTTTCTCTTCACTGAAAGATAACCTTGTTATCTTGTGAAGGGGCTGGGCAGAAATATTTGGGTGAGTCTGTGGCATGTGTGATACAGGGGGTAGCCAAAATAAGTGACCGAAACAGACCTTCCTGACATTGAGTATCCAACCTTGGCCTCATGGGCAAATTGTTTCACTTTTCAGGCCACTGGCACACTGCATTGACTCTCCTATGGGCCCCACATGATGCTTTTTTAGACCAGCAAAAAAAAGCCTTACTGAATGGCCTTTTCAGACTCATGTATCTGAAAGACTGCACATGGGATGTTCCAGAGCTATGGTTTTTTTATTCAATGAAACTTAGGGTAGGCATGCCTTGGGGGAAAGGGTGCCTCAAATGAAAAATACTGTGGATTCAGAATTTATAAGATCATGTTGGAGAGCTGAGGACATCAAATCTGGCTCATACCACAATCTGGGACAGATACTGGAGGTAACTATACTCATAACTGTGACTAGGCACTTCTTGGTGCCCAAGGTTGATCACTCCAGAGGAGAGCCATGCATGGAGGCACTGTACAGGAGTGTGAATCACCACAGGCCCAGTGACCAAGCTTGTCCCTGACCCTTCCTTGTGCAGAAAGTATCCATGTTTGCATTTTTGATGTCTGCTGAGCTTGAATTTAAAAGTGGAGGTTAAAAATGAATACGAGATCTATTGGGTTGTAAGGGTAAATACCAAAGTATTGATAAAGCACCTTTACTAGGAACAGGGTGACTGCGAACAGAGACCATCTCTGCACTGGGAATATGTGGAGGGAAGACCTAATCAGTCACTCAATGTCTGATTCTATCTGACAAGCTGTTCCAAATCAAGCATGTTGCATCTGCTCAGCATCTGCTTTCAGGAAATGGAACATTTGTAAACTCAGCAACTCACCTTATGATACAGCACTGGTCCTTGTTGTTGCGCTGCATGTTGAAGTAGCAGTTGTCAGCAATTGCAAAGATGTGTGGTGGCATCTCACCAATCTTTTTGTTGGTGTAGAGGCGTATCTGCTCAGGTGAGTAGATGGGTAGGAGCTGGTAGGGGTTCACTGCCACCAGTATTGAACCAGTGTATGTCTGGAGGAGAAGCACAAGAAGGTTTATGGGGACAGTGACGGGCAGCTGACTTTGGAGCTCGGATGGGATGTGGATGGAGGCCAGAAAAATCAAGGCTTTTTAAAAGCTAGATGAAAGATGATGCTCAAGTCAGAGATGCTTGCAGGGGGAGCCTGGAGTAAAATGGGAACAGAAGTCCCAAAATACCCAAATCAGTTCATATTCAGCCTTGCTCATGCACAGCATGGTTTCAAGCCTTAATACATATTTTGTATGCTCTCAGTTAAGATTCAGAGTCTTAAGAGAAGCTTATATTTGCAAAAATATCACCAGAGCCAGCATATTTCCATACACATCTACTGCATTGCATGTACAATGAGAAACCATCTATGAAAGAAACCTGACAACCATTCCCATATCTCAAGGCAGGACCAGCTGGATCCAAACCATTCTGACAGATGAGCATCTAACCTGTTTTTATCAATCCACAGCAGCTGCTGAATTTCCCTCTGCAATGCATTCTTCTCTACCATCTCTGCCTAACCAAATCTCTCCATACTTCAGTTTAAACCTTGTCCTGTGCAGATGGATATTGCCCACAAAGTCCTGACATATCCCTTTTCATCTATTTCTGAAATTTTGTAAATGGCCTTTGGTCCAGCTGTCCTCGGGTAGCAAACTCCTCTGTAGTATCTTGCTCTTTCGTTTCTGCCCTTGCAGAAGCTGTTTCTCTCAAGTCTCTCATCAAAGGACTCATGAACTTTGTTATCTTGCTCAGATGCAGTGCTGTGGTTAGGGGGTTTGGCCACATCCCAAGCTCAAGGCAGACAACGAGGATCTCCTTCCCCTGTTTCATCTGTCTAAAAGTCAGTGTCTAGAGCAGGTGAGTCAATGAGCCTCCACCTTGGGTTAGCCAAGGGGCATCAGATGAAGGCTACTTTCACTCTGTGACTTCAAAGAATTCAAGTCTCACTTTCTCTAGGTTAATTTTTAGCAACTGAAGTTACAAGACTAATCTCACCTTACCTTCCTGGTAGAACAGCTGTGAAAGTGCCCCCACTACTGCACATATTTTTTTCAGGAAACAAAATAAGTAATTTCAACATTCATATAAACCTTACGGATCTGAATGGCCTAAATCCAGCAAGGCTTTGGCACAAAGCAGCAAAGTGGCACAGCCAAGGATGCTTGTGAGAGAGAAGAAATAACTTGCCACCATCTATGCAAAACTTGCCACCAGCTTGGGCTTCCTGAAGGCAGCCAGCAGGTGGCAACTGTGTCCCATAGCAGGGATGATGAAAGCCATTAGGGGTTCCTCAACCTTCCAGTCTCATGGCCAACACAAGACAGCAACTCTCAGTTCAGTCCCATGTGAGGTTTGACTTTACAGTGGTAACTGAGAAAGGACACAATACTCTTCTCTGGAACGGGGGATTATGTGACAGTAAGGAAAAAAGCTCTTTGAGCTCCAGAACAATGTTGTCACAACTTCTAAGGGTAGAAATTGGCTGTGAAATCACGTAGACTGGATTTTAGAAGGTGGCGGCATTGAAATAAGGGAGCAGAGACATCCCAGAGAAGCCTTCAAAGCCGATAGAACAGGTAATCTCAGTGCTCAGAGAAGGAGGGACCTCAATTTTTGAATGGGATTATGACACCAAGATCCCTGATGAAAACTCCTTTGAGCCCTAGCCGAGATATTTGGAAAACTCTTTTCCTCTTTACAATTTATTCCAGGTTAATTTTAGGGACATTTCTCACCTTGAGCCTCTTTTTTAACAAAAAATCTAACTCCTTTTAGAGTTTTCTAAAACCCCTGCATTTCAGTCACACTGGTCTACCCAGTCACAAATGCAAACAGGGAGGCTTTTAAAGGTGTTAACCATTAGGAATGCTTTCTGGATGCTCTCACTGACCCTTCCCTTGTGATCCACAAAACTCTTTGTCAGCATGAACTCTCGTACTATTGCTTGTTTTCGTAGGTCATTCCTAGTTGATAAATAATCACAATTTGCCCAATTCTCACAGCTGACAGAAGGCAAAACTTTGCTCACTCTGTTGATGAGGGGCCAAAGGACACTTCCAAGCAAATAGCAGCTCACTGGTTTTCTATTGCTGGGTGATGTCAAAGCCCTTTTCTATTGGAAAAATAAAGTTTTACTGAGAGTAGGGACTCTGCCATAGCTGACCACAGGAACCGCATCTCACAGCAAATTCATTACTGCCTGCATGACCTACATTTTAATTAGCCCCAAACAAATCCTTTCTGAGCCTGCTTCCCTCGCTACCCAGAACACCATGGCTGACTTCATCTGGATTGTTATGGGGTTAAAGCTCTACCAAACATTACTGCATTTTGGCAGTCCTTAGAGAGCAGCAGCAGGCACTGGTTTCATCTGCAGATAAAGAGATTTAACCTAACTCACGAGTCCAAACTCCCCACCAGACTCTCTTGCTATTCAGCATAGTTTCTCTTGCTGCGTGCAAGCCAAACCATGGGCAAGAAGCCCTTGTTGAACTTTTTCATATGTTGCTGCAGACATTTCTTCCCTTCAAGTTAAGGTCATTACTGAGAAGCACTTAAAGCTTTAACCACCATTCACAGGTTGGGAATTTTCCAGCTCCAGGAAGGTGTCACAACTTCACCATGTGGGTCAAGCTCTGCACCAAAGCAGATGGATGCTCCCAGTGCATTTATGAAGCAGCAGCAATGGTGGTGCAAAGTAAATGAGAAGGCCACAATGGTGAACAAAAAAAGGTGATCCAGTGGAAGGCATGACAGCAATTGCAAATGACATTGCCAAGCACCATACTTACCCTCCCGCCGCAGTTTGTCTTATGAGTAAAACATGAGGGAGAAGAAAAAGGGAAATTATGTTTTATTAGAGCAGAACTACATCCTCCACAAAGCTAAGGACACGAGGAAACAAGAGGAACTGAAGTCCCATTGGAAAAGTAATCATTTACTCAGCAGACTCAGAAATCCTTTCAAGCAGTGAAGCTTCACTATCTTTAAGACAGTGCTAATTATACCACAGAAAAAAACCACCTCAGAGGACTGGGTGTCCCCTGCATACGTGGCATCCATATGGCACCTTGGCTTTGCAAAAACTGTCATCAATATTTACCACATCCGACACAAATCACTCCTCCTAGTGCCATCACTCTTAATAGCTGAGATCTAAGGCTGGGCTCCTGAGCCTCCAACTACACACCTGTAGACACGAGTGGTTTGTATACCTCTCTATCAAGCTATGCACTCTCTGTCATTTTAAGAGTGTCATTCTGATTTTGAGATTGCACTGATTGATGTGCTGTGCCCAGTTCCTGGGCTGGCACTCTAAAGTCATTAGTGGTGTGGACCAATCAAGACACAGTAACCTGTCTTTGTGGGATGTGGCCATCCCTTAGGCAGGAACTCTGCAGGACACACTGCACTGTCACCATCGGACCAGAAGAACTTGTAGAGAAACTGATGTGGTTATTGTGTCACTTCAGCCCAAATCACCACAAACACTCATCTCCAGACTAAAAGCTGCCCTTTGCATCAGCCCTTATTAGGATGATGTTGCCAAACAACACTTTGCCTAGGGCTTGTTTGTGTTCCTAATCTTCCCAGATGCCTGTGAATGCTTGGCAAGGGAACTCAGAGACAGAGCTTTTTTGAAGGAGCTTGGTGTATTCACAGGCAATCTGATGATACTGTACACACAGGATTGTATCTGAGGACCTCTGGTCACTAGGAGAAGCAACAGGCACTTGCTGGATAACATAGGCACCCCAAAAGAGACACACAGACACCACTGAAAAAATATCCAACACAATCCAAACTTTCTCAGAGAAAGTGGCAGGAATCCACTTTATGCCACTGCAGGGTGCCTACAAGCAGGGGAAAAAGGGGCAATGCTCAATGGGTGAATTCAAGTTCCCTGAATGAGCCAGTCAGCTACAAATTATTGGCCATCTGTACTTCTTGGGTGTCATTCAGGTTGCGTGAATTCAGTTATCCACATGAGTACTGCAGCCAACATTGAAGATGGATGTGCTCTGAGCTGGGGGAGGTTGGACTGTAGACCTTCAGCCTAAAATCTTCTTCCAGCATAAACTCCTCTATGATATCCAAGCTCCAGTCAGCTCTAAAGCATCTGAGAGGTACTTCTGTTTGCATAGCTGAAAGGCAATCTTGTCTCTGTCGGCTGTATTGACTGCTCTGGTCACTGCCATGGATGCCCGTGGAAACACCACCTCAAATATGAATTTGGGCTGTTAACTTCCTAGTTTATCATTATAAATGGCAAGAAATTTTAATAATAAAAGGGAGAAATTCAGTTCATCTAACGTGGGAATAATTTTCTGGCTATACTCTTTTTATCTAAACTGACAATACAGGGGACTTAAGCATCATGCACAACAAATAAAGTGTCTGAGTGAGAGATTCATTTGGAGGTCTCTGTTCTCCTCCAAGCTTTGGGGGACTTATGGGTGCCTTTTCAGCACCTATGTCCCCTTCCTCCAGGATTGGACTCCATCTCTGAAAGAAGAGTAGGATATCTCCCAGAGAGGAGCTGTCAATCATATTAACAGCCTGTGCAGCAGAGTGGTGTCTTCTCCATCACTACCCAGCCCTAATCCAAAACCATCTTATCAAAAAGCACTGGACATCAAGCAGTGATAAACAAACAGATTTGACAGATAAAATTCCACCCATACTCTGTTAGTTTACTTTATCTGTGAAGTCTGACTGTCTTGCAATTCCCTCTGGCCTGAAAATCTTGTAGTCTCTAGAGCCTTTTAGAAATTAGATGACCAGGACGTTCTGACAAGGCCTTCAAAGGCACAGCAGACACTTATCTGAATATCTGAAACCTGTAGGACTTAACAGTAATAGCAAATTTTCTGAATTTGCAGAGACTGTTTGAGTACATTATCTAGCAGCAAACATACGTGCAGTCTCAATTTCTGTCTGAAGAATGTGCAGAAGACTACACAGCATAGAGAACACTGACAAAACCAGCACAGAAACTTGAATGCTGACTCCTGTCCTGCTGGGGGGGGGAGCCTTTGGCTGTTCTGACTGGCTCCCTGTAAACCCCTCAACCTGTGAATGTCTCTTTTGCAAGGCTGCACTGGGTCCACTGGGCATGACATGACTGAGCTGACCTAAGGAAGGACATGCTCAGACATCAATTGCCAGGATCCCAGGCAACCTAGGGGTAATAAGCCATGAACACAGACTGGGAAGGTTTTTTAGAGGTGTTCTGGGAGTTGTTCACTTCTTTGCTCCCAGTTTTTTCATGCATGCCCCTCCATTCTTTCTCCACTGCTTCCACTTCCAGCAATGGCTGTCTTCACCCCCCTGGGTTAAATAAGTTAATAGTTCAGGGGGAGAGGACAGAAGGGTCACATTCAGCGTGTAGTTTGCACCTCTACAGAAGTTTTTGCTTTAGGATGGCTACAACATGCTCATGCCCTGGGCTGAACTGGTTATTCCGTGTGCAGAAAGCTAATGCACATGCCCAAAACTTCTACAGCGGTGCAGCAGCAAGGTGGTGTGGACTTTGCCCATCACCCAACTCATGGGGTCTTTCACTGGGGCATCTAGAAGTTCTGCAATGTCCTCCAAAGCCAGAAGCCCTTCACCACCTGGGACAAGGTGAAGGTAGAAACCCAGATGCTCAGTTCAATCAGGGTTCCCCCTGACATGGGCTCTCCAGAGCTAAGGAGAGCAGGGGGTGGAGTGCAGAACCAGAGGAGGAGGTGAGGTGGACACTCACATAGATGAGGTGCTCCCGATAGCGAATCAGCAGGTTCCTGAGAATTCCGGCCTCGTTCAGGTCCCCCAGGCGGATCATGTCCTCCACCCCATGGATGGAGGTGGGGTGCATGGGTTTGATGTGGCTGGCATTCTGAGGGGAAATCCAGTGCTCCTGGGAAAAGAGCAAGACCACAGAAAGGTAAGTCAAATGAGAGATCATTTGGATGAAAGACACAAACAGCCCACTCCAAAGAGAAGGACCAGACAGAAGAACATGCACAAGAGATCATCAGCACATGTGACAGATTCTATTCCCGGGGCAAGACAGTGATGGATTTGAAAGATTTGTAACAGAAGAAGGAAAGCATTTTTTTACTGGAGTTTTATTGGAGCAACAAGAGACAGGAGACACAAGCCATTCTGGCAGGAGCCTCCTCCAGGGCAACATGGTCATCCAGCACATCAGGAGAGTTTATAGCAAATAGCAGATTTGTCTTCCCCTTCACAAATGCATTTTCACATCACTGGCTAACCCTTTGCTACAAAAGAATGTTGACCAGAGAGAAGATGATTTAGAAAAGGAGAAAGGGATGGACAGGGGTGGCAAAATCATACTTTTACTGGCAGTGTTATTTAGACTCACCACTTCTAAAGGCTTCAAAAGCTACTACAAATTGCCCACAAGGACCTTGCCAAACCAAATCTCTATTACCCTTGAAGGGAATGAAGGAAAAAAAAAAGAATAGAGAACCACCTTGATACAGACCTTACTCTAAAATAGCCACCACTGCACAAAAATAGAGGCAGGAAATTGAAGGAGAACCAGTGTTTGGGCACATCAGGTATTGGTAGGAGGTCAGGAAGGACTGGAAACAACAGAGAAACCTCAGGTTGAGGTGGGTTTGCTCAAGTAACTACCTAAATATATTTTGGGGGTTTCTTCTATCATTGTTCTCAAGAAGGTTTGTGGGAACTGACAGTGGTCAGAACATGGATTCTTAGGCTCCAGGCAGTGCCTTGAAGCCTGTGGGAAAGCCAAGGACAAAACTCTCTCAGTCTGGCCTGGGAAATCATGAGGAGGAACCCAAAACAATCCCTATAAACAACCCCTGTAGATAGCCTCCTCCTGACACCTGGTGTTTTTCCAACTTGTTTACTGGTAGAGATGTTTACAAAAAGGTGGTGCCCTAAAGGACCAATCCTATTCATTGTACCCAAACACTGTATAAAAAGAATCTGTCTTTCAATAAACTTTGATATAAGCCCTCTGAAGAAATCAGAGTTCTACGTGTTGTTACATGAGCCATCCTGAATCGTAATGATAAAGGTTCTTAATTTTGCACTCCCAGTGCAGCCACAAAAACAGGGACACAACATTGTCTTGTCTTTACAAACAGAAAACTATGACACAGTCGATTCCCAAGGACATACGGGAAGTCCATAACAAAGTTGATTATCATGGCCCTGGGACCCCTGGCCTAGCAAGGCCACAGATCTGAAGAAGGGACATCACAAGCCTTTGTACGTACATTGCCTTCATCATCCACGACCTGGATCTGTCCAGAGTCACACAGCTTAACCACCGCTCCAATGGGGACATCGAATTCCCGTCCGGTTTTGAGGTCCATCCACACATAATCCCCCTGGAACCAAAGACAGCATAGTTACACTCAGTGCTGCAGGGAGTTCAGCATCCCTTGGGACACAAGTTGTTAATGTTTTGTACCCAAGTCATCAGCACAAGTCAAATGACTTCCCTCACAAACCTCAAACCACTGCTTTTCCTATACAGAAGCTCAGGAAAGCAGACGCTTTGCGCATGGCACTTGAGGATGTGGTTTAGTGGTGAACACATTGGTGCTGCGAAAATGGTTGGACTCGAAGATCTTTGAAGTCTTTTCCAACCTTAATGATTCCATGACTCTGTGAAACCCCCAGCAAGGTGTCAGAAGCAGGACATTGTCCACACAGTGCATGGACCTGACTCTCTGCTGTCCCACTGCCCTAACTCTCTGCTTCTCCAGCTCATGAGTGGCTGTCAGTCACAGAGTGGTTACAGAAGAGCAATACAGGCAGAAAAACTCGCCCAGGTAGAGGTTTTTCTCTGTGTAACGTACAAATCTAGGAAGTCACATTGAGGAGATGGTTTTGAGCTCTGCTAAGCCTTATCTAGAGAATTGTGGCACCTTTCTTACTTGCAAAGAACCACTATCAAATATTCCTTGGAGACTGCTGAAAAGGGAATGACTAAAGATGGGTTAAGAACACAAACAGAGAGGCAGATATATGTTCTTCTTCAGAAATTCTTCCAGGTACAGCAATGTGTAGGTGGGCTGTTTGTATTTGAAACTTCTCAGTGGATTTTATCTGCTTTGAGCACTTTCATTTGAGTCCTGAAGCTGTGCAAAGTTCTAACATCCATAATCCCAAAAGGCTGTGTCCTTTTACATGTTTCAAATGTTTTACCTCTTTCACTTCAGACCTCTGTGTTTTCATTTTGAAAGGCACAGCAAGCAGTTGACCCCTATCCACTCACTTCATGTCACTACTGATTCCTATACACCTTTGTCAGTCCTGCTGGGCAGAGACTATCTGCTCATCAGATCTGTGGATATTAAATTACTCAAATGCAAAAAAGCTTTTAAAGAAGCCATTTTCCTCAATACAAAAGCAAACTCCAAAATAGCTACAAACTAAAGCCCCAAGCAGGACCCACACTGGAACAAAGCAGAATTGTGTCCTACTCCTATTCTCAAGGTGAAAAGGTATTAAAATTGGGAGCAATCTAGTTGTCAGGTGTGTTTTCATTCATGCAGCTGAGACTAATGCTATGGACTTGTAGCCCCACCTAACACCACATTCTTGGGGACCAGCTCCACTTGTACCTATTAAGCATGATGCAAATGCAGTATCTACCTTTTGAAGTCCCGAAAAACTGCTGAGAGAGAGAGAATCAGGATGCATCACTTTGCATGTGCTCTGATATAACCCCTCTCCTGAGTATCCACTGTCAACCATTTCTGTGGACAGAGCATATTTATAGATTTGGTTTGGCCCAACAGGCTGCTAAACAATGTTCATCTCTGTGGTGGGCGGTGGAAATGGGAGACATCACCATCCAAGTCACCATTCAACAAGACTTTCAAGAGACACAAACCGGTGAGTACCACCTGGATGTAAGGTTACACTCAGGGATCCACACATGGAGAAACTACACACCAGGAATTCCCAACCAGTTTGTGGCAGACTCTGCCCTTGGCAGCTGCTTGCTAGGTTTCCACTAGGATATCAACAAAGTCATCCTGCTTTCATGGAGCTCAGGATTCAGTCCTTAGTTTAGGTTTTCATTTCCTCAGAGGGTTGTGCTATAGCTCTAAGTATCTTTATCCAGAGCATAAAAATATAATATTAATTTAATTTTCTCATTAACTGTCTTATCCTCGCATCTCATAACACTTAAAAAAGGCAAAAAAATCACAAGCAATGAAGGCAGTGTCAGGAGCAGATACGTCATCAATCTATTTATATTAATATTTATTTTTTTAGCTCCTTTGATCCAAGACTCTGAAAGCATTTCAGAATGTTCAGCACTGTTATCCTCTCTGCATCACTGGGCAAATTCAGGCACACAGTGGGTAACCTGATCAAGGTGTCAGCAAGAGACAAGCCAGCTTGCTCAGTTTCTGCTCAGCAGAAAACCTTTCAGACACCTTAGTAGCTCTGTGAAAATTGCTCTTGATCAAAAATCCAAGAATTGTAATGCTGTTTTTTTCTTCTTAAAAACCCTCTAATATTGAATAACTGTAAAAGCAGCCTGCTTCATATGGTGTATTACCACACGGCTGAGACAAAAGGCAGTCTGCCCTCCTCAAGGTGAATTGATATTCTGCTATCACTAAGACAACTTCTGTGCTTTGTCTGCCTAATGCACAGTGCTCGTCCCCTCAAACTGCTCTTTTTAAACCCATTAAAGTGCAGTTCTTAATACTGGTGAAAAAAGTCTTATGGGATGGGCTAAGCTGGTAAGCTCAGGAAGGTCAGGGGGGGTTATAAAATAACATCACTTATTAAGAGCACCGACCTATTTCCTTTTCTGACTTTAATCAATTTCATATAAACCTCATGGAAGCCAGTTACATTCCTTCTGCTGAAGCAATCACTTTCAGATCAGCCCCAAACCCAGCAGATATATTGGGGATTTCAAGGCAAATCGGGGTGATTCATGCATTTACCAGCTGTGGCTTGTGAGTTGCATAACTTGCCTCATGCCTACACTGGTGCAGTTTATTTCCAAAAATACATGACAGAGTATTGGAGAAGTTAGAATACCACCAGACCCTTTACAGTATCAACATGGTCAGTCTCTTCCTCCTCAATGCAGCCAGTGGGTTTTAGTACCCTGCCAAACTAGAAAAATCTTCCAAATTGCTCTGAGGCAGACCCTCTGGTCCCCACAAACTGGGGGCAGTGACAACCAAACAGTGGTGAAAGAGGAGGAAACACCACACACAGACCCACACAATTCACAAAGAGGATCTTTAGGAGGAGCTTCCAAATGTGAAGAGCAAGAAGGTTGCACTGCAGGGGAGCTACAGTGCTTGGGGGGAGACAAAGGAGGAAGGTGAGAGAAGCTGGCACAAACAGTACAAGGATCCCATCAACAGCAAGAGAGATTTCAAAGCAGCCTGAAAGCTTCCAGCCACGCTCAGGGCTCAGGATCCCCTATCTTACCGCTAACATGGTCGTGGGCTTCAGGACCTGGTTGACATTGCGAAGTAGTGTCCATCTGCCCTGGTCTCTCTCCTGATCTTCCACCACCTCAGGGCATGGCTGCACGAAAACGACTTTCTTCTTCTTCAACATCTCCAAAACTCTGCGGTGGTATTTGTCCCTCTCTCTGCTTCCTACGTGTATTCCACCATGAATGCCCAAGCACGGTGGCTGGTTTGCTCTAGACCTGTGGCACAACCATGCCTGCTGCTCACAGGACACCCTCTGACCTGATTCACAATATGGCTCTTGGTAAAGATCTTCTAGCAGGAAAATTTCCACGCACCAGCCATGGTCCTCCTCTGGCCAGCTGACACGCTCACTGTATATGACCAGCCCTGCAGGAATCTCAAAGCAAACTTTCCTTCTCTTCACTTAAATTCTTCCAGTCTCTCCAGCAAGGGCTGACACCCAGTCAAGGACCTGAAGAACACTGCAACTACCTGTTCTGCAAAAACAACTGCAGGATTAATAGGAAACCTCTTCATATCCCCAGGACTTCTCTCTGTTACCTTCCTTTCTTAGTGAAATAACCCTCTTCCAGCTTGAGGACTTTCAGCACAGAACGCTCTGGGATACTTATTAATCCACAAATGCAGTCAGTCCCCATGCAACACATGGCATTTAATTAACCTAATACCTTTACATACCAAATTAACCAAAGCGTAGTGGGAACTCAAAACCAGAGGCCATCTGCATTTTCTTTAAACTGATCGCCTTGAGTAGATCCATAGCAACTGAATTTTAAATAATTGAGTGGAAGGTGTTCAGTGCAGCACAGCCTCTGTGCCTATAGGTAAGAGAAGAGCCTGTGCTGCAGGTGAAAATGGGCTCAATACAAGGACCACACAGATAATGAGGTTGCTCTGACTCTACACCTGCCAGCTCCCCAGACCCATTTCTGCAATCACTCCTTCTCTATAGGGAGGACTGTTCTAGTAAGGACTAATCAGGACCACTGGCCAAACCAAAAGAACACAAAGCATTTTCAAGTCACCTCAGATTTGATTTTCTCTTGTCCTATATTAGATACACTTGAAATTTCTCATTTTCATCGAAGGAAGGCTTTTCTGGCCATTTGGAGAATTTCAGACCACTATAGCTTGGCCCCAATTTCTTCCATTAAAATTTTGAATTTGAAGCAGTGCCATTCATAGAGACCAGAGCAATGCATGACTAGATAAAACAGTGCAACTGCTAAGACGTTCTCATTTACCACTGTTTTAATGCAAAGCTCTACTGATGCCTTGATTCCATTGGGGCTTGAATCCATTTGTCCACAAAGAACCTGGCATAGGAACATGGTTTTGGCATTATAAAAATAAAACCTATTGTTAGGCCTGGCAGTGTTAGGTTAATGGTTGGATTCAATGATCCTAGAGGTTTTTTCCAACTTTAATGATTCTGTGATTTTATATGCTTGGAGTAAAGCTTTTTAGATTAAGGAGGGCTTCATAGGTACCCTTCATGGGACACAGTCTCCAAGGACAACAGCAGGTGATGGGTACATTAAACTCAGAATGAGCTAGTTCTGCTCATCCATGAGCAGCAGTGACAACAGCAAGGCAACCCCTGCCCAAAAGGCAGGTGACATTGTAGGTTTAAGCTGTACAGCCCTGGAACAATAAGGTGTATAGTTTCTGTAGCTGTGCAGGGAAAGTAAGGAAGAGATCACGTCTCATTGAGAAGATTAATTGAATGGATGTCCACCAAAGAAGCAAGTAAAGATGTACATGAGGCATGACAGCAATGCAGGGAGAAGGGAACAGAGTGAATGTAGCAATCCCAAGGGAGATGTCTACCTCCAGCACGACCTGAACACACAGTGTTGTAAATGACTGCAGTTTTGCTCCCCTAGAAAGTAGAAGATAGATGTCAAATCAAAGCTAAAAACAATGAGAGGATCCATGTGGAAGAAAAGACTGATAAAATATATATAAAGAGACCCACAGGACAGGCTCTTTGGATTTGAGTGGGGTCCTACAGAAGCTCTTTATTCACCAAAACACCTTTCCTCACTGCTGTGCCACAGAAACTGGAGCAGTGTGGGAGCAGCAGACCCAAGAGAGCATCTGGAGTATTTATCTCACCTTCCTCTGCAGCAAACAATACCATCATTGCCATAGCCTGTACCGTATTTCTGAGGCTGCATATCCCGGTGTGCTGCCAAAGAGTAAGCTAAGGAGCAGAGGACTGCAATGATTTGCTCTATGTTATCCTTGGAATAGGATCCAAAGGACAGATGGGACCCTAGAGGGCTGAATCCTGCCTCTGCAGTCCTATTATATGAGTGTGCTTATTTTTCTCCTGGCACTGGGGCTGCTGAAGATCTGTAACTTCACACACTACCACTATATTTTTTGCATTGCTCCTCTGCTAGCAGCAGATTTTCTGGGGATATTTAGACAGAGTCACCCGTGTCAGCCAGAGACACCTGGCATTTGCAGTGAGGTCTGCCTGAATGACCCGAGTGTGCTGCCTCCTGGAAACAGGAAACCCCACTCCTTGGAAGGGATGACCCGGCTTGGAAACCAGCCTCCCTTCTCTATGCATCAAGAGACAGAACAACAGCACTGAACCTCCTGTCAGCCTGCTTTTTCTGAGGGGATGTGCTATGCCTCATGTGGGAAACAAATAAACACACTTAATACAATAAGGGGAGGGCCACAGTGGAGGAAAATAAACCTTTAGCTGGCTGGCAGCCTGTCAGCAATGCCATCCGGTTTAGATTACAGCTCCCCAGGGTAACATTAGACCCTTCCCTGCAGAGACAGAAGTATGAGCCAGAAGAGCCATGCTGGACCCTGCTCTGATGATTTACTACACCTCTGCAGCAGCAGGCACAGCTGAGCTCAAGGTCCTGCTGTGACACGTTTTGTGCATATTCATAGAAAGGGGTAAATGTTTATCCTACATAATTGATGTGACACAGGCAATAAGTTTATGCTGCTGCTGAGGCCTGAGCTCCCATTAAGTGTTATTGCAATGGCATGGACCTTACTTCGGGAGAAAAAAGGGAAATTCCACCTGCAGGAAGCACCCTCACAGCAGGTAAAACACCTAATTTAATGAAAGCTTGGGTTTCTTTGTCCCAGACTGCTTTTCAGTCCCAAAGAATATGCATCAGACACTACCAGGGCTGAAGAAGTGTTCTTGAATCAACTATTTTGCAGCTAGCACTGAAAAGCTAAGTTATTCAGTGACAAAAGGTCAGGTAAACTCAACTAACCCAGTGTTCACCTCTCAGCAAGACATACAGACCTTTACTAGATAATCATCTCTTTCAAACAAAATATCCTAGCCTAGCCTACCCTATCCTACATTCAAGGGGAAATAAAGAGGAACTTCTGTGGTCACAAAGCAAGTAATTAAACTAGGTCAGATGATGCTGAGCTAAAGGAGTGTGTGAAGACGAGTTTGGAACTACAAAACTGCAGTACATGTGTCCAAGGTTAGCTAAGGTGGCTCCTACCCATTGCATGGATACTGACAATCCCTAAGGGCTGATAATCAGGTAAACTGCTGAAGGATATGGAAAAATCAGTGGTTAGCAGAGGCTGCCTATGGACTCAGGCCAGGAGTTACTCCCTGCAGCTCTAAAACTTGCTTTTCTAAAATAAGGAAGATGATACCCTACAGAATGACTGTTGATGCACTGCGTGGGCCAAATGTTATCTGTGGGCCATACCTCTGACAACTGATGCAGACCAACCTGTTTGTGTGTTTGTGCAGTTGTTTGTTGTTTTTTTTTTCTTATGGAAACACACACAATCACATATTCAGGCTTCCAGAGCTGAGTCCTTTACTCCCTTCCTGCTCATCTTTGAAGAAAGAAAATTCTTAGTGCACATGACACCAGTGCAAATATAGGGTATTCCCCCAGCTCCAAATTTCTGTGTGATTTAGAGAGCAGACTGAAATCCAAATGTAGTGGTGCACTGCAGCTGATTATGCCAGTTAGGACTTGCAGCAGCTACCTGAATCCTTCAGGCAGTAGAATGTCTATGCTCTGCTAAAAACACATATCATCACCTCTAGATATCACCTGTCTGATTCAGTTCAGCTCTCGATTACACAGGTGCACCCTGCTCAGTTTAATGGAGCTCCTCCTGGATTCACAGCTGTGCAACCCAAGGGAGAATCAGGCCTGCTCATCGCTATTCTTTGCACTCATCTTTAGTTGTGCATTTGCCACTCTCATCAGGAAGAGGTAGAAGAGGAAGAAAAAGTTTGCATTTCTGCTTGATAACAAATGATAACATAGAGCAGAAGTGCACATGCTGAGAACATTAGCTGGGAACACTAATAATTTTCCTGTTTCAAAGTAGATTCCATTCACAATTTCTTGTAGCACATCAGGCACCAGCTATCAGTCAAGGTAACAAGGTACACACAAAGGCTCCCTGAAGCAAGGGGAGAGATACAAGAGGAGTTGCTAAATAATTCAATAATTGATGCACTGTTTACTCACCCTGTAACTCGGATACTGAGAGGAGTGAAAAAAACCTTCCACAAATGTGGCACTCATCCCAGCATTTTCCCATTTGGTGGGATAGTCAAAGGTTCTGGGAGCAAAAATGATGGATTTAGTTGGATTTACTAGGGTGCAACCTAGTGTAGTGTAATGAGGCTCAGCTCCCTGTGATGCTTGACCTCTTCCCTGGCTTTTGGCAAGGAGCTTGTTGTTGACTGTTTGGGACCTCTTGGCTCAGGAGAGGAGTTTAAGCATGTAACAAACACGGAGATAGAAGATTTAATCCGTGACTCCTATGGCATTACTGTCACGGGTGGAGAATCCGGCAATCCCTTGATGCCACAAGTAGATTAGGCTGTCCTTGGGTGTCACCCACCCAAAAGCCATGCCAGAGCCCTGCCTATCAGGTCTCACACAAAAATCTGGTGGATGCTGCTTGGGATGTGATTGAAAAATCTGCTAAGATGCAGAAGTGGAACAGGAAATGAAGACTGAGCCTTTTAGCCCCATGGCCGGGTCCTGTCCTAAATGCAAGTGGAAGAAATCCAGATGAAGACAACAGAGCAATCATAAGAAGCACAAATCTGGAAAACTGGATTGAGGGAAAATAAAAACAGGAGGAATCAGATGGGGGGCACTTTAGGATGGGAGCACGTAGTTCAGTACTCCTTGACCAAGACCTATTCCTTCAGGTCCTAGGAGTAAGAGGTTGCCATGCACCACTCTGGAAACTTTCAGATCCACTCAAAATCTGCCAGGAAGAGTCAACCTATTACCCCCAGAGAACCAAGGGTGCAGCTAAATCTTCCTTAGTTCGCAATAGCAGGCAGGACGGAAACTCCTTGCCCTTACCCATCAAGAATTAAATACTTTAGATATTTTTCTATAAATGAATGTTGTTCTATATGTTAAAATTTTAGGAAGATGGTATTAAGGGAATGCCATCTCCTTTAAGCATAGTTTGGGAGGGATGCTGGTTCCAACAGGTCCCTAAGGTTGGACAATACCACTCAGGTATCTGTTCCCATCCCTTTGATGCTACCAAGCTCTAAGGATGAGAACCTTAAGGATGAGATGCTACCAGAGGGACAAGCTCAAGTACTGCATCCATGGGAACCTCATGAGGTTCAACAGGGGCCAAGTGCAAGGTCCTGCACCTGGGTCAGAGTAACCCCCAGTGCCCATACAGGCTGGGGGGTAAAGGGATTGAGAGCAATCAATCTGAGAAGGACAGGATGGATAAGAAACTGGACATTACTCAACAATGTGCACTGGCAGCCCAGAATTCCAACTGCATCCTGGGCTGCATCCCCAGCAGTGTGGCCAGCAAGGCAAGGGAGGGGGTTCTTTCCCCTCACCTCCATTCTGGTAAGACCCCACCTGCTCTGGGGCCCCCAGTATAAGAAGGACATGGACCTGTTGGAGTGAGACCAGAGGAGGCCATGACAATGCTCAGAAGGATGGAGAACCTCTATTATGGAGACAAACTGAGAGAGTTGGGGTGTTCAGTCGGGAAAAGAGAAGGTTCCAGAAGACTTCAGAGCCTCTCCAGTACCTAAATAAGATCCAAGAGAAAGCTGGAAAGGGACTTTTGATAAGGGCACATAATGATATGACAAGGGTGATTTGAAGTAGGAATTGACTGTGCTCATTGTAAAGGCTCTGGACCAGATCAGCCTTAAGGAACCTGTGATTTTTTTTTTTTTGATTTGATCCCCAGCGGACCAGCTCAGGGCATTAACCCAGTGATGCCTTAAGTTTAACTTTCATGTTTTTCAGATTCTGTGCTGCCTAGGGGTGTAGTTCTGAGCCTCATATTAAGTATTAGTGAGCTCTCTTCACAGAATAGGTAGACAAAACAAATCCTTTTCCTGCTGAAGACCAAGGACAATGAGTACAAGTCTCAGGCCCAAAAGCATAAACAACAGTGGACTGAAAAGAGAAAACAAGAAGGATGGGACTTCACAACCTGAAGCTGTAACTGGACAATTGAACCCCAATATGCAAATGGACCAAAACTTATAGAAGTGTAAGACTTCATGACCGGTGGGCCATTTTTGTGACCATTCTTAGCCCACCTTGGGTGTAGCCTTGGACAGGCTCTTGTCCTGCTCAAGATGTACCCTTAAAGGCTTTTCAATAAATATCTATTTATTCTCTAGTTCTGTCCAGTTCCTGTTTCAGGTCGGCCTTCCCAAGGCATCACCAGCAGCAACATTTTCATGTGTTTCTGCAAAGTGTTTTGCTGGTTTAGTCCCTGAACTGACCCCCCAGGCAAAAAGCAAAGCCGCAGTGCAGGAGCAGGGAGAGCAGCAAGAACACAGCTGGCAGCATGGCTGAGGGAGTGGAGCTGCTGCCTGTGAGATACCTGCTTTGGCATCCCTGAGCAGGGCTGCTGGAGGCTCTGCCACACTCCCAGATGAGCTTTATTCCCTGGATGAAGGCAGAGAACTGTTTGATTTGATTCATGAAAGCAGAATCCCAGCTGATGAGCATGACAGATACAGAACTATGTAACAGATGGAGGTAAATAGGTAAGTCTACAAAACGTTGCTCTGCCTCTGAGGCATACAGCCTTTTCAAGATCACAATGATTCACAGAAAGGACAGTTAGAATTACACTGTACAGTACTGATTAAGGGGGAAAACAATAAAAAAAGAAGATGATACACAGAAATGTAAATTGGAAGGGATGTTTCTAATTCTGGCTCACGCAGACTGTTCAAAGAAGCCTTAAAACAACCACATGAATTTAATTGTTTTGGCTGATTTTATTCCTTTGGAAATAAATAATATTTTTCCACCATCTGCGACAAGAATATCTTTTACTTTTCACACGCAAACTGTCAAAACGCCTTTCAGAGTCTTAGCTTTATCTTCCATGCTGTGGAAAGATGCTTTCTGCTTATTTTCTTTACTTCAGGCTCTTCTTTGCTCCTCCCTGCCTTTTCATCACCTCACTGAGACCTAGTCTGCAATTAGTTCCTGTGTACCAAACAGATGTGGGACTAATTGTAATCTGCACAGCAATTCCTGCATAAACAAAGATGTAGACTTAATACAAAGAAGTGCTTAATCATACTGCAAATATATTATTTTCCTATATAGTAGTAGTCTATACTTGTGTAAATGCAATTTTCCCAGCAGAAATGTGTCTATGCTAAGGATCTGCATTAGCCAAAGTCACACTGATCTGTCTAGACAAGCCCTACTGCTTAAAGAGAATATCTCATCTTTGTAAATACTGAATGAAAGGGGAGTAATGCTACTTTTCCTTCATTGCCAAACCAGATCTCAGCAGATCTGTCTTTTCTGCACACAATCTATGCTTACCCACCAAGGGTTGTGATGATTACTGAGGAGAGTGAGGGGTTCTGGAGGGAGGTTAGTTTGCACCTCAGAAAGTAGCATCTTGAGGGATTTTGTGATATGACTGCTGAAGGGAAAAGCTGACTACTTCAGGGGTGTGTTTGAAAATACAGCCCCTGAAAGCCATTCCCTGAGAAGAATGGATGGCAGAAGAAATCACAACTGAAAACAAACAAACTGTGCTGGTGAAGCTTGTGATGCAATTCAAAACATCTCAATACTGGTCTTTGTTCCTTAGGTGCTAGCAACAAAGATACAGAGATGCTGCAATACAAGTAGCATCCTTCCAAAAGGAGAAAAGACACTCTGAGATGTAAAAAAAACTTGGTTTAGATTAGGTTTAGATTAGGTATCAGGAAAAAAATCTTGAAAGTGAGGGTGGTGAGGCACTGGAAGAGGTTGCCCAGTGAAGGTGTGGCAGTCCCAAACTCAGAAGAGTTCAAGGCTAGTTTGGGTGGGGCTTTGAGCAACCTGATCCAGTGGAAGGTGTCCCTGCCTATTGAAGGGGATTGTAATGAGATGATCCTTGGGGTGCCTTCCAAGACAAACCATTCTGTGATACTGGGATTCTATAAAAAGAAGTCTTGAGAATGTGAAGCACATGGTTCTTTTTTCATAACGAAATAGAAAACAAAAGAATCCTGCGAGTACTTATCAAAACCCAGAAAAATAATCCATATTTCATTGCTTGCTTTGTGGTTTTGAAGACTCCAGAGTTGCCTCTGGATACAAGATCACCTTGAAAAGGAAACTCAGAGCAGGTTGCTAATTGCAGTCTCTTGCCTGGGGATTCTTCAATCCCTCTGGCCACAGCACTGGAAAAACTCTACCAAAATGCTGTTGGTGGGTCCCTGTAAGGGAGGAGGTGCACCAGCTGCAGATGTGCACAGCACAATACCAGCCCCATCTGCTGTAACTCTCTGGAATTACCAAATGCATCAGGAGACTTGTTTCTGATGATTTCTCCATGGGTTTCAATTAAACTTTGATGCTAATAGCATATGAAATTCCAGAAGACTCTAGAACAATGTAAAGACCACAGAGGACAACCTGGCTTATTAAGGGTCTGAAGTGACCAGTTGGCAAGTTCAGCTAAACAAACCCTAGAGGGTGCAAACAGAGGTGGAGTGGAGGTTTTAGAACGGCACAAGATGATAGAGACTGGGACAACCATCACTGTTCAAATCACACCTGCAGTTGCCAGACCCAGCCAAGACAGTTGACTTGTTGGATCAGGACACACACAGATGTGCACTGTGGATGCCTTCAAACTGTGAGCTTAGGACAGCTTTACAGCTAATGGTTTAGAGCTTGTTGGGCACACACTGAAGAGACCTGGCCTTCAGAAAGTGACTGTGAACCAGACATCAGTCCTTTTTACAGACATGGACCCAGAAATCTGTTTCAAAATGCAAGTCCCACCAAATAATACCCAGCCACTGCAAACAAAGCAATAGTCACAGCTTGGAAAAGGAAGTTGGACCTATTTCTTACATGAAATTTTTAAGGAATGGTGGCTGATAAGACTGCCAGTGGGATAAAACTTTCATGTGGGCATCCTGAACTCTAGTAGCTAGAAGAATGAAACCATAGAAGAAATAAGCTTGGCATTTTCGCACAGGAAATAATTCCTGTAGTTTTGGTACGTCTTATATTCCTCCTGGATATTTTGTTACATGTACAGTCCATTCTGCATAAGCTGCACAAGAGGGATATGGCCTCCAAAACCCATTTTGAGAAGGGTTGCATTACAAATAAGTTTTCTCAAATGTTACTCCTGGAACCAAAATTCTGGTTTGGTTGGGGGGTTTTCAGGGAGCCTAGAGGCTGAACAAGTATAGAGGCTTACTCAGAAACTGGCAGCTAATGGGTACTCACATGCAAACCCAAACTGATACCTTAAGTTTTAACTTTTCATGTTTTTCAGATTCTGTGCTGCCTAGGGGTGTAGTTCTGAGCCTCATATTAAGTATTAGTGAGCTCTCTTCACAGAATAGGTAGACAAAACAAATCCTTTTCCTGCTGAAGACCAAGGACAATGAGTACAAGTCTCAGGCCCAAAAGCATAAACAACAGTGGACTGAAAAGAGAAAACAAGAAGGATGAGACCTCACAACCTGAAGCTCTAATTGGACAATTAAACCCCAATATGCAAATGGACCAAAACTTATAGAAGTGTAAGACTTCATGACTGGTGGGCCATTTTTGTGACCATTCTTAGTCCACCTTGGGTGTAGCCCTGGCCAGGCTCTTGTCCTGCCCAAGGTGTACCCTTAAAGGTCTTTCAGTAAATACCTACTTTATTCTCTATCTCTGTCCAGTTCCTGTTTCAGGTCAGCCTTCCCAAGGCATCAAAATCATGTGAAGGGAAATTATTTCATGCAAACAACACTAATCAATTTTATACTTGCTTTGAGAAACTCAATAATTGCCATACGGCTTTAATTTTGAGACTGCCAAGAATATTGTCATATCGATATATTAATTAAGCCTATGTTTCAGGAATTAGCTGACAGTATCAGCAGGGAAATATGGTTAACGCCGCCACTGCATTTTGCTGGATGCAAATGTTGTTTAATTTCCAGCATCCATGTAATTGGAAAGACTGCCTGTTTGGCTCACACCAAATCTAGCAATTTTATGGGGCAAAGGGGCAGTAAATGCCCTCACAAAGTGATTTGTAGATCATGAAAATTCGATGTGTGACCTTAAGAGTCATTTGCCAGCAACGGTGCTGGCAATAAAATGCCTGGATGGTTGGTAGTGGAGGCACATAAATTGCTCACATTGCATTTGCACAGGCTGTACAAGAGGCTTCTGAGCCACAGTGGGCAAATCACTGTCTCAGAAAGGTGTTTTTCCTAACCTTAAAATCAAGCATTATTTGGTTCTTTCTTTAGCACGCAGCCAACCTCGTCTTCTCCTGGGTTCTGCTAAAGTGGCTGTGAGGAAAGAATGGAGGACATCTGCTTCTTGGCAGAAGAATAGGGAGCAATACTATAAGGATGCATGTGGGATTGCCTCAGGCAGGACATGCAAATGGGTGTGCAAGGTTAAGGCACACCAAAGGACTGGTGGTAGGTATCTGTGGTAGGTAGCATCTTGCTTTCTCCTGTGGCCCATGAGGTTGCCTAGGGCAGAGCGGGACAGGTCAGATGAGACACTTCTTTTAAATACTCCTTTGGTCCAAAATTAGGGGGATATCAAACTCAGTGGTGGGTAGGTTCAGAAAATAGCCGTGGAGGTGGATGAAAAGTTGTACAAGTGCTTGGAAGGGAGATGCAATAGGGACTGCTAACTAAATAAGTCACATCAGGCTTGGGAAATAACCAAGCTGAAAAGTCAGAGGTGAAGGCCAGGAAATTAGCTGAAGGATAGGAAAATAATTTGGGGAAGTAACAGTGTATGCTTACTAGTCCCCTGGTGTTCAGCAACAGTCATTTTGGATACAGAATGCCAAGTGGGACAGACCTGTGTCTGAACAAATCTGAACATTTGATACACATTCTCAACTTCAGCCCACTGTAAATCTCTTAAGAATTTTATAATAGTTTCTGTTCAGGAACAGAAGTCCTTATAATTTACAGCCGGTGAAGTTTTCTCCTTTCACAAAAATGGCCTTAAGGAGGATGAAATCCTTGTAAACTTTTAAGATTGACCTTTGCCTGGTGCAAGAAAGCAGTTGGCTTCCTTTTCCAATGCCACCTCCCTTGTGTCACCTCCCAGACAGGGCTCATTTGTGAAGCAGAGAAGAAGAGGACTAATCCACCACCATATCATCATGATATAATCCACCATCCTATCACCTTCCCATGTCTGTAAAACTTTTCCATGTGGATGTGGCCAACAGGGGAAGGCCAATTCCCTTACATTGCAACATTGATGCACAACCCCTGCACCAGCTGGGCAGTACTGCTGACCACCAGAGCAGTATCTGTAAATATATCCAGGAGTAGCAAAATGGAAATGCTAAAGTATCAGAATACAAATTCCCAAGCCCCAGTCCACACTTACTCATCACATTCCCCCCATTGTCAAAAGCTCTAGGAGAAGTATCTAAAGTGGCAGCTGGCTCACTGGGCTATCTCAGGTTATTTCACTCCCAGTACTGAATTTTCTTGGTTCTTAAATAGATTTTGAATTCTTTTTCAGAAGTCTCCTTATGTGAATTCAAACAAACATCTAAATTATCTGACTATTTTGGGTACATTTATGAACCAACTCAAAACAGATTTACCCTTCAAAAATTCTCACTATAAATTTTCCTTAGAGATTGCCATTTCACCAAAACCTGTAATGCAACAGAAAAACATATAAACAAAGCTTTTAGGGAAAACACTTGCATTTGCTGAAGTTTGACATGGAAAGTATAATTTTGATGTTCTTACTGGAATTCTGTCTCCAATTTCAGCTTTTCATTTCAATGGAACTATTTTATTTATTGACTAGGAAAGTACATCCTGATAGGTATTCTCTATACCCCCATATCAACTTTCCCCCTAGAAAGAAATGCCATTTTTCAATTTATGCTGTTGGAAAAGGTCTGTTACTGCTTTTCTTCCTCTGGGTCCCAGGAGATGTGCTCAGCCTCTTGAACCTGATTGCAAAAGCCAGAGCTAAGTGAGCTTCTTTAGGAAAATTGCTGTCAAATCTACTCTGTGCTAGCAAAGGATGCTGTGTCTTGAAAAGGGAATTAATTTTACACCACAAGAGCCAAAACTTTCACTGGTGTACATCAGAGTCATTCCACAGAAGTGTCTGTAACCCCAAATCCATGAAATGTTGAGGGTTCCCTTTTTAATGCCTTGCTGTCAAATGTTTTTCAATCTTGCAAGAGGAATTTGATGAAGAGGAATGTCGCCTCAAACAGGGAGAGAACACCAGCCTGCTGCACAGCCTTTTGTACAAGGAGAAGACAGCAAACATGGTCCCAAACTGAGGATGTCACATCACAAACACTCCTTACAGCAGACATGTTGGCCTAAATGTTTACCTTTTACTCAAATCCCTCCAGTTATAAGTCCCTATCTATCCCACCTGAAAACTGACCTGAGTAAAAATAACAGGAAAAAAAAAAAGAAATCATAACTTAGGTAAAAGATTTTTAGAAGTACATGTGAATCACATGATTTTGGGGAAATTATGGATAAGGTGGTCCAGCTAACAGCTGGACCACACATCTGGGACAGAGTGGAGGGCAGACAGAGGCAGGTGGGTATGAGGGTATGAGGGTATTGAAGGTATGAGGGTATGGGGGTGGGATGGGATGGGACAGAATGGGACAGGATGGGATGGGATAGGAGCTCCTTTGCTCTGCTGCTTGTACAGCTGGGATGAAGATGCTTCCTCCCATTATGAGCAGCAATCAGAGACTCCATAGCTGGATGACCAAGGGAAATCAACATTTGTGTTGATCCCTAGCAGCAGGATAAGATGTAGGGTGGATGAGAGTGAAGGATTTCTGATCTCCCTCCCCACAGCTCACTCCTGAAAAAGGGGTTGATAGATGGGCTGGCAGCCCTCAGCTTCACCAGCTGGTGCAGAGTGGCCAGGTGAGGTTCAAGATTCATGACAGGACTTTATTCTTTCCTTACAGAAAGCATGTAAATACAATGAGACTTCTTCAGGGTCAGGTTATAGAATCATAGAATGATCATTTAGGTTGGACAGGACCCTTAACATCATCAGCTCCAACCATTAATCTAACACTCTTAACCACATCCCCAAGTGCCATATCTTTTAAATACTTCCAGAGATGATGACCCAACCACTGCCCTGGGCAGCCTATTCCAGTGCCTGACCATCCTTATGGTGAGGAAATTTTTTTCCTAATATCCAGTCTCAACTCCCCTGGCACAACTTGAGGCTATGATGAGTTGGAGGGTTTAAGAGAAAGAGACAGTTTGAGGAGCTGATTTCCTCTCTTTTTGCTCCAGATGACAGGTCTCAGCAAGTTAAATGCATCTTTAAGGGCTCTGACAGTCATGGAGAAGTTACAATCAAGCAAGACAAGATGATATATGAGCAGTACTGCAAGAGCTCTCCCTGGGGAAACATGTGGCCCCAAGACTGAGTCAAGGTAAAATTTGTTATTGAGTCCTTTGAAGTTTCCTGTACCCTCAAATGAATGTCCTGTTGGCTGGGTATTTTGTTACTGCCTCTTAAAAAAGCAATACTAAACTCAGCTGCACATACAACAACTCTCACTCCAAGTCTTCTCTGTCTTGAATTCAAATAGATGAACGTTTCAGTGCACACACTTCAGGGAAGATGGATCCTGGGGGTTTGCCTGAGGTATCAAGAAGCAGAAATGAATGCATTTCAGACAGGCTCTCTCAGAAGGTATCTCCACGCCAGGGCTCAGATTGCTTGCTCTACCTTTATTTGACATCACACAATTTATATTCCATAGCCACAGCGCTGCAAGAACATCTCCCTAGCCTGTGGCTTCATTTTCTGCACACAGCAACCCCAGCACTTTAATTGTCCCATAAACGTGATGGAAAGGATTTGATGCAAAGAGCTGTTAAAATGCCAAATGTCTTGAGCACTGCAACTAATGAATGGCTCCCAATGATTCATGTTTCAATCTATATGCAAATGTGCCCTTTGGTTGGCTTGTGCTGGACTTTTCACTGCTGCATTACAGCTATACAGGGAAGCCTCAGACTCATAGATCAGACAGATACAAGGCATAAATGGGAGAAGACTTAAATTATTCAGTGTTTATGAGAAAGAGAATCCAAACAGCAGAGTTACACTTTGCTTTTTATAATAACATGATTACAGATGAGCCCCAAGCAGACCTACAATACCATTGTTTTTCTCCTCCGCCCCCTCCTCTTTGCTAGCAAAATATACAGCACAATGAATCACTTGGCAAAGCTGAATGTGTGCTCAAAACCTTGTATGTCAGCTCCAGGTGAAGCCAGTGCTCACACAGCCCAAGTGGAAGATGTCTGTGAAAGATATCAAAACCTGGTTTCTGCTATTCTTACCCCCAGCACACAAAAACATCTCCCGGAGCATCAGACAGAGACTCTGCAAATGCTGGCTGTCACAACATCTACCTCTGCTCATTTACAAACTGCACAGATCCCCTTCACCTGCATTGCAATGTGCAACTCCGGTCTTAACAAGAAGAAATTAAGGTGGAATAGTGAAGAAAGAGCTGCTGCCATCACAGGAGGACTGCAGAACTTGTTTTACAAGGCCGGGGGGAAAAAGGTTTTGTAGAATTTTGGTCAGCTCCAAGGGTACGGCGGTAAACTATAACTCTGTATACAAACACTGAGAAATGGAAAGAAGGAGAAAGGACAATTGTATCTAAAGGCCATTCCTGATACGAGAGCAGGAAGCCACAAATATCCTCAAAAACCAGAGACATGAAGGTATCCAGGACCACCTTGTTCATGTAGGCCTTGTGGGGTTTAACGCTGAAGCTGTACCACAGACTTTACATACAAAGAAATGCCAGAGGTGTCACAGGAATTGCAGAGTGGATAGGAGCAAGGAAACGGTGAGATTTTGGCATTGCCCCCAGGAGTCACCTCTCCAGCAGCTCTGACAAGCCAGGAGAGCAGAGCTGAAGTCTCTGACCAAGCTTTGGCTCCTGCAAAGTTTCAAAGTAGTTGGAACAATTTCCTTGTTTTGCTGTTGAGCTAAAAAGAACTTTTATAGTGTGAGGCATCCACTGTGCTTGATCCCTCAGGACCTTAATATTGGGCTGAACTTTGGTTTCCTTTATCTGCTTGGATTAGCTCTCCACTCTTTCTTTCAGCTCTTATTTCCACTTTTCTCCCTGTAACTGCAGGAACAGGTTAGGGGGACACTAAGAATGGGAGAAACTTGCAACAGCAGTGATGCTCTTCCCGTGGTCTGGACATAGTCAGGCAACTACAGTAATTTAGATACAATAATCTGAAAAGTCTAGCTTAATGGATGAGATTTGTAGGATTACAGAATATCCTGGGTTGGAAAGGATGCATAAGGATCATCTAGTCCAACTCCTGATGCAGAACTCAGTCCTCCACGAAATACTTAAATTTTGCGGCACGTTTTATTCCCCAGCAGATAAGTGGGTTTGATTTCTATTGGCCCAGCAAGAGCAAATTTGCAGCACGTTGGATTTAAGACTGGGTTATCTGAGGGCTGCCTACAAGAGTGAGAAGGTGGATCTGGCAAAAAGAGCCTTGCAGCAAGCAGCAGTCTGTTGCCATTTGCCACCAGGAAAGCCCTCTGCCTGGCCAGGCTGTGCGGTCAGCTGTGGGCAGGACCACCACACCCTCCCTGTCTCCATTCCAGCTCCAAAAATGTCTCTAAGTAACAGACAGAAGGTGCATGAACGAGCTGCTGCTGTGCTTGGAGCCAAACAAACTTGTCAGGCTGCCAAGCCAGGAATTCGGAAAGGCCCCCTTTTCCATCTTCCCTTTCTTTGTGCCTGGAAACAGACTTGCCACTAGTAATTTGCTAGTGACTAAAGCTGATAAGTTTGGCTCCCTGCAGGCCCCTGCTGGGGAACAATATTGGCTTTTCTTTTGGATTACTGGGTGGAAGGCACAGGGCAGGCAGAAAGCTCTGTGTGCTTTCTCCTTCTTGCTGGAGCTGTGTGCTGGCCTTGGTGCTCAGTTCTCCCTAAGGGAGACCCTGGTATGAATTGTTCTGATGGGAGAATGGAAGAGAAGCAATGTCACAGGCTCATCTTCAAAAATCCTGGATTTATAGCTGGTTGGAAACCAAACAGTAAGGGCCAAATGCTCTGTGCTCATCTATCCCAGGTGACGATTTGTGGTTTTGTTTGACCTTGTTGGAGAAAGTTTTCAGGAAAAAAGGGGTAGGATGGCAGGACTGCAAGCATGTTGTGCACATTCAAGAATGAGGAAAAAAAAAAAGGCAGAGATAAAGTTCTTTGGAATGTAATACAGGTCATGAACAACCCAGATGTATTTCCAAAATCTTACAGTAAAATTGAAGGAGGAAAAATACAAATATTGCTGCTATTTGCAACTAAGCATCACATAAACAGCAGTCTTTAGGGCAACAGAGAGCAAAGTGCTTCCTATGTGACTCAGAAAGGACCTTTAGATGGGACAAACTGGTATAAAGTGACTTCAGAAAGGGACTGTCCCTGTTAACAACTGGGTAACCTTAATTCATTATGGAGAGGTCCTTGCTCACCTAATCCATGCTGCAGAGATGTCTGCAGTAAGCAACAAATTCAACACAAACCTATTTCCCTGACACTGGCCAGCAACTGCTTGGCATCCGAACCCACAGGGAGAGTGCCCAGAATTACTCAGAAGCACCTTGCAGCCTTGCCTAGACAAGACACTTTTAGATAATGAGCAAGGTGCTCACTTTGGTTAAAGCTCTGCAAAGGGTGAATTCAGACTGATACAGAAGACTATGATCCAGTAGCTGAACCACAGAGGAGTAATCCCCTGAGAGAGACATGACAGGCAGCCTGGAGTGATACCATCCTACACAGAGCTAACAGGGTATTTCTCAACTGCTATTCTGACCTTTTTGCCTAATTTGTTTCAATTTCCACACCCATTTTCCTTGGCATCACAAACTGCATCAGCCTGTTGGTGCACGGGGCCAACGCCGGAGCTTTTGGAAGGAAGATCAAGCTCCTACACACCCCTACCAAAGTGCAGCCTGTTTTTGTTGGGCTCAGGTTCTGGCAGGTTGGAGAAATGCCATAAAAAGCACTTCAGTTTCTCTACAAGATCTCTGGCATTCCTTCCACTCAAAGCTATCCTCAGCTCTTTGTGTCACTGCTTTAAATTGGAACTATGTGAGTTCCTTCAAAGGTTCAGTGCTTTCTGCTGGACAAAAGCAGATTTACCAAGCAAGACACAGAATTCAATCAAAATTTTTTGGGTAGATTTGCTCCATTGCATCAATGCTTGACTGTGTTGACAAATACACTTGAGTCTCTGCAGCCCCAACCCAGGACACGTGGTGGGACCGTCAGTCCTCCCCAGGTGAGACATGGCAATGAGAAGCTGAGAGTGAGACGTGTCATACCTAGACAAAGGGAAAACACTACAATATGAAGCCCTAAATTATTGCAGAAACTACATGAGACATGCTGTGCAACTTAATTCTTCAATGGATAGAATCATAGAATGGTTTGGGTCTGAAGGGACTTCAAGGATCTTCTTGTTCCAAACCCCCTGCCACAGGCAGGGATGCCTTCCACTAGACCAGATTGCTCAAAGCCCCATCCAACCTGGCCTTGAACACTTCCAGACATGAGGCTGCTTCTCTGGGGAACCTGTGCCAGTGCCTCTCCCCTCTCACAAGAAAGAATTTCTTTCTAATATCTAATCTAAACCTGTTCTCTCTTAGTTTAAAAGCACCTCCCTTTCTCTGGTCAGGTCCCATCACTGCAGGCTAATGTAAAAGTTGCTCTCCTTCTTTTTTACAAGCTCACTTTAGGTACTGCGAGGTGATAAAAGCTCTCTCTGGAGCCTTCTCTTCTTCTTCTTCTCAATCCAACCCTCTCAGACTTGTCTTCATATCCCTCAATTTCTCTTAAATGTGCAAAAAGACTCCATTTTTACACAACCAAAGCAGAATTGTTCCTGGAAACTGAAAATCAATTTTTGACCAGATCCTATTTTAAGTCAGGCAGTAAGTTGTTTTATTCTTCTGCACGTCCAGGATTCTCGTACAGCTTTTGGGCCATCCCAGATGAGAAAATAGAAGTGGAACATTGTGTGAGGTTAATCTGGACTACACACACAGAGCAATGATTTCCTCTAAGCCAATCAAGGATTAAGGCTAATGAGTATCTCTGCATCTTGTAACAGTCCTTTTAGGGAAATAAGACAGGACAAAAATAACCTGACTTGACCCTTCCCCTCCAAAAAAATATTTTTATTAGTGCCTGTGGTGATGGAGTAAAAACTGGAGAAGCTGAAAACAGGAATGATTCACTTACCTGTCGTAGAATGACCATGGTTCCTGTATAAACACATCAGCAATCACCAGGAATGGACCTAAATCAAAAGAAGTCAGCAATTAATGACTCTCCTTCTGGCTCAAGAGACACAGCTCAGGGACTGTCCCAACCCTACAGCATTTCCTCAGCTCTAGGTGTGGAAGAGAGTAGTAGCATTGAAACTCCCAGTGCTTTCATAATATTAATTCCAGACAGTGAGAGACAATCCTCTAAATACATCCAGATTAATGCTGGCACCGTGGTGAATGAGACTGGGACTGGAGGTCGCTTATGCAAGTAATATTTTGTAAACTGAGTCCTAGAAAGTTATCCAAGGATTAACCCAGCAAACACATTGATACTGATTTATTACATGTGTCTTTGGATCCTGTGGTATGAACTAAAGCACATGGAGACAGGGACACAGTACTGTCCTTAGCACATCACAAGGCTGGATGGATTTTCATCTTTCTATCCAAACTGCTTTCAAGACAGAAAAGAAAATATCAAGTGCCCTAGCATGGCCTGAAACTAAGACCTGGATTGGATGGAGTATTTCCACTCTCTGCTCCAGCTGTTGTGCAAATTGTATCTTTGTGGGATTTACATGGGAAAGTCCCATGCTGCTCCTGAGTTTGTGCTTGTTGATCTGGTGCCATTTCACAGCTCTCAAAATTAAATATGTTGGGTTTGTATGAATGAAAAATGCTTTCAAAGAATTGAATTTCTGCAGCTTTTAATCTCTGAGTCATCCTTGCTATGTGGCAATCAATAATAGTTGTATTTATGGTGTGGAACATTTTCCAGCATAGTAAAAATACTCATGCCTTAAGAAACAGGGGGAAAGGCTCTCAACCTCAGAGACACAATTCCCACACGTCACTGGACATTAAAGGCTGGTGAAGGATAATCTTGCAGGACACAAGATATTTCCATTCACAGCAGCAAAGTAATCTGCACTTACCATAAAAACCTAAATACTGTGTTTCAAGTTTTAGCCATAGTTTTCATTATTATGCTCCTCCCACTAAAAACCAAACATTTCTCAGGGGGATGGGAGGGAGAAGTCTTTCCACCCTCCCCACAATTGTCTCCAGGTAGGATGTCCCAAAGAGACAAACTCAGTCTCGTGAAAAAAAGGTACAATAATGTCCCATGCCAGGGTCCCTACACACTTTCGTCATGGCAAGGAAAGTGATTTCTCTTCCCCAGCAGCAGCAACTGCTTGCATCCCAGTCAGCAAGGCAGGGACTTGGCCTTTGGTGCTGATCCTGTTGGCTGAATTTTCTGTAGCCTCTCAAGTGCAGTGGGAAACAGAGATGTTCCCATCCTAGCTAAAAAGGCAGGATTTATCTCTATTAGCTCCTGCAGAGACTGTAAAGGCTCAACAGAACTTCCAGTTATTCCCTTTTCCTCATGAGGCTGCCTGCACCACCTCTGCATTTTCACAGACCACATATACAAAGTAGATAACTACCCCACTGAAATCTGTAGGCTTTTGCCATCGAAGTGCCTTCAACCACCTTAATGAAAACATCCATCTGCTAAAATCATCTGCATGATCCACAAACTGTCTGCATTGCCTAGGAAAGGAACTGGTGTCCTAAGAGCAGCCAGGGTATCACTGTTCATTAGGAAATACTCACTAAGCAAACTTTGGCCACAGGCCATATTTAATGAATTAATTTTGCTTTTCCTAGAAGGTAGATGAATGGTGGAAAATCACGTGCGCACTTTAATAATTGAAAGGCTGTCAGGCACTTTTCCTAATTCTAAGACTGAACCTTCTCTGTAGCACATTAAATGATTACTCTTCTCTTTAATTCACATGGACTGAAAATAACTTTCTAACCCTGCCAAATAGCGAGCCCTGAGGCAGACTGCCTAGGGATGCTGAAGAGTCTATTCCACCGGGAACAGTCAGGGAAATCTTAGCCAGGCTCAGGTCAGGCACTGAGGGAGGTTCTTCAGAGGTCTGTACATGATGACCATGGGGTCAGTGCTGGACACTGGGGTGGGTAGTTCGATAGCAGTTGGAGTTCCCTGGCTGAAGGACATCTGCTATGGACAAGTCACCTAGTAGTTCCTTTCTTCCCTTTTCCTCTCTCAAAAACAGAGATCTCGTCCAACAAGGAAGCTCCTAAGTACCCCAGACATCAATTTTATGCTAATTAGCCAAGTGACAGGTGAGCTGGCCCCTTTGGGTGTCCACATTGCAAAAACCATGCATGGGACATCTATTCCAACAGGCTGGGCTAACCCAAAAGTCCATGTCTCAGAACTGCTTCTTCAGTTTTTGTCCTGCTGCTGCTGAAGCAAAGCACTTTTCCACGGTTATCTGGGTTCCCAGCATTAAAACTACCTGGTGTGTGGACATCCTGCTTAGCTTGGCCTGTGGTGATGCTGAACACTCTTCCAAAACTTGCACCAGGTTTGGAAGAGTATTTACATACCAAATCCAGTCCGTTTTTAAACAGGACTCTGGTGCCCAGAATCTTTTGTGGGTTGATTTTATTTTTATTTTCTGAAGGTCTAGCCTCAGCCCAAGCCACCAGGCTTGATCTTGTTCAGTGCACTGTCAGTCCCTTCATGATGCCTTTGCAAGAGAGGCTGTACAGAGGTTTGCAGAGAGCCAGCTTTCCCCATGGCTTGCTCAGCAGGAAACACCCCAAAGGGGAAGCAGCAGACTCCCCTGCCTGTTCTTCCCACAGGGATCAGTAAGAAGGATTGGGCTTGTCTGAGCACCAGAGAGATCAGCTGCCTACTAATTCATGAGGGCCCTGGTGCAACAAAACAGCCATCTGGACCCTCTGACCCTCACCGGCAGGTGAGTGTGGAGCACTTCAATCCCAATCCTGCGAGAAGCTCTACAGATGGTCTGGGAAATGAGCTGGGCTAAACAAAACATACCCAGCACCTCTCCCACATGACTCATACTGTAGCACAATGGCACAGAGACAACCCTCTGGAAAGTGTGGTTTTTGTAAATATGGCTCATTTTTCAGCTTTCTGGCCATCACTTTCTGGTTCAGCATCATCTGAGGGAAGCAGTGGGGTGAGGCTGAAGGGGCTTTAACTACATGTGGATGCAGAGTGACGTGTGACATGGAACTATACGTGTCACTTGCCTGCAAGCTGTGGTCAACAGAAGCCAAGGAGTGCTTCAGTATGAGGTCTGCACCACAGTGAGTGACCTCCACCAGGGCTTTCCTGTTTCTGAAGAGATCCCCAATACAAAAGGAGCCCGACAGAGTTCAGCCCTGGAGGGAGAAAGTCTGAGGAACCTGGACAAAGCCATTATCCTGCTATTGCAAAGAAGGAGGTTGCTACTCTAATCTCTTTAACTGGCACTTCTGTGCCCCTTGTTGGCACTTCAGGACCAGAATGACCTACCACATGACTGGCCATGCTTCCTGGGGGATCACTCCACAGTGCTAATCCTCCAGACCACATGCTTATTAAGCACTGGTCAGAAGAAATTCAGATATTTCACTCTAAATGTAAAATCTATTCCTTTTTCCTCTGCACCCTAAATGATTCTCCTGAGTGCAAGTGCAGTGAAAAAAAAGAATAATTAATTTATGGGGTGTGTGCATTCAAATTCAATGCCTGTCTTCAACTGTACCTATCTTGGTGTAGAACCTGTCTTTTGAAGAGTACCTCGTACATTTTAAATTGTAAAAACCCCAGAATTTCATTCAGGTTGTGTCCATTTCACTTGACTGGCAGAAACGTGTCACCTTAGCTGAGCAAAGAGATTTAACATGTCAGTGCTCTCTGCACACTACTGCTTTCACCTCCTGCCCTCCTGCAAGGGATCTGAGAAGGATTAAGGGTTTTGCAGTGTATTTTACTGTTCATCTGAGAAACAGCAAATAAAAAGGTCAGACCTACACCCTCAGATAAAAGCAACCTTTGTCCTTACCAAAACCAGGATTAAAATCAGGAAGGAAAACAATGGCTCTTGAATGTGGTTCAGCTGACAAACCCCACCAGTCTTTGGGATCTCTAACCGCTGACTGTGGGTGACAGTGAGCAGAAAGGAGGAAGGCAATGTCACTCCCGACATACTATGTCTCCTAGTCTGTGTCCATCTGGAAGCTGGCATGGTTGGGAAGCTGTGACAGCTTGTCAGCTTTTCTGCACTCTTCCAAGAGCCCTGAATGGGAAGCAGAGCTTTCAGGTCAGAACGTATCAGTCTGAATATGGCAGCCGTTCATCTTCTTCTTGACTAACAGGAATCTTCTCTGCTAGCTTGATTAGCCAGCAAGCTCTCAACAGAGACAACTCACTACTTCTCTACGTAATTAGCTCCAGCTCAAACAATTCTTAGTTTTAAAAATTATTTAAGTATCTTCTCATCCTCTGTATTTGCCTTCAGCTTCTCACCTGAGGCAGTCACAACTTATCAACTACAACTGACCACATAGACAGGCCCACATGGAGGGTTTTGCCTGGTCTAGTGGAAGGTGCCCCTGCCCATGGCAAAGGGGTTGAAACTAGATGATCTTTAAGGTCCTTTTCAACCCAACCCATTCCCTGACTCTATGATCTCCCGCATTTCTCCCATCTGAGCTTTGGACAGAAGTCTTACAGTAGTGGCCATTCACTTACACCTTCCCTTCCTGTGGCACAAGTATCTTCATCCTTGCAAGAAGAAATGGTCATTTCTAACTCCTCCAGAAAAGTAAAACCCAGCCATCTGGTTTTGTTACCCATTATCTTCTTTAATGCGGAGAAGAGATGCATTCCCATGGAAAGCAATAGTATTGCCTGGAGTGCAATAAATAGCAATGGGAATTCATCCAGAGTATTCACTGTTTTTTTTTACACACAGGACAGCACTCCCTAAGCTTTTGCAAGTGAGCAAACAGTACAAGACTGTCGTGGCGGGGATGTGGGGACAGGCCAAGCATCACCTGGCCATACGTTGCCCAGTGCTGAGAAAGTTCCCTTATTTACGCCTTAATTGCCGCCTCCGCGCAGACGGATCAGCTTGAGGTCATGCTGACAAATGACGTGAGGAATGCAGGGAGCTCTCACCTCAGCAAGGCAGGTCACAATAGCAATAAGCTGCAGAAAACATTGGCATTACCTTTGTTTGTGTGAGCGGTGCATCCATGACACAGCCTGCCTGCGGGCTCTGCCTGCACCATGATCAGCACAGAGCCTGATTTCCTGGAAAAGCTCTGACCCAAATTCACTAAAGGTCAAGAATAGCCTTTCCTACAGCTTTTGGATCAGAACTTGAGTGATTACCAGATTTCCAGTGAATGCTGGTCTCAGGAGAGGAATAGCTGCTTGAACAAGAGGTGTATTTTGGTGTAAAGAATTACCTCCCTGTTAGCTGCAGATCCAGCTTCCCAGACAACTGAGGGAAAAAGACAAATTCAAGCGGAGCTGCAAGCTGACATGTAAAGGTATACCTGATAGCAGGGTGGGTAAAGAGCCATTGGGAAGCCCTGGATCCTCAGAAGGGCTCCTTGGTGTGCAATACTGTGCAACTAAACAACAGCGTGCAAGGGCTCTTTTGGGAGATCTGCAGCTTTTTTGCTAGCTATTCCTGCAACACTCAGCCTTACAGTGATGAAAGGCACAGGATTAGGTGCTAATTAGATTTGAGGGTACTCCCATCAGGCTTCTCCTTCTCAGAGGCGGATGCTGTTCGCAGGGAAGACCCGGTAGTTTTTTTTTATTGTGGTGGGGTTTTGTTTGGCTGGTTTGTTTTTGGTTTTATTTACAAAAAGAGATGTCCCAGCCATCCTACAGATCTGGACTCTTCAAACCCATAAAATTCCCGCTACTTGGAGTAAAAATAACCTTTCCTACACAAAAGAACACAGCAAACCTGCTAATCAATTAGCCAAATAACTACAGGATGAAAAGACCACAGGTACCAAGGTGGTTTTCTGTAGTAAAAAGGTTTTCTGTAGTAAAAAAGGTTTTCTGCTGCATTACATACACAGATGCTTTGCATTTCTGTACATTAGGGCTTTTTTTTTTCTGTACAAGTAGCTCCAGGAAGAAAGTGCAGTGCTAATGCACACTGCAGTCTGTCATTCTGCAAGTGCAACTGAAACCTGGGGAAATGATGCTCGTAACTGAAGCCACCAATAAAGAGGGTTTCATCTACACAGCATGAGTGACAGACAAGCGTCAGGGGCTGTGCAGTAGGTAGCATTTCCAGCCAAAGATCTCAGCACCCAAAAATAGGGAATGATCTTCAACAGACCTCGGTTAGAGATGAACAATATGAAAAACATGGCTTCTCTCTGAAAACCAAGCACTTATAAACCATGTGTTGAGCTCTCCTCATTGGTCAGGCTGACAGTGGACCAGCTAAAAATGCAAACAGTGTTGTTTCTTTTGACCCAGGTAAAAATCTCAACAACCAGATCCCCAGCAGTATCAAATGACTGAGATAAAATGACTTTGGTTGAAACTGTGCTGATTTCCACAAGCTGTGAAATGCGGTGCCATGAAATGCTGAGGTGGTGAGCTCTGCTGAGAGTGTGAAGGGTTTGAAAAGACAGCAAAGGGAAGGCATGTGATGCCTTCCTCCACCAAGATCTGCAGCACTAATGAGAGCTGTGATGACAGCTCCAGGCTGTGCTATACTGTTTGCTTTTGTAAAGCACTGCACTGGTCAGTGAAAGGACCATGGAGACTCATTCTCCAGCTGCAGGGTCTCAGAGCTTTTCTAGAATCATAAAATAGTTTGAGCTGGAAGGGACCTTTAAAGATCATCTGGTCCAAACCCCTTGCCATAGGCAGAGACACCTTCCACTAGATAAGGTTGCTAAAAGCTCCATCCAACTTGACCTTGAATACTTCCAGCAATGGGGCACTGATCAGTTCTCTGGGCAGCCTGTTCCAGCACCTTATCCTCTTCATTGTAAGAAACTTCTCTCTTATAACTAGTCTAAATAAACTCTCCTTCAGCTTAAAGCCATTCCCCCTCGTCCTATCACTTCATGCACTTATGCAAAGCCCCTCTCCAGCTCTTTTGTAGCCCCTTTAATTACTGGAAAGGGCTCTAACATCTTCCAAGAACCTTCTCTTCTCCAGAAGAGAAAAACTAGCTAACTCAAAAAATGAACCCAAAAACACTGTGGACCTCAGGATGTGATTTTAAACAGAACTCAAGACAGAAGCAAAAGTCTCCACAAATCCAAGAGCCTGCTTTGTGATGCATTCACTACCTAGGGATGACACAAAGCGATGCCTGAACATTTCCCTGCCTCCTCCTGGCCATTCCACACATCAGAGGAGAGCTCAGAGCTATTACCTGTCACAGTGTTTATCCACACAAGCCTGGGGATCATGGAGTAAGACAGAAGCATGCAAATCCTAGAACGGGAGTCCATTAGTGTATCTCTCTGTTGTGGCTTTATGCCTCGCATCAGCATCCATCATTCCCTCTCCCGTGACAGTGCTGTCATTTAGGTGTCTTTGTGGTTCTCAACCTTTTCTTTTCATGCTCCAAGTCCCACCTGACACCCAAAGCAGCATTGAGCTGTTTCTATGCAGACACTGGGTTTGATCAAGTCAACAAAGATTGGAAGGGTCTGGTGCACAAGTCTGAAAAGGAGCAGCCAAGGGAGTTAGAGGTATTTACCACGGAGGACAGGAGGCTCAGGGGTGACCTTATCTCTCCCTACAGCTCCCTGGAAGGGGGCTGTAGCCAGGTGCAGGATCAGTCACTTCTTCCTAGTAACAAGCAACAGGACAAGGGGAAATGGACTCAAGTTGTGCCAGAGGAAGTTTAAGTTGAATATTAGGATTTTTTTTTCATCGAAAGGGTTTTCAAGCATTGGAACAGGCTGCCCAGGGCAGTGGTGGAATTACCATCCCTAGAAGTGTTCAAAAGGCATGTGGATAGAGCATTTAGGGACATGGCTTGGTGAACGTAGCAATGCTGGGTTAACGGTTGGGATTGATGACCTTAGAGATCTTTTCCAACCTGAACGTTTCTGTGATTCTCTAAGATCACCTCCAGGATGATGGGGACACACCAGTGCTTCCAAGGCCCAATTCATTCCATCTGTCAGGATTATTTATCTCCACAAACTACAAAAGCCTGAGGTGACTGGTTTAATTTTTATGTCCCCTCCTTTCTCCCATCCCTGAGCAGCTGTGAATATGAAAAAAGGCCACTTAGCTGACTCTGAGGGTTTGACCCCCAAACCTCTCTTTGGAGGGTTTGGGTAGTAGTGCCATGGAAAGAGACACCTCAACTGAATGAGCCCCCGCCAAAATGTTACATTAAAGCAAGAAATCACAGAAAACTCCTCCCTCTGGAAAGTGAGAGAATCGATATGCAGTAGCCTCTTCATCTGAGAGTGGTCAGGAAACAGGCATTAATTTTTTAAGCTTTCAGCAGGAAGTTCAATAGATCTGCCCTGCATTCAATCTCCTCGAAAAGTCCAGCAGGTAGAGGAGCTGAACAAAAGACCTGACCTTTTCTCCCTCACCGAGCTTTCACACAGCCCAAGCAGAACAATGGACCACGGTGGCATCTGATCCCAGGTCTCTGCAGAGCACTCAGCACAGCCTCCCAAGGAGAGCAATTTCCTTTTGTGCACCAACCTCTGCTGGCGATTGAGTATTTTTCAACCGCCACAATAATTAATGAAATAAAGTATCCTTTTGCAAGGAGGTCAGGTGTAATTTCAGCATAATCCAGATGCAGCAGGCTGATCTGATCTAGGGAAAATGCTGCACTTGCAGGTTGGCTGAATGGTGCTTGCAACTGTTTTCATCTCCTCTTTACCTGTACGTGAACTCCCAAGTCTTGCCCCTACATACAGAGCCCAGCACACGACAAGAACCAATTAGGAGTAAAGCCCTTGTTTGAAACTGAGGGTGATTTGAGACATGAACATGCTCTCAAGATTCTCCTCCTTGGAGCAGCACAGTGCTGGGCTGTACTGGATGCCCTCTTGCTTGTCCTGAGCAAATTGGGATGTCTGGACAGCACTGTGCCAAGGCCAGAGCTCAGAACCTGCCTACCTGTGATTCAGAGTAGTCCAACTAGCCTGGACTGAGCAGACCAGCAAGTGCCGGTGGGGTGACCATGGACCTGCTCCTTCATGGGCTGGTAAATCCCTGCTCTTTATAGAGCAAATGATACACACAGATGTGGTGATTGACTTCAGCTTGACGTGTTTTACACTGAATGCTTGGATTTGGGAGGAGATTCATGCGTGGTACATCCTGTTTTGGGCCAGTTTCAGGAAGCTGGAACCTTCCGAGCCACCCAGGCTCTGCCAGCCCCGCAGTGGAACCACAGACATTAGCCCTTAGCTTAGATGCAGCTGTAACCCTTTGGCTGTATTGCCCAGGCACAATAAAGAGTCTGTATGTTATCTGAAAACAGCTCTGTAAAGGTCATAGAATCCTAGAAAGATTTGGGTTGTGAGGGACCTTAAACATTATCTTGCTCCAACCCCTCTGCTATGGACAGGGAGCATTTCCACTAGATCAGGTTGCTCAAAGAGCCAACAGGGGATAGGGCATCCACAGCTTATCTGAGCAGCCTGTTGCAAAGGCTTGGGAACCAGAAATCTAAGGAAAGGTGCTCCATTTTACAACAGTCTCTAGATGACCCTCTGCCACCTAGACAATATATGGCAGATACAATTTACTGAACTTAGTAAATGAATTACTAACCCACTTCTGGGTTTTTTTTCCTATAGAAATACTCTCTAAAGGGTGTCTTTACCACAGCCACTGTTATCTAGCAAGATATTATCCTGCGTTATTCCTCCTTGAATCCCAGCCTATCTATGGAGGAGGGGCTAATGCTATCCTCAGAAGGAAACTGAGGCATGGAGGGAGGATGTCACCTTCCCCCAGGTCAAGCAGTAGAACCAACCAGGGCACTTAAGTCTGTGCCTAAGACTCCAGATCAGAATGTCTTTAATAAAGGCAGCTCCTCTACTCTTCTCTATCCTTAAATTGGCATAATAAGCAGTTGTCCCACCTCTACTCTTGTTGGTCCCTAATGATCTGGCCTTGGCTCTCTCCTTTTGGTGCTACTAATGCTGGCTGGAGCAGGACTTCTGCAAGCTGTTCTAATCCTGTGAGGTTTTTTGTCTCAGCAGGAACCCCTTTGCTGGGTTTCTTTGTGAAATCCTTCTTCTGCATGCCCTAACACTATCCTCTCATTTTTCAAGGTCCTGGAGAAATTCAGGGTGGCCCTTCAAGAGGCTGGGGTCAGCCTCCAAATGGAAGGGCTGTTAGGATTAAGTGGGTTCAAATCATAAGATACCAACCCTGTTTCTTCTGCTGAGACTCCTGCTGATTCCTGAGGTTGTTTTGCTTGGGCAGGGACTGTAAAATTAAGTGAAGACTCTGCTCTGCACTTTCAGGGTGGCTTTGGTGCAATCACCACCACACCCCTCAGGGCAGTATCAGGCAGTGCTGGGAAACATCAGCCCTGTAATAGTCTGGATGAGAGGGGGACAGACATTCCCTGACTCACTGGCTGCACATGCAAAAAGTTATATTAATTTTTCAGCTGGGGATTCTGAGTCAGAGGGGCTGTTTGCTGCTGATCTACTTCTCTCCTCGCTGGGTGTTATTCAGTGCATGGGATATTCTGCTCTAAAGGGCATCATCTGGCTGAGCTGAAGTCACTCCTATAGGTCAAAGCAGAGTTAGACTAAAGGGCACATAAAAAGGTAGATTTAGACTAGATATTAGGAGGAAACATTTTACTGTGAGGGGGCTGAGATACTGTCACAAGTTGCCCAGAGAAGCTGTGGATGTCCCACCCCTGGAAGTGTTCAAGGTCAGGTTGGATGGGGCTGTGAACAACTTGGTCTAGTGGAAGGTGTCCATGTCCTGTTCCCATGGCAGGGGGGTTGGAATGAGATAATCTAAAAGATCTCTTTCAACCCAAACCATTCTATGATTTTATATGTTAGGTGTTGCATAGGCATAAAGTAAAAGTCATTGCATCCTGAAACAGCCTGGATGGACTAAAGGACTGCAGCCTCCAGGAAGTAAAGTGGCTTTGCTCCATGCCAAGTTCCCACCCAGCAAACAGCAGAGCCAGAAAGATTTCCTCTGTGAGGAGCAGTGCTAACAAAAACCTCATTTACAATGACGAAATTCCAAATAATAAGATTTCTAGATGGTCAGTAGCGAATAGCTCCTCCTAAGAAGACTTTCCTGCAGGTGGGGCATCCATAATCGCTTCCTCACCCCACCTGAGATGTCCAACAGGCACTGGCATCATGCTGCAGGGCACTAGATTTCTCCCATGCTCACCTGCCCCTTCTCAGGAAGCATCTAGGAATTTTGTTTCCTTGTTACAGCTCAAATTTGAAGTGAACTTGATCATCAAACTACTCTGATTAGGTGACACACTTAAAGGGACAGGCAGAGTGGCCACACAAGCCTTGTTGCCTATGGAAATCAGCCTAGATGAGAAAACCAGCTTTAATCAGGTTCCTTTAGCATTACCAAGCAGCTCTGTTCCTACCCTTCTTTGCAGTACCTTGAGATACCCACACAAAGAAAGCGCTGGTTGTTGATAGTTGTCATTTGCTCTCAGCTACACTGAAGAAATCAGTGGTTTCAGGAGACAAGTCTCATTTCCCTGGCTGAGGTCAACATCACAGCTGCATCTGAAAAGCCTGACTTTTGTTCCAGCCCTGTTTACTTAATATCTTTTCTGACTGCTGAGCTCAGGGCTGGGAGGAGAGGACCTGCTTTGCTACTCTCAAGAGTAACGTGCCCTGGGCGAAAAACAGATGTAAAGGGCATTGGGGGAGATCTAGAGGGTTTTTTCTAAGAGCAATACAGCTGCCCTAACAGCTTTCACCTTCTGTTGCCCACCACCCTAATTTGCATTGGTACAATTACTCTGAATCAACTGCAGTCCTGATTTACTTCATCATTTGGCCAAGATCTTGCAAGTCTTTTTCCAGCCATGGAGAACCCATGCAGACTTTCAGTAGACTTGATATGAGGAAGGCTCTTACACAGAAATTACAGATGAAATGACCACTCCTTTGTTTCTCCAGACCAAAACCTTCTGTGGGCTGTGGGAGAGACAAACCCAGTGTGTGTGTGATTTCTGGAGTTCATCTGAGCCCAGGGTAAATCTGCTGGCCTTGATGGCACTGATCCAGCAAAGCTGAGAGCAAGAAGAAGCAGGACAGAAATAGCTGGGGTATCACAACATAACAGCAGCCTCCCCTGAAGCTGGAAAACACCCAAAGGCTCAGACGTGGGAGGCAGCACTCTGATGTGCTCTAGCTGGGCTTGCAGGGCTCATTCCACCTCCCCACAGCACACACACACTGGACTCCTCTGTCTCAGTGTAGGAGCTCTGCCTGTCCCCCCAGCCTCAGCCAGGGAAGAAGACCCTTCCTATGGTGGTGAGAAGTGATGTGGTCTGTGTGTGCTCCCCCTCCCTTCCAGCCCCTCTGTTTTGTGAAGCTGTTTGAGCCCATTGATCTCAGGTGGAGCTTTGCCTTGGCTGGCAACTTGATGCCACCAAGAGGCAAAGCATTTTCTTCTCCCAGTCTCTCCTGTTGGCACGAATTCAAACTCCTGTACACCAACACACACCAGGCACATGGAAAACTGACTTACAAAGCAAGCCTCACCCCAACAAAAGCATGGGTCAGCTCTGGAAATCACAGGAATCCACACACAAACCCCAGCTTTTCTAGCAGAGATCCAGCTGATCAGTATCTTTGTGGCAATTCCCTAATGGCTTTCAGGAAATCTGATACAGAACCTGCAAGAAATCCCATTAAGCTCCTCTCTGTATCAGCTGGAATAAAAATATTTTCAATGAAAAAAGAAGAGAACAGGTTTTGTTGTATTTCCTTCAGCCCAAATGACACATGGTAGTTACACTAAAAGGATGTGCTCACACTTTATCTTCTCCAAGATAACTAGAGAAGTGCAGTGAGGCTGATATCTCAGAAGAATTCTCTGAAGGAGGATCTCTGGGCATGAACAACTTTTTAGTGATTTGAGCTCCACACAGAATAGCCCACACTGGATCCAGCCTGTGGGCCCCCCATCTACTATATTTCTCTGAGAGAGGATGCCTAAGGACCAGTATAAAAGAAGATGTAGTGGCATTACTCTGCAATATTCCCCCAGAAACGAATAATTTGCAGCTCAAGAACCTCTAGAGCCAAAAAGGGGTAGTTTTCTTTTTCCTTTAACATATACGCTTTATAGTTTTTAGAGGCTTTTTTGTAAATGAAACTTGTCCAAGCGCTTTTTTTAACCCAATACTTTGAGAATCCACAGCGTTCTGCCATAAGGAGCACCACAGATGCCAGATTGTGCAAATTCTTTTTATCTTTGACCCTGGTCTCCATAAGCTTTATTTGAAGCTCCCTAATTTTTGTATTTCAAAGGAAAATTAAGGAAAATCTTTCTTTTGCATTTGCCATGCAAACATGACCTTCCAGGATCTAACATACCTTCTTCCCATCTCTTCTCAGCTTGGAGCATTTGTCTAAATGATCATTCTTCCTGTGGAAGGTGTTCCAGAGCTCTGACCATCTTGCCTTTCTCAGAATTCTCCCCAAAGCAACCATTTTTGTTTTAAATAACTTGAAATGAGATAATCATCAGAGGAGTGGAATGTGCTCTCTGGACAATGGCAGATATGAGGAGGAACACAGATGGGCTTGGTACCAATATTTGGGTCCCGGTCCCAACCTAGCACAGCCCAGAGCACCTTTTCTCTGTGCCATGGGGTTTTGGGCAAGTGAGTCCTGCTCAGGTGCAAGGTGTTTCCCATCTGCAACCTGCAAGTCTTATGAGAATAAATCTCAGTGATCAAGACCAGGTTGGATGGGACTTTGAGCAACCTGGTCTAACAGAAGGCATCCCTGCCCATGGCAGGGTAGGAATGAGTTAATCTTTAAAGTCCCTTCCAACCCAAACCATTCCATGATTCTATAATATTCCTAAAAATCTTTACATTTACATGGAGACACTAACAGCTACCATGATCCCAGATTTATCCTCCCATTTACAAAGTTAGGAACAGCTGAAGAGAGTGGCTTTGTCTGATGGGGTGAAGACCCTTCCAAGCACAGCTCCCACTGTCAAGCCAGTGTCAGATGGGGAGAGAGGACAAAACCAGGATTCACAGAGGCTCCATTCTCCCAACACTCCATGTAACATCAGGTATATCCTCTTGCAAGTCTTCCTTCCTCTACACACATAAAGATGGAGACCAGGCTGGTTGTGCAGCAACAACAGCAGCGCAAACCTCCCCCCCAGGCACCTGCCAGTCTACAGCCAACCTTACGACCTTACAACCTTAACAACCTTACAGTGTAAGTTTTAACTCCCTTCATGCATGTGAAACTGTGCTCAGGTCATCTGCACCCCAGGTAAAGGCTCTGTCATTACACCAGGTTAAATGCAGGAAAGGGGATGGCAGCAGCTGAACCAACACCCTGGGAAAGGCATTTGCTGGACTGCAGTCTAAAAAGAGCTCAGTGATTTTCTGTGACTGCTCTGAAGCTGACAATGGGACTAAGCACTCAGTTTTTAGATCCCAGCTGGGCTGAGGTAGGAGCTGCTACCTTGCTGCTCAGGCTGGGCAGATCTGGGGGGGACTTATCTAACAACACCAAGAAATTAAGAGGTCCCAAGAGATTTATGGCTATGGATGTCTAACATTTCTATTTTCATTTGGTAATCAATCTACTTCAAATGCCTGGTTTTCACTGGATTTTCACATTCTGCCTCCCTTTGTGCAGTTGGGCACAACTGCACTCTGCTCTCTACTAGTGTCTGACTACAAGAGCTTTATATTGGATACTGGAACAACTTTCTTGGCAGAAAGGGTGGTCAAGCACTGGAACAGGCTGCGCAGGGAAGTAGTGGAGTCATCATCCCTAGATGTATTTAAAAGACTTGTGGATGTGGCACTTGGGGACACAGTTTAGTAGTGGACTTGGCAGTGCTGGGTTGAAGGCTGGACTTCATGATCTTAGAGTGCTTTTCCCATCATTGTGTTCCTACAGTTCAGAGCAGGGGCCCTGTGCATGGCTCCAGGCACAGCAGGGATTGGGAGGGTTTACCAGGGGTTGGACAGACAGCATAAACAGGGACACTGCTGGGGCAATGCTGTCCTGATAAGCTTTCTGGCTCGACCTAGTACTTGACTGTGGGACCAGAAAGTCACAAACACATAGGTTCATCCCGTATCAGTTAGGTTTCACAGTGCAAAACTGTCTTACATGCTGTGTCCACATCCTGCCAAACCCTTGGTACAGTGACACTCGTCCCACTCTGCTTTGGGAGAAAAAAACACTGGTTCTGCTCCAAGAGAACAATAACCCCCCCCCCCCCCACCCCCGTTTTTCCTCTCACCATCAAAAGGGACTTGCAGAGCTGATGTGACTGTGATTGGAGCCAGCATGGTCTTGATATGGACAACCAAAAATGTGCCCAGGACTGAGTGCCTTCAGCCACCTATCCTGTCAGCCCCTTTCTGCCAGGCTTGGAAGCTGTTCTCTGCAGCTCCAGGAAAGGCTTTGAAAAAAACTATTAGCTGACAATGCCTTCATTAATCACAGCATAATCCTTTCCATGGCAACCCAAGGATTGCGAAGTCACAAGTTAGCAAGCGTAAGACAGAAACACTGTAGAGCAGCCCTTGGCCTGGGGAAACTTCACAGCTACCAGGACAAATTGGCTGCTCTGAGGAGGGGAAGTGAGTTAAAAATAATATTGCTTTGAAAAGAGGGTCATCCCTGTCCAGGATTCAGATCTCATAAATGCCACTGTCTGTGGGGAGATCCTGTAGCTTCATGAAGTTACTCCAGTCTCACCCCAAAAAGCCCAAGAAGAGACTTTGGCCATATGCCTTAGTTTTACAGAAGAACAACGCTTTCAAACAGGTCAGGGAGAGAAGAAGGACAATTTGTCACCAGGCCATCACCACAAAGTTAGACATAATTTAGATACACATACTTGGAAATTTTAAGGGCTCAGAGATTGCAAAGCCACAGGTGAAAACAATTTTGACCATCAAAGAACAGGAGCAAAGCGCTGTCCTGGATTTTTTTTGCCCTTTTTTGTCCCTCTTTGGTTTTCCCTGGGACAGTTTAGGCACAGGGTAGGGAAGAGACTTCACAGGGTCTCACAGGGATGCAGGTTTTGACTGAAGTTTTAGCAAAGATCAGTCAGAGCTGCAAATCCATTCTATACCTTCACCCTACCAGTGTTAGGAGCTTGCAGGCCCTTGCCTCATGGGAAGGGTAAGACCCATAGCATCCTATAGTGGAGGATGGGTGAGGAGTCAGTTGCAACAACCATGTCCTTGCCATTTATATGTAATGCACAGGTTAACCCCACAGGATTGGTTCTTGGACATAATTTTGCCCAGACTTTGGAGAGAAGCACTCACACCAACACCACAGCCCAGGTCTGTGAGAAAATCATCTCTAGCTTCTGCCACTTCCTTCTGCAGGGGAGACTTAACAGCAAGGGGCAACCAGGCAATCTTAGACCCACCAGTGTGTTGCTTTTCAGACTCTCCCTCCATTTTGCCTACATGACAGGTCCTCCACCATACACCCCAGTCTTCCAAGAGACACCAAGATATGTCAGTTCCACTGTTTCACTTTCCTTAGGACAATGTAATTGTAAATATCCTACGAAATCCTGGGATTTTTTTCTTTGGTACTGTGCTCAGCTGGTCCAGCACAGCCCATGTACAAAACACCATACTCCCAAACCAGGCAGCAAAATGCAAACTGCTTTGTGGAAGCTGTCTATCCCATATCAAGCCTCAGTGCCTTCCCAAGGACGGTCTTAATAATTTAAATAGCCTGGAAGGTTCTGGGTCCTGCGTACCAGCACCAGTGTGACCCAGGAGACACCCCCCAAAACCAACCTGGGCACAATCTGTGCTATGCTGCAGCCAGGGAAAACTTGTGCTGTTCCCTGAAGAGCAGCACCTGCCTGAGCACAGGTTGTGCTTTATCCACCTAAATGGTGTGTCTGGAGCTGCGTGAAAGCAGAGAGGTGGAGAGAACTGGGAGGACACCTGGGGTCTTGTGGCACTGCCAGTGGATCCATGTAGCAGGGACATCCCCCAAAGCCTCTCCCCACGTTTAAGCACATCCAGAGAATGTGAAAGGGCTGTGGAGCAAAGGGTGGAGGGCTGCACAGCACAGCACGGGAGGGCAATGCCCTCCACCCTTCACTCCAGCTCACTGCTAGATGACCCCAGCCAAATTAAGCAGCAGCTAGAAATTACCGAGCCGCTAATCCATGCTGCAGGAGCCGAGCTAGCTCGGGGCTGCTGGACACTGCTGGCAGGTCGGCGGTCGTGTCGTCTCCCCCCTCCCATCGAGCCCAACCCCTTGCCCAGGTTTTGATCCGACTCGCTGCCCGCAGCCCCGGCGGGGACACCCGCATCCATCCCACCCATCGCACCTCACCGCGCCCACCGCATCCCGCAGCACCCCCATGGCAGCCCCGCTTCACCCCACCCGGAGCATCCCCGGCTCCCCGCCCGGCTGTCCCGGCTGCCTCCAGCCTCCTCTCCGCCTTACCTCAGCGGGGCATGGCCGGGGACGGCGGCGGAAAAGGGGCACTGGTGCCCGGCGCCGAGCCTCGCTGCCTCCAGCACCGAGCGAGGGCAGCGCCTGCCCGGGTTGAGCCTCTTAGCGGGGGAGGAGCCGGGCTACAGCCAGCCCCTGGTGTGGGTGTGGGTGTGGTGTGGGGGTGTGAGTGTCTGTGAGTGTGCGTGTGGCACCTCCATCCCGGGAACGGCCAGCGCCGCGCTCCCGCAGCATCCCCACTCTCCAAAGATGCGTCCTCCCCCAGCCCTGGAGTCTGCCCCGGATCATGGCACCATAAAATCATAGAATGGCCTGGGTTGGAAGGCACCTGAAAGATCACCTAGGTTCAACCCCCCTGCCATGGACTGGGACACCTTGCCCTAGACCAGGTTGCTCAAAGCCCCATCCAGGCTGCCCTTGGACACTTCCAAGGATGGGCATCCACAGCTTCTCTGGGCAAACAATCTGTTCCAGTGCCTCACCATGCTCACAGTAAAAAAATTATTCCTAACATCTGATCTAAATCTCCCTTCTTTAAGTTTAAAACCATACGCCCTTTTTCTATCACTGTCTGCTCATGTAAAATGTTTTCATGGCACCCATGCTATGAGTTTAGCTGTAGTTTCGAGTCCTCGTTGTGCAGAGTCCTGATGAATCCCTAGGAAAAATGTGGCTGGAAAAATCCTGCCCTGTGCAAAGAGGTCTCTGGGCGGTGCAAGGGATGGTACTGAGGTCCTGTGGGGTGAGCCCAGGAGTTGACAGGCATCCTTGTTTGAATGCACCAACCTTGTGCACTTGTAAAAACAAAAACTGGGACAGGAAAACACTTGAGGAGCAGGAAACTCAGAGCTGAGGTTTTGCCTAGAAGCTTAACTCTGACCTGGTGACTCCCTTCCCAAATCTGGGCTAGTGTCTTTTTTCTTTCCTGCTGAGAAAGGTGGGGTTGGATTTCAATTGTGCTATGAAGCACCACTGAAGTTTCTTACTTAGGTATAAAGCTTGTAATTTTAGCTAGTGAATGGTGAAAAAATGCACCTTTTTATTTGCAGTGTTATCATAAAATTGTTTCTAAGTTCCATTTTGGAATGAAGGTGCTGAAAATCCTCCTGGGGACCCGACTGAATGTGTTTTTTTGGTGAGACTGCAGAAGTAAGGAGCAATAAAAGGGAGCCTCCTTGCTTCAAAGCTAACCAGGAATTCTGCTCAAAATGTAGAAGTCACAGCACAGTCACCTGCCCCTTCCCCAGCCCTTAGAAATGCCCTGCTGATGCCCAGCCCTCAGCCATGAACAGTTTCAGCTGACTTTAAGCTCAGGACAGATGATTTGTGACTCCTGGGGCCATGCCCAGCATCACTCAAGCCCTCCTCACCATGTCAATATAGTTGGTGTGGATGTGAGAGCAGATTCTGGCTGTGTCTGGGCTTTGCTCTGGACTGCATCCAATGTGCTTGGAATGGCTTGGGCAGTCTTGCCTTGTGCCCAACAGGACCCATGCGTGTGTGGGAAGGCAGCAAGGGAGGTTCTGCCAGAAACACAGGGCTGGACATGCTTCCTGACTGCACCACTGGGTTTGGAGGTGGGATTTGGAGAGTGCAAGGAGCCTTCAGGCAGCTGCACAGAACAGACTCCAATGGCTGATCCCTGGCTCTTAACCTGGGCTATTGGCCAAGGATGAGGAAGCACCTGAACAGTTCTGAGGGACAGGGAATGAATCCATCCCATTGCTGAAGGCCCTTCTACCTCTGCCGCCCTTCCTGCTGGAAATCCCTCATCCTTTTGAGTGGCAGGAGGCTCATATGGCAGGGAATGTATAAGGTATATATGGTAGGAATGTGTATAAGGTAGGAAGATCATGGCTATAGGGGATCCAGGTACAAGAAGAAATACTTCAGCACCAACTTTCAGCCATAGGATGGATGTCTGTTCCTCCGTGAAGATGCTCTTTCAGGTCCAAGGCAGACCCTGAACTGCCAATTTATCACAGAATCATAGAATCCTAGAACTGTAGAATCGTAGAATCACAGAATAACAGAATTATTTGTGTTGGAAGGGACCTTAAAGATTATCTAGTTCCAGCCCCCTGCCGTGGCCAGGGACACCTTCTACTAGGCAAAGTTGCTCAGAGCTGCATCCAGCCTGGCCTTGGACACTTCCAGGGGTGGGACATCACATGCACAGCTTCTCTGGGCAACCTGTGCCTGTGCCTCACCAGGCTCACAGTAAAGAATTTCTTCCAGATATCTCATCTAACCTCACCCCCTTTCACTTTAAAGCCATTCCCACTTGTTCTATCAAAACATGCCCTTACAAAAAGTCCTTTAAAAAAGTTCCCTATCAAAACTAATATGAAATTATATGAAACTAGTGTTGTGAGCAGAAATGCCTGGCAAATGATCATGCTGGAGGGATGAGGAGATGCTGCAGGACCCTTGGTGAGCCTGGACTGGATCCTGACTGGAGCTGTGCACTACTCTATTACTTGCTGCTGGTTTCCAAACATGCACAGTCTCTGCACATCTCCCCACTAATGTGCTGAGGTCCCACACCAATTCCAGCACCCCTAATTCCATACTGGTGTGCACCACCAGCAGACACAGGCAAGGCTGCAAAGCAACCTACACTTTTAAGCCCAGTGCCCCAGTACCAGCAAAACTGAGAAGTGGATGTTGGTGGGAAAGCACAACCTCCATGCCTACATGATGGTCTGTGGCTTATCCAGGCTTGCATAGACCTTTTTTTTTAGAATATGCACAAAGCCAGACTTAGTAAAGCCACCTAGTCTACACCAGAGCTCCTGTGCTATGTATAGCATTGAGCATCACAGCCCCACAGGTGCCCAGCCAGGGTCAGGATGTTTGGAGGACTGGGGTGTTTGTAAGGCTTGCCCCCTAAGAAAGGTCCTTGCAAGCTGTTTCAGTGGTGGAGGCAGAGGAGTAGGATGCTCATTCTCTGTGTATTATTTGGTGACACATTTTGTCCCAGAAGCTGAAGAGTCTGGGAAGATACATCCACCCCACAATAAAAGGGCTTTTTCCAGATGTCTTCTCCAGGCTCTTAAGGGTGGGCTGCAGAAGCACACAGCTCCTTCATACTGCAAAACCTTTGAGCACGGGCAGCTGGTGGAGGGAAGCTGAGATGGAAGCAAGATCCTAGTGCCAAAGCTTTGGGTCTGTGTGTTACAGCAGCAAGACTGGAGACTCCCATGGGCAGGGCCAGGCTTTTCAAATGCTCCCATGTGCATTGTGCAGGTTTGTTTTCTGAGGGAAAGCCGTCCAAAATCCACTTTCTCCTTCTACGTTGCCCATAAATTCTCCCCCACCCCGCTTTTATTTTTTCAGCAATCTACAGAGTTCTTTTCCAAGTCAGGTGAGGCTCAAAAAACCAAGTTCCCTGCCCTATGGTGAGTCTGGGGCATAGAATGCAAAGGTTTATAGTCAGAGGAGGTTACTCGTTCCCACTGTGGATTTTCTCAGTGAATGTGAGTGTAACCTTGTGTGAAAGACTCATGCAGATCGCCTTGCCTCAGTCTCAAAGTCTACAGAGAAAATAATTTGAATGGAGTTTGGTGAATCTAACAAATTCAAAAGGCTCTGCAGAGTCACCTTGTGCCCATCAAAAGCATTCTGGAAGAACACAGCAGTTCAAAGGCAAGGAGTCTGAATAAAATATACACAATTTATTTATTTATAGGAGGTTTACAGCTGTACAATATTGGCTTTCTGTTTGGACCACTCTCTGATCTTGTGCAGCACGACACGTCAGTGCCTTTGGAGATGAAGACAAGTCACAGCCTGTTTTAACAGGCAGATGTCAAAAAGAAATGGATTCCACAGTGTAATGCCAGGCTGCTTGCAGCCATTGAAATGATTAACAAAAGAAATGTGAAATAAATCACACATGTGTCCTACTCCACTCATGAGGGACTGGAAAGTGCTTTTCAGACCTGCCCTCCTCTCAAAAAAAAAACCAACCAAAACCCCCTGAATATTTCTGTTTACTTCATTCAGTGAGAAAAGGCATCAACAATAGGAATGGCATTTCAATAATTCCCCTCCCTTATCTGCTCTACAAATAAGAGAAAAAGAAGAGTAAGAAAGGTAATTTTTGTTCTTCCATTGGGAATGGAAGGGAAGAAGGCTTCTGCTCTAAATTTTCGAAAACTTTCTTTTTCTTTAAAAAAAGGACAAATATTACTGATATTAAGACAATTTGGTCATGATATAGAGTGATTTTTTTTTCTTTAAGAAGCTATTAAAAAGCTGCCTTTCCTCTCTTTATGGCTTGATTCTCTGTAGGAAGGAAGGAGGTTGCCCTTAGGTACCAGGGCACCACAACTCCTTGGTGAGCTTTGGCACTGCTCCTTGGGGATCACGGTGCCATTTGGCACATGGCAGGGCACTCCTGGACAAATGGCTCTTCTTTGCTGAAGCTGTCCATAGCCTGATTTCCCGAGAAAACAAGGCTAATGCAGGCAGGCTGGACACCTCCACCTGCTGATGATGGTGCAAAGCTCCTGTCATGTTCCTGCAATGCCAAATAGCTTATCCCTCTGCCAAGTGAGGGAACTTTGGGCATCCCTCTCACATATCACTCTGAACATGAGCCTGTGAGATCTCCTAAGACCCAAATCATACCTTCTAACCCCACAATCCTACTTCCATTTATTTTCAGTTATGAGTCTCATTAAAAAAAAATAGGATAAAATCAAAATATCTCTGGTCTTTCTAAATTCAAGGATTTGCTTTGACCTTGGGAGCAAAAAGTTGCTTTACCTAACTAGGAGCATTTAAGTCAATTCTGCAAGACACTGAAACAAACTTGGTCCCAGTGATGGCACCTGGAGTTGGAGGATACTCAGCGCAAACCAGGAATAACTGAGATCTGGAAAGAGCATCATGGGGACCTCTGCTTGCCCTTAAGTCCTGAAAAACAAGACCTAAGAACATAAGAAAATCTGGTAAAAAAAGCAAACTCATAACTGCAGGACTGTGAAGATAAGGAAAGGGGAAAAGCAGCCCACAAAAATCAATGCAGTTGCACTGTCTGCTTCTGGTTGCACCAAGAGCTGAGCCAGCAGGTACTTTGGGGAACACTTTACCATGTTTCAGATTTAGCAGATCTTTAGGGACTTTAAAAAAACCCCAAACAGACTTGCAGGACAAACATGGGTATTTAGTAGGACAAGCAGAAACCATTTGCTATAGCAAAAGAAAGCTTTCCTGTTCACTTTTGTTGCAGGAAAAGGACTCTGCTCAGATCAAAATTTACCAAGATTCAAAGATTTTATCGTATGTAATAATTTCCATTTGCATGAAGGAGACTGCAAAACATTTGCTTAGAAAATCTGACAGAAAAATCCCTTAACTTGCACCACTTTAAAGGCACATGAATAAAAAAACCCAAACAACAGGAGAAAAAAATGGTTTGAAACTTGTCCTAGTCAGCTGCTGAAAGCCAGACAATGGGTTGTTGTTTGGTTTATCTGGTATGGTTTATAAGAAGCCAGATTCTGCCACCCAGTGGAATAAGGAAGATTAACCCAGTTTTCATGGAAATCAGGAGCATACTGTTGCCCTAGACAGGTCCCCAAGGATGCATTTGGGTTGTGCTAGTGAGACTGGCTCTAGGACTGTGCAACTCATCCTCCATGACAGGAGACTGGAAATTAAAGGTGAGAGATGGACACTGGTATGAATTAAATATTTCCAGCATTTTCAGGCTGCACTGGGAGCAGTGCTCCTCTATTACAAGCTAAAATCCCACTATTTTTAAAAAGAATTTGAGAAAGCGAGGCACTGAGAAATGATGCACTGTAGGCAGCAGTACAGATGGAGCCCATGGAGCGAAACTCCCCATCCCTTCAACTTGAGACTTTGGCCTTCAGAGGAACAAATCTTCTCTTCCCTAAACACTGAACTGCCCCAGCAGACAACCCACCCCAGCTTCTGAGGTGAGCTCTTGGGATGGGGACAGCATGGAGACACAGAGACAGCAGGCACCACGGGAGTTCAGGAGGCACCCACAGGAGCTGGGTCCAGACCAATTCAGAAACTTGACCCCAGAGAACAGTTATGCCACCACAGCTGTTGACATCTTTCTATGCTTCAGAGTTGTGTGGGGTTGAACAAGACCTGTGTGGAAACAGCTGGTCCCCAAAACCATGGAGCCTTTGGTCTTGTTGCCCCTGTGGATTTGGGCTGCCTTGGTGTGTTTTCCTTGCAGTTGCAGTACGCAAACTCATACCCAAAAATCCTCCAACAGGCCCTGATCTGTTTTTCCACTTCTCCTTTGCTGTGGTGCCTCCAGAAATAAGCAGTTACATGGCAATTTCAAGGGAGACAACTCCATGCACACTACTGTTAACCCAAGCAGACACATTGAAGATGCACTGAAGCAGCTGGTGGGACCATGGTGGCCACAAGTGTGCGTGGTGGCACGAGTGTGTGCCAGCCTGTGTAAACAAACAGCCCCAGGGCCTCGTGCTCTGGCTGTCAGGACACACAGCGTGCTCACAGCAATCCCACAGCGCACGTGGCAGCCAGGGGGGGCTTCAGAGGACGCCAGCAGAAGGATCATTGCGGTTCCCCAAGAAAAGGCACCATTTTTTAACACTGGAAACACAAGATTGGCTCCTTGGAGTGGAATGCATGCATGGGTCATATACACTTTGCAGATGGTAGGTAGGCTCTGTGTGTCTCTCTCTATATATATATGTATGTGTGCATGTTTATATTCACATATGTGGCACCAGAAGAGTCATCCTTGAGTACTCAGACATTAGTGAGGATGTTACTGCTGAGCAGCTTCACAGCAATGGTTCCAGGGAGATCGTTTGACCTCTTGTTCCCCTTGTCCTGGAGGTGCAGTGTGTGCACCGACTGCCGGTCGCTGGGATCCCCCGTCAGCACCACCTGGCCCAAGAACTCGTCACTTATCAAGCTGTGGTTCCAGATCTGTGGAAACAAAACAGGGATGAGGGCAGCTCCTTCAGGGATGCAGCCACCCTTCATGAACTTGAGTGAAGGGGTCACTGGGGTCATGCCCTGAGCTGCAGCCAGAGAGATGGTGAGGTGTGGGGGTGTCACTCTGGTAGTGAGAGGGGTGAAGGACGTGCCTTTACCAGGTGTCATCGTGGTGGTGAGAGGTTGAGCTGCATTAACTAATGATGCTCAGCCTGGGGAACAGATCTGCTGCGGACAGTGTGAGGAGAGGGCAGGGGGTCCAAGTGGGAGAGGGTATCCATCCCTCAGCCCACAGCTTGCCTGCCAGGTACCTGAACAATGATGGGCTGTCCTGGCTTCTTGCGGTAGAAGAGCCCTTTGACATCGAATTCTGGTGACACCGTGTTCTTCTTCACCGGAGAGCGAACCTTTTGCCCTTCACACTTGATGATCACATAAGGGTCTGCTCCTGAGGAGAGAAAAGGGAATTCTTTTCTTTGTTGTAGCTTCTGTAATTCCTTAGAGTCCTTTTCCAGGGGTGTCATGCAGTACTTTGCCTCCATATCCCACCAGGGGAGACGGATATCTGCCAAAGGGTTTGCCACACCTCAGATGATGTCCATGGAGCTCAGCTGTTTGGCTCAGGATTAATTCTATTAGGTGACATTGTTTCTGGGCAGCAGGTGCTGATGGACAGCTACAAAGTTGGGGAAGGGTCTGGATGGAGCACAAATCTGGTAGGGAGCAGGCTGAAGGAGCTGGGGGAGCTCAGCCTGGAGAAAAGGAGGCTTGGAGGAACCTTATCCCTCTCTACAACTCCCTGAATGGAGGATGTAATGAGGTGGGGGTTGGTCTCTTTTCTCAGGAAACAAGCAACGAGATGAGAAGAAAGGGCGTCAAATTGCACTATGGGAGGTTTAGACTGGATATTAGGAAAAACTAATTCATCAAAAGGGTTATCAAGCACTGGAAGAGGCTGCCCACAGCAGTGGTACAGTCACCATCCCTGGAGGAAATTAAAAGATGTGTAGATGCGGCACTTGGGAACATGATTTAGTAGTGGTAGTGCTGAGTTAAGGGTTGGACTCGATGATCTTAGAAGGTTTTTCTAACAGAACTAATTCTATGATTCTATGGAAGGGCTGCCTCTTTTGCCTCCATATTCTACAGGAAAACTCCTTCATCACCCCAAACCCTTCTGAGCATTGCAGTAAGTGTTCCATGTAGGACACCATCCTAGTCAACCCTCCTTTCAGCGCTTGCTCTCCTAGAGGCAGGCAGAAATAAAACCATGGAGAAGAGAAAAAGGCTCACATAAGGGAATATCAGATGGGGGATGAAGTTACCAAGTTCACATTCTATCAGCCCGCAGCTGGAGGGGACCTGAGCTTCCAGGAGGAGGAAGGAGTCCCTCATTATTGAGTACTTTCATCTTGCCAAACAAGTGCTCTTTCTGGGAACTTCAGTAGAGAAAGAGCTATTGCTATTGAAATTTAACTTCCAGAATGCATTTTCTTGAACTGAAACCATGAACTTTAGTGGCTATGATGGAAATAGACCAGTTGGATGAGTTTTCTTGACCACAGGAAATGTGGAAATGAGGAGAAACAAACAAGCCCCATCCTGAAGGCCAGGAATTTTGATTGCCAGACCACCTCTTTTCTGTTTGCATGGACCTGGCTCCCCTGGTGAGACACAGCTGCTGGATTTCACAGCTGTTTTTTCCAAATTACCTTGTCTTTTGGGATGTCCCATTAAATCCTCAGATTCCATCAGCCAGAGCCAAATTCCTATCTGTAAATCACTATTTCCAAAGTAGTGTATAAGGCCTGGCCTGGGATGCATGAGAGATGCCACTGCATTGGAAAACACCAAACACAATAATGGTGGCAGAGGCTGAACAGCTGGAAAACAGCTGGAAGAAAGCAATTCCCAAGGTTTTTTTGTGGAAAAAATATTTTATGACTCCAGACTCCACACATCATCTTGTCTGAAGGAAAGATAAACCTCCTTGTTTCCGTGAACAGTTCAGAGACCTTTGGCTACAGATTTCCCTGCATTGCTATAGGTGTATTGTTGTGAATAATACAAGAAAAAAAACACCTGCCTAGGGTTAAATTCCCTCCCCAAACACCAGGTAGGGTAGAAGGACTCCTTTTGTGACATGTGATAAATAAGCACACTTGACTAGTCCTTGCTTAGAAAAGATCCTGCTTGTTACTTTCAGGGACATAGTGATAGGCAGCCCTGATAATAATTATTGGGTGAAAAAAAAGTACTTAAAGTATTAATTGGGTTTTATTTAGATTTTTTTAATTTTACAATTTTTATATTTTAAATTCAGCTTGAAAGTGTTTGGCTAAATCTTGCCACAATTACCACACATCCTTGACTCAGGAAATGGGGGAGAAAGGCTGGGATCTGGTCTATTTCCATGGTGGAAAGATATTTGCTTCTCTAATCACAACCTCTAGACTTTTCATCCCAACTTTAGCAATCTCCTTGTACAAGCCATTCCTACCACTGGGTTTCTTGGTCCAGAGGCAGACAGAACATGAGGCTCTTGCCAGGCCTGCAGGGCATGGGGAGGTATGGTCCTGCTGCTGTCTTCCATGCAGGAAAACTGATGGATGTCAGAATTGATCTAGATCCACACCATCCCAAAGTGAGCTGAATTTGGCACACCCTCTGCTGGTAAGACATTTTTCCAGCCTCAGTGATGAATACCACACATCAGGCTCTTTCTCTGTCCTTCTCACTAAAAAGCCTTTAAATGCAATTCCTGGCTTTTACAGCTGCTCATACCTGGAAGGAAAGCTTGGGTAGTTACAGGACCTCTGCTAAGGGCCTTGGGGAAGTTTTGGGAGGTTCTCAGATAACAGCCTAAATATAACCATTCCCAGATCATGTCCACTGCAAGAAGTGAGTTTAGTTCTCCATGGACTTTCTCCTCCTCTGGTGTCTGAATCAAGCATGTTCACTGAAAAAAATACCTGAGGATATAAATTCCAGCTATGTCCCACTTCATAAACCACCTCCCAACTCCTCTGGGGCCAGACAACAGGCAGGGAAAGACCAGTACCTCCTTGGGAGTCCTGATTCTTGAGCCCAGCTGCAGCAAGGACATGGATCTGGGATACTACCTGTGGGTAGCCACACATCCCACTCCAGCAGGTGTGTGGTGGCTCATCCAGTGTCAGCTCTCTGCAAGGAAAAACATGTGGCCTTTGAGAGGTGCCCAGTCTTATCCCAAAGGCACGATGAAGGACTGTACAGGCCATTCATTTAAGAGTTGGACTCAATGATCTTTGGATGATCCTTGTGGGTCCCGTCCAAGTCAGAATATTCTGTGATTTTGTGACTACACGCCATCCACTGTCAGACTCTGTTCCCCATTCCAATCTCCTCGACCTGGGTTTGAGATGCTGTCCCACATCATGCTTTGAAGCAGAGTGGAACCTTTTCTGCATGTCTGTGGAGAGACCTGTAAAGATGTCCTGTCTCTTGACCCTCCTTAACAGAAAGCCAAAGAGCAGCTGCAGGCAAGGCTATGACCCTTCAGGAAAACCACAAATCAAAAGCACAGGGCTGTCTCAAAGAGCCAGTTCCTCCCTATCCCTGCTCGTGCTCCTTACCGGCAATCTGAAGGCACGTCTGTGAAAATCCTGAGGAGGAACTCGCCTTCCTGACCAGGGTCAAAAGTGGTGGGGATGATGACGTAGCGGCCTTCCTTCAGGTCTGTCCTCAGGAAGACGCTGCGGGAGTTGATGTAGATGGAGCTGGCCACCTTCTGCTGCAGGGTGTGCATCCGGTAGTTCCTGTTCAACTCCACCTGGGCAGAGACCACAGCGGGATGGTCAGTGGATTGTCACTGGCTGAAAAGGTACTGGTATCCACCATGGGGGGGAAAAGACTGCAGGGACTGAGTCCACAGTGCCAGGAGACCTGGAGTTAAGAGAACCAGCAAAATGGTCCCAACTGTGCTGGGTGGAAAGCAGGTGTGGATATGACTTTCCCAACTCTTTTCACTCAGGGACTCATCTCTTGCATCCCAGCTTAACACTGTGGACCCAGCAAGCAACACATAAGGATTAGTCTAACAGATTTCAACATTTGGAGAGAAAAGACTAATCATTGCTTTTAGCAAGAACTGCACAGAATCATAGAATGGTTCCAGTTGGACTTTCAAGATCATCTGGTTTCAATCCCCTGTCATGAGCAGGGACACCTCCCACTAGAACAGCTTACTCAAAACCACATCCAGCCTGGCCTTGTACATTTCCAGGGATGGGGCATCTACAGTTTTTCTGGGCAACCTGTTGTCCATGCTGTCCTCTTTGATATCCCTCTTCCTCTCTAGAGGAGGGCAGGCTGTGCTGATGGCACCCCAGAAGCACCCAGATAATGCTTAAATGAATGATATAGTCATGCAGGACTCATGTACCACTCCACAACCCGTAAATTTACAGTGGCATTCAGACCAACATGCAGGAACCCCAGCCTACCTTATGGATATCAAATCCTATGGCCAAGTTCTCTCCTTTGCCCTCTTTGCGACTGGTCCTTTTGGGCTTCTGCTGGATGGAGATCAGCACTTCATCTTCTGCCTTCTTCACATCAAACACATACTAGAAGCAAAGAGAGGAAAGTAAGGGAGATATTTATTAATACATGATCCCTGGGCATGGGTGGGGGTGGATTAAACAGATCTAACATCAACTTCTCCCAATCCACCTCCATGCAGGGACAGCCTGGCATCAAAAGGCTAATACAGAGCTGGAAGCTGGAAACAACTCTCCCACATCCTTGATGACAACTCCTGCAACAGACCAGACCATCCTTCAACTGCTTGTTAGACAAAGGACTCAAAAGGACCTGGTTTGTGATCATGAGAGTCCCAGTTCAGAGCAGGACTAGACAATTGCAGAATCATTTATGTTGGAAAAGACTTCTAAGATCATCCAGTCCAACCCTTAACCCAGTACTGCCAAGTCCACCGCTAAACCATGTCCCCAAGTGCCACATCCACATGCCTTTTGAGTGCTTCCAGAAATGGTGACTGTACCACTGCTCTGGGCAGCCTCTCCTAATGTCTTCATCCTTCCAGTAAGGGAGTTTTCCCTCATTTCAATCTAAACTTCCCCTGGCACAACTTGAGGCTGTTTTCTCTTGTCCTCCCACTTGTTACCTGGGAGAAGAGACCAACTCCCACCCAGGTATGATCTCCTTTCAGGTAGTTGTAGAGAGCCCTAAGGTTCCCTTGAGCCTCCTTTTGTCCAGAAAAGTTCATTCCAGGAGATGAACTTCAAGCTAGAAGGAAATGGCTCTATGGGCTACCTGTCCTGGTAAATTTAACAGCATCAAAGTTTGGGCACAAAAACTGGAATTTGGTCAGATGTCCAGATTGTTGGAAATGACTCCTGGCCCTGTTTGACTGGAACCAGCCAACATTGCTACCCTGTGGCACAGTTTGTTTCTCCCTTGTGCCAAGATGCTCTACGTTAAGCACTTGGACACAGTCCCCTTGATAAGAGGGATAATGTTAATAGAGTTGGCCTTGATGCTGGTCATGCTGTGCCAGAGAATTGCCATAAGCACAAATAATCTATCTGGTAGCCATTTCAGCCTTCTAGGTCCCTGTAGGAGAGTTAAACACCTGGAAGTACATGTGAAGGCTCCAGAAGGCCCACTGTCCCATTACTCACTTGGGGGTTCTGCAGAAAAGTGTCCTTGTGGTTGATGCAGCCTCCAGAGCGGTTTTTCAAGGGGTCACTGCTTCTGGTCCATGCCCCGTGTAGCACTGCCTCCTCCCAGGTCTTGTGGATGCTCAGGTAGGAGGTGTTGATCAGACGGCACTTGATGATGTCCGTGAAGTATTTGCAGAAATCTTCAAAGGTCATCCTGAGTCAGGAAAGGGCAGAATTGGGTTATGCTGCTTCATTCCCTGGAAAGGTACACTGCAGGGATTTTCTTGATCACCTGTTAGAGAGTGTGGGTTGTCTCTGATGGCTGATGAATAACAAAAGTTATTAATCAAACATCTCCAAAAGAGATGGAGATACCTTTCTCTATGCCTGCAGTAAATACTTCTTGAGTTTAAACAACAGCTTTCTGTTTTGGAATGAGAGAAGCAGCACAGTGGCCCTTTCTCCACACAAGGGTAAACGTTGTACTGAAATATTCCTGGTGATGCTGTGAAGTTCAGCACATTTATGACAGTGTGCTGTCAGTACTTATTTCTCAGTACTCTGGTGAAATGGTTTGGCCCCCGAATGATCCAGAGCACTTTGCAATTCCAGGGTCATGCCATCAAAAGCTGACACCCATGGGCTCAAGGAGGAAGCTTCACTAGAGATCCTATGGCTTGGAAGCCTGTTTTCTCTGGATAGCTGTATGCATGGAAAGATGCACATGCTCCATGGAGTAGGAGGATGCTCTAGGCATGGCCTGTGGTGACAAACCCAGGAGGGACTCACCAGAACTCTCCATCATCTTCCACTGTCATTCCCATCTTCTCTCTCTCACTTTTACTCACTTTCTGCCACTCCTCAGAGCTGTAGGAAGAGAACAGGATCATTACTCAGAAGTAAGGGACACACACGAACTTGAGGCACAAGAACTGTATGAAGCCAGTTCCTGTGCTGCTCTGGTTAGGTCATCTGCCAAACACGGGGGAAGTGCAGGACCACTTGGAACTTCAGCCTCCTTCCTGACAGTGGAGTTGAATCCAGTCTGGCAAGGTTTTATTTGGCTGTAAGTACAATCACAGCCTTATTCATAAAGATAACAAAATTTACTCTGGTCAAAGGCTCTGGTTGCACCAGCCCTTGGTTCCTCATCTCATCCGCAACCATCACAACAGTCAGTGGTGGCAGAGGCCGATTCTGTTGGATGCTCATTTTGCTGGAATAAGACTGGGAGCACAAAAATGACCTGTGAACACCCTTCACTAGTATGAAAGAATATGGAATCATAGAATCACAGAATGGTATTGATTGGAAAGGACCTTAAATATCATCTCATTCTAACTCCCCTGCTATGACTAGGGGAACCTTCCACTAGACCAGGTTGCTCAAAGCCCCATCCAACTTCACCTTGAACACTTCCAGGGATGGGGCATTCACAGCCTCTCTGAGGGACTGTGCCAGTTCCTCACCACCCTCACAGGGAAGAATCTCCCACTGAAACAAGCTGCCCATCCCAACTCACGTGTCGCTCCAAGGGCCGTTCCACTCCCGCTCGCCCCACGGGTTGCGCATGCGGATCATGTCCAGCTTCTCTGACTTGAAGAAGGACAGAAGGCCGTGGCCCAGACGGACCTTCCGCACGTCCGTCACCGCGTACGCGTGGCCCTTCACCAGCCCGCAGGCCAGGCGAGCCTCCATGTCAGCTGCTGATGTGGCCTGGCAGGGGGACACAGACAGTGCTCAGAGCAGGGGGACATGGCCACCTCTGCAGGGGCTGGGAAAGAAAGCAACTCAGGTTTCCCTGCAGGTTTCTTTAAGCCAAAAAGAAGAGCATCAATAGCCAGGGAGAGAGCCAGCTGGCATGTCTCAAATGTCGTTTTCTGTGCTGGATCCCTCCTTTCCTTCTTTTGCTTCATGAGGTCTCTGAGCTCCCATACTGGCAAACTGATAAAGCTCATCCTAATGGTTATACTGGGAGGTCTGGCAACCAGCATTTGTAAAGATGCCCAGATGCAGACACCAAAACGCCTTTCTCTGCAGTGGGTCCCCTCCTAGCATTTAAAGGGTGCTGGGATGAATCTGGGCTCTTGGACATAGCAACAAGGAATAAGGAGGGTTGACATTCAGGATTCACTCCTATTGCCGTCATCAAGAAGTTGGAACCCTTGGCCACAATTTATCTGATCTAATTTAGAAGTTTATGACTGTGTAAGACAACTGCATCCTAAAATGCCTGTTCCCATGGGGCTGTGACCACATTGGCAACGTTGCTTACTTTGATGGAGCAGCTGATGAGGCCTCCCCTGTTGTGCACCTTCAGCACACGCTCAAAGAGGAGGTTTCGCTTCGCTTCATCAGTGATGTAGTCCCCTTCAGTCAGGTCAATGGGCTCAGAGACCCCACCAGTGAAATCCACCAGGGCATCAGCTGTGTTGCCTCCATCCAGGGCCTCATAACAGCCTGACAACCTAAAAGAGAGGGACAGGGATGGCACAACACTGGCCTGACATTTTAAGGGGTCAGGGAGGATTCTTGGGCAGCCTCAAGAATGGAGATTTGCAGCTGAACTTCAAGTGGGAGAGGACAGCAAACCAGGGTGAAAAAATAAGACCCACATTGCTTGTTGCACTCTTGCTGTCATAGGACCAAAGTAAAAGGAACTTGAAGTCTCTAGAATAGGTGTTACTTACAGAAGAATTGAAGAGTATCTTGCTTTGAGGGTAAATTTGGGCAAGAGAAGGGTTTTTTTTCTTAGTGTTTGTCTGTTTGAGTTATGTACTACTCCTTCACAGGAAAGATGTTTCCACTGCTGCAAACCAGATGGTGAATGAACAGAAAGGAAAAACAGAGTGCCCAGGTCCCACTTTAACTGCCTGGGTACCTACTTGGCATAAGCTTTCTCCACCAAGGCACACCAGAACTCATTCTTGGAGTTGGAGTGGCAGTAGATGAGCTGATTGTGGAGCGTGGGCAGGCGGTCATCGATCACCACATCCAGCCACTGACCGAAACGCCAGAACTGGAAGTGGAAGATCCCCACGTAGCTCTCAGGTTTCTCAGGGTTCCACTCCTGCTCCTTCCAGTCTGGGATGACCTGCAAAAGAAAAGGCACATACACCCAAATTATTCCCTTTTTTCCTAGGATTGACTCTCATCCTGGAACTAATGCACACAATATCAAAGACAAGAAAGAATATGAGGGGGATGGACTTGCTTACAGTCTGCAGAGGATGGATTTTGGATGCGGTTCCACCAGTGCAGACTAGATTAACACGTACTGGAATAGCTTAGATTTCACTGTCCCTTGAAAGGTAAAGACCTTTGTCCTCTTTCTTATAACCCTGCCCTGGACATCTGCTGCAATCTACTTCTGTAGACAGGCTATTGGAGCAGATGAGTTCTTTGTCTAATCAGGGATGATTATTTTTACGACCACATTGTTGGGGATTTTTTAGTGTCAGTAGGGTACTATTAACAAAGGGCATCTTCTTTGATTCTCCCACTTGATTCTGGTGTGACTTGACCAGCCCAAGAGCAGGTGTGGTATTCCTCTACCTGGTGCCAATGAACAGGCAGCAGATGAACTCTGCATGAACCTACTCTGTTAAGTAAAAGTGGAAAAAGCAGGATCCCCATTCCCTCAAGGTCTCCATTCTTCCCTGTCAAGAGCTGCCACACTCACCTGGGCAAACACAGGGAGGTGATTTGATGAAAGACAGAAAGGAAAGCCTGAGCTGAAAGAAACCCTAGAGCAGCTGAGGGGTCTGAGGGGGCACAGGTTTGGTGTCACTGCCAGCAAGACAGGCACAAGCAAAGGGTGACTGCCAAAGCCCATGTCCTGTTATGGCTGCAGGCACCACCCGCTCTGCTTTGGATGGAAAATTCACCCAGCTGGGACAGAAATGAGCACAGCCAGGCACAGATGTTACATGTAGGGGGATCTGCATCTTGTTTAGGACCAGGACACAAAGGCACACAGCAAGGAACTACCCCACCACAGTTTAGCTTTTGTTGAGGGTGGAGGCAATGTGGTTTTACTGCATGGCCAGGGCAGGCTGTGAGGCCATGTGTAGTTACTGTAGTTGATGGCTGACAAGTGCTGACTTACACAGCAGCAGTAATGTGACTGACTGTCCACACCCTTGCTACTTCACTTACCTGCTCCCAAAGGATCATGAACTCAGTGATAAAAAACCCCAAGGTGTACATGCAAGCATGCATTATGTTCCAACACACCAAATAATCACTTTCCTGTGGAGAGCTGAGTGTGTGGGGGTGGGATAGGAGAGAACACAACTATGTTGCATGGAAAGAGCCTCTTCAAGAAGTCACAGATCATGGTGAAACCACCTTTACTGTGCTTTGGGCCCTTGTCCAGCCAAAAGAACTGCCTTTTTTTTTTTTTTTTCCCTGCTGTCACAAAGCAGGAGTTGTGCAGAGAGAATTCCCTCTGAAGAGCCCCCTGACTTCTTAGCTACCAGCAATGATCCCACCCAGGGCTCCTATTGCTCCTACACTAAAATATTAATGATGCCATCAGCCCTGCAAGCTCACAGACATATTTGAGTTGTCTGGATCAATAGAAGCAGAGCAGACAAAGCCATAAAAAAGAGACACATTTGGAGGGCTTGGTGTTTTATAGGAGTGCTAAAAACTATGTCCCAGAGTCCTCTCTGGAGACTGCCAGGAAAGGTCAGCCAGCCTTCCATCAGTGCCCATTGATTCCCTCCTGACTGGAGCTCATCCTAATGAATTGTCATAGAGGACCATCATGATAATCAACTTGCTATTAATGTGGGCTTAGAAATGAGCCCAGCATTGATTAGAGGCAGCTTGTCAGGCAGAGCTGGTAGTGATAGTTTCCAGCTGGCTGGATCTGAGACTTGCTCCTACTGTCACTAGTGACAGGACACACAGGTCCTCACTATCCTCCTCCACTTCTTCACTTGGGGACAGCTCTGGGAGCACCCTCCACCACTGAAGGCAGCAAAAATGGTCAGCTTTCATCCAGAGCAGGGTCCTGGAGCAAGGACTAGTCATATTTCTACATTGACCCACAAGAATATGAGAGGAGTCTGATCTCCACAGGTGTTCCCTGCTGGAGAGTCTGCCATAGACCACCCATCCCAGGATCCCAACAAGTCCTGGACTCAGCTTGGTTGTGTGACACTGGGGCAGTGGAAACCACATTCTTCTCCTTCACCCAGCTGTGCTGCTTCTTCCCTAGGGGCTCACAAAGTCTGATGCTGCAACACCATTTTGTGTGACAAATTTATAGCAAAAGTGTTCAGAGACAGATAAATTGGGAGCTCAGAAATGCCAGGTTCACTTTCCTAAGCTGATTTAGGGCTTTTTTCAATTTTCTTAAGAGTGGTTAATTAAGAGAAAAGGTACCTGTGGCCCTGGAAAAATATGTCCTTGATTAGAAGAAGAATTTGGTATATGCCAAGTTCTCCAAGCCTTCTGCTGGGAACTTGCCAATTCAGGATAAGAAGAGAGGCATCCAGTTGTATCAATCTGCTGAACTGTGGTACAAACTGGGATGGGACAGGGTGGTGTACCTAAAAGTCTTTATGGGATGCTGAAACCGTGTAGGGGTAGTTTCAGTGACTGGTAAAAAGAAGCTCATCTTCTCTGCAACAGAGAGAGATCACACTGGTCCCCTCACCTCCCTCCCCAATTCTGAGGGAAACAAGTATCCATCTGAGAATAATTTCCCCTCCTATGCCCAGCTTCAACCTCCTCCTGACCACAAAAAAAACCTGCTCAAAATACTCCACAAAACCTTTCACACTAAGAGAGAAGAAAGTAAATGTTCATCTTACATTTTACAGGAAGTCAAAAGGGGCTCAAGAATACCAATATTGAGTTGAAATTTGGTGCTTTATTGCGTGCAGGATTAGGGCAGCTTCCAAAGGAGCATGAAGAAGACACAAACAGCCTCAGTTCTTAAGGGGAACCCATTGTCTAGGCTTTTATTTACTGTGATACACCAATACCCAGTGAGATATCTGCAGCAAGAACTCTACCTTAGCAATGCAGCAATGGCATATTGTGAGACTTAGCATGCAAAAACCCCTTTGGATGTTGCCAGTGGCTCCTGTTATTTGGTCTAAAGTGGTTTGTAGTCAGGAACTCTGCTCTGGGATGTACAAGGAAGGGTCTTGCAGGGGGGAAATGGGCCACTGAGTAACAGAATTAATATGATTCCAACAGAAGCTGTTTATTGTTTACATTACATGCCAGATGTAGGTCTAGGTCTACTGTCCATCTGGGCATGCATCTCCAGGTTGGCTAAACTGCTTGTTCATGAGGCAGGTACACATCCTTCAGGACATCAAATTGGTCAAGCATCCATCATCACATTGTGCTTCCCCTATTTAGGGTTTACATTTTTTTGCAGACATTTTCTCAGGCTCTTTTATTTTTGATCCTGTTGTTTTCTCAGTAACCTTGATGAATTCCTGAGAGCTCTTACAAGAAAACTGCAGGTGGTTTGATAATATTACTCACAGCCAGTTTGGCTGGTGCATCAGAATGGCCTGTTATACAGATACATTGCTACAGGGTCTTCTACGGGAAAGTCTGTTAGGACCCTAGAGGTGTGTTTGGCCAAGCAGGGATACATCCACTTTTCTCTCTACTCACCAAGTCCTGCATTTCTTGGGATCTAAACAAAGACAGCAACTTCTCTGGCAATGGCCATGGCATGGCTGTAGGATTTGGTGGTTGCTGGGCTTTGGTTTTGGGCAAGACTCAAGAGCTCCCAGCATCTCTCCACCCAGTAGCTGATCTTCTGGCATAACTTGTGCATATCATTTCACACACTATTGTTGGGCTGGGGGAGGCATAGGGCCTGCATCTCTAGAGGTTTGGGAGAAGGAGGCTGGTCTGCATAAGTCCAAAGGCCACAGGTACAAAGTCACCTTGCCCTGGCTTTCCCACCACTGCTCTCTCCTTACTCATCTTGGGAAAATGTCAGGCCACACCTTAAGGAGTACTCACACACATTTGAGTGCAATCTGTGCAAAGGACTGTAATAATACTTAGCTCTTTCAAGGGATTTTTCTATCTGTGTGTCTCAAGAAGCTTCAGTGAAATACTCTCCACTTTTTGGTGGAGGAAAAGGAAACATCCAAACTAAGTAGTTTACTTGCAGTCATGGGGCAAACTGGGCACAAAACACTCTCCTGTTCCAATACTTATAAATGTACCACTCCCCTCCGCTCCCATGGTCACCCAGACAGCCTTCCCTGTGTTTTAGAGGGCAGGAGACATTGCTTTCCAGGGACAGAAGCAGCAGGTTCCTGCTCTGTGGCTTGCAAAGTGCTCTGCAGCCTCATGGCTCTCTACAGACACTTCACAGTAAATATTTTCATGGGTGCTTTAAGGGCAGAACAAAGCACAAATTTGCTCTGCTGCAGAGGACTGATTGCTGGCCTAGGCTGCTCTGAGCTGCTGGCTCTGCCCACACACACAGACATCTGCTCCAACCCATCTTGGACCAACAAATTCCATCCTCCCCCCAGCAGGAAATGGTGGCAGTGGTCAGAAAAGGCTGGTCCAAGCACCCCATTGGTCCAGAGGGTTTACAATCTGCAGAATACAGTGAGTCCAAGTGAATGTACTTCAGCTTCACAGCAAGGTGGATTCTCCAGGCGACTGGTCTTCAGAGACTCCAAGCAGCCACAGCAGCACAAGTCACCAGAGCCTGCAAGCACTCAGCACCTTGCCAGGAGAGAAACTCCATCACAAACAAGCCCTCCCTTTTTAATGGCCAGGAGGGAAACCGGAAAGCAGGGCTCTCTCCAGGGATCTCTGCTGTTTTCTGGTATGGCAATTACTTATTTTTCCAGCAGGTTTTTGGTGTGCAGTTGCTACAGTGAGATTACTTAGGGCAGCCTCATATTTTCAAGCCAGTAAGACCCTGTGTGAATCCCTGATGAATTCACAAGCACGCAGTCTTATACTCCAGGCAAATGCAGCAGCAAGCTCATGGTCCCATTCTCCCCATCATTTAGACAGAGAGCAGCACATTTGGGGAATATTTCACAGGGCTGAGGGGCTCCAGAAGAACTGAGCTGTTCTCTGCTTTACCACAGTGCTGTCTCTCATTAAAAAAACCCAGATGTAAAAATGGAACAAAGAACTGAACTGAAAGAAGCATAGCTGGAGCGAGAAAAGCTGAGCAAGAAGGGATCAGGCTTTGAAAACAATGGAGCCTTTCAGCTGAGCTGGTTCGAGGCCGCCAGTGAAACTGAGGAGAAAATACATCACCTTGCGGATCTGGGCTAATTCTGCTATCCGTTCCCCAAATTCCTGGGCATCTGCCTCATTGCACTCCACCTCCTTGGCCCCTTGCTTCTTCCAGAAGATGCCCACTGGCTCCAGCAGCTGCCTGTTCATCAGGTGGGTGAGATCAGGAGTCCAGTGCTGGGAGGTGCCCGTCACCGTGACCTTCCCAGGTCTCTCCAGCTGCATGTCCCAGCGGAGGAAGCGCAGTTGGTGCTGCTGGATGAAATCCACTCTGTAGATGTGCTCGTTGGGATGCAGCAGCTTCTCCCCATCCTGGGGCCTGAGGTTTTTTTGCTGCAGGCTCTGGAAGCGCAGCCGCATGCGCCGGGTGAGCTGCTCATCGTGGGTGAAGGGCAGCTCGAGCACCCCCGCCTCAGCTGCCATCACCTCGGCTGCTCCTCTGCTCCGTGCTCAGCAGTGTGTGCCTCTCGAAAAGGACACGCAGGGGGAAAGATCAGACAGGCCCCTGGAACTGGTGTCCCTTCTCCACGGCCCCAGCAGTGCTAGGCAACCTGGGCCAGTGACGCAAAACACACCTCTGGGGCTTCCCCCGAGTGCCCTCCCGACTCATTTGCAGATTCAGAACTGTTGGTGCTGCTGTGCACGATAATCTGTAGGGAAGGGGTGTCTCATGTCAGCTTCCCTGGCAACCTCCAGGTTCATTAACTGTTCATTATCCCTAAACAAAGCCAAGGGATGCCACCTTGGCAGGGATGGGTGGCAGTGGCTTTCTCTGAGTGTAGGTTCATGGCTAATTCAGGCTGGAATGAGACTCTGGAGAAGTCTGGTCCAACCTACTGCTCAAAGCAGGACTTATTTCAGGGTTAAATCATGTTTCTCTGGGCTTCATCCAGTCCATCCTTGAGTATCTCCATGGACAGAGGTCCCACAGCCTTTCTGGGCACTGTTCCAGTGTCTGACTGAGCTCAGGCTGAAGAGAAGCTGCAGCTTGTGCTGCTGTCCTTTGTCCTCTGACTGTGCATCCCTGCAAGAGCCTGGCTCCATCTTGTCCACACTCCGCTATCCAGGCTGGATGGGGCTCTGAGCAACAAGGTCCAGTGGCAGGTGTTTCTGCCCATGGCAGGAGGGATGGAACTAGGTGACCTTTAAAAGTTCCTTCCAAGCCAAACCATTCCATGAGTCTACGGTTAAGCAGCTGCACACAGCAATAAGCTCCCCTTTTAACTTCTCTCCTCTTGGATGAAAACCCACTTTCCTCCTGACCATTTTGGTGGCCTCCATCAATCTGTGCCATCCAGAAAAGGACATGAGGGTCCCAAGGGACAAACTAACTCTAAGTAAATGAATAGCAGACTAACATGACCATTGTGCCCTTTTCTGGGTGGCACAGCTGGCAGGAGTCAGACACCACACTGCTCCTGCAGCAGCAAGTCAGCACCAGCATCCCAGCATGGTTTTGCTCCGCATTTTAATGTCTCAATTTCTTTTCATAAAAGCTAGACACGTCTAAAGGGTCACAGAAAGGGTGTTACAGAGCTAGATCACACCTAGAGACATGTAGGGTGATCCCAGATGCAGGAATTTAGACAACAGCTCTCAACTAAATTCCAGTATCCCCTTCCCACTCAGTGATTCACACCACGCAGGCATAATGGGAAGCAGGGACGTGGAGAAAGCAAGGTGGAAGAAAATGTTTGACTAAAATAACCTCTTGGGATACACAGAGATGTGCTGGCCTGCCTTATTTTCTTGAAGGTATTCCTCCTCCCCACACTTAAGAGAGACAGTTTCACTGTGTGAAATGGAGCAAGGGATGTGCAGAGCCTATGTTACATCATGGTGTACACCAGAAATACATTTTCTAATAGCCATGGGTGATCTGGGCCAAGATTCCTGAGCTGATATTTCAGAGATACTAAAGCCTGCATCAGCATCTTTCAGCTCTTGGCAGACCCCATATAGAGACATTTTGGTGTCCAGCAATGTTATCACAATTGCATGTGTAACCACACTTAGGACCAAGGGGCCCTCTATTTCTGTCTCTGAGATCTTCAACAAATAAGAAATTTTTACTGTGAGCATGGTGAGACACTGACACAAGTTGCTCAGAGAATTTGTGGATGCCCCATCCCTGGAAGTGTTAAAGGTCAGGTTGGATGGAGCTTTGAGCAACCTGGTCTAGTGGAAGATGTCCCTGTCTATGGCAGGGGAGCTGGAACTAAATGGTCATTAGGATCCTTTCCAGCCTATATAATTCTATAAATCAAACCTTTCTGAAAGAAAAGAGGGGGCAGGTGAAAAAAAAAGCCTCTGAGAGTTAAAGCAATGGAAAATGAGAAATCACAAACACCCACAGCCAAATTGCCAAGGGAGGAAAAGCAATGCCCGGCAAACTGAAATAATGAAGTGTCCAAAGGGACCCAGCCTCTGTTTGGTTGGCATTTCCCAGGGCAGAGCTGGAAGTGAATGGTGAGGAAGGATGACAACTTGCCCACTCACCCTTGGGGATGTTGATGGTGAGGAACAAGCTAAACAACCCTGTGCATTACCCTTGTAAGGAGAACCACAGCACTCACCACAGCCACCATGGCAGGAAGCCTTATGGCTTATCTACAAAGGCAACAACAGCTATCCTGTTCCCATATAAAGAAAAACCTTGATTTTAACAGGAAATGGGGATCCTGCAAGAAATCCATGAACTTGATGTTCCGGCTCACCACAGGAAGCAGAGACTGAAAGAACCACAGCACACAGAGCAGATGTCAAGGTGTGGGGTGGAGGAAATCATCTCAGGCCCGTGGCTGTAGCAGGCTGTGGGTGAAGCACTGGTGCTGCCTGCACACACTGGCTGCCTTTTACAGCAGAATCTGGGAAAAGTTGCTCTCAACTTGCTGGTCTCTTGCAGTATGATGACACACACCTGCACCAGAGTCTGAAGTCCCTCTGCCTTGGCTTTCACAGGGCTGACACCTTGCACAGCTGAAGCCATGGTGGAGATGGGCACAGACTGTCCATGGATGTGGCACTGAGCACCTCCTTCCCCCTGTACCACTCTGCTTGCCCCCCAGGTCTGCAGCCCCTTGCTCTGGTGCAGCTCATTGGTGGCTTTCTGGCCCACAGTACATTCCCTTTGGACTCCACACTGCTACATGGTGCCATCCAGCCATGGGACATGCCAGGGATGAATGCTTTGGGCAAGCAGTGACTTGGGAGAGGTGCTAACACCCTGAAATCAACCTACCTGCCCCAGCATGAGCTGTCTCACTGCTGAGGTAGGAGCACAGTAAACAGGCAAAGAGAGGGGACACCATGGGAATGAGGGAAATGGGGCCTCATGCTGCAGCTGAGCATCCTGAGTTTTGTTCTTCTTGTTAATTTTTAGATTATTTTGGAATTTGAAGGGTCAAATTTGGGATCTGAAAAACAGGATGGGATTTGATCCACTTGGTTAAGGAGAAACTGGCCAAGGGCTTGGCTGGAGTGTGGTGACTGCAGTCATGATGATTAATGCCCTTTGCAGGTCAGTCTTTTAAGGGAGATTTTTGCACATTATCAACTTTTCAGGACATGAGGCATCCCTGAGAACCAGTTTTTGACCTGGACAAACACAAGACAAAGCCAAGGTGTTGAAGACAGGCTCTCCCCTGCCATGGGGAACCACTTACCTTCTGCCACAGGGACTCTCGGGATGCCAGGGAGGAGCAGGCAGCCACAAACCAGCAGTTCCCCACCTGGCCCTGGTGTAAGTCATGGGAGCTGATCCCATCCACAAAAAGACGTGGATCATTGCAGATTTCCTGTGGGACAGGAGAAAAACAGACACACTGGGTCAGACAGCAGACAGGGAAACCAGGAGCAGGGCTGCATGGCAAAGGAAAGTTGCTTCCTCTCTTCCTCAGACTCCATGTAAACTTGACCTGCAGATTTCTGCTGGCCTTGCTCATTATACTGGTGGCAGAAGGACCCTGTCCTGCCTTCTGCTCTCACCAGAACATGGGCAGCATCACAGGACCTACTCCCTATTCTGTCCCAGCACCAGTGCAGCTTTGTTATAATTATCCCTGTCAATAACAGTATGCTTTCACACCATTACAGCCCTTCTAAGTCTCCTCTTTCAGATGCATCTACTCCATGACTCTTTTACAAAGGGTGAGGGATCTGCTCTTCCAGATCCCAGCACAGCAGATGAAAAAATTTGGTGAGCCAAAAGCTTTGTAGCTGAGCCAGAAGGATTAAATACTCATTCTGCCACCAAAACCAGGACGGTGGATTATGCACAGACACCATGAATGGAGAAACTTGTGTAAGAGGCAGCTGGGAGGTAAGCTCATCCCTCCAACCATGCACCAAGACCACTGGCTTTTCTCTGCCTGGCTCCTGCCAGGCTGCCCTCCCTGCTTCCCACTCCCACTTAGAGCCTGGCCAAGAAAGCACTTAAATAACAGAGAGTGTTGAGCAAGCTTCAAGTGACACACTGCTTTTTTTAAAATGTATTTTCTCCTACTCAATCCAGTTTGTAAGTTCATGTCCAGCTGGAGGCTGGGAGCAGATGGGACAGAAAAACAGCTGAAAGAACCTTTTTCCCTTTGTTATTACAGTTAATTTGAAGAGGAAAAATGAAAAGCAGATTATCCTTCTTTCCCCACACCTCCCAGTTTTTCAGGCTGCTTGTACCCAGAATAATATGCCCCCCTGCCCTGACTTGGCATATGAGGACTTGTATTACCTCTGCCCATGGATTCATGGAAGGGTTTGGGTTGGAAGGGACTCTAAAAATCATCTAGTTCCAAACCCTGCACTCTAGGCAGAGACCCCACCCACTAGATTAGGTTGCCTATGGCTCCATCACAGGGAGAGAAAGGAACCATAAGTACCTCCTGCTATTCCCACCTAGCTCAGCCAACACCAAATAACTCAAAATTAACCTGACACAAACTGGCCAGGCTCAGACCCAAGGAAAAGGACTAATTCCCTAACTAATGCTGGTGTTGCAGGATGTTGGGATGAGCGCTAGGGGGAGGCAAGCCGACACCACCAAAGGCAGGAGCCACCTGTGCCTCTCAGCATCGCTGAGCACATGCAGGGATGAGAGAGGAGCAGTGGGGATCAGCTCCTGTTTCATGGCACCAGGGAAGCACCCAGCAGTGGGGATATGTCTGGTGGTGGGGGTGTCTGTAACATCAGCTCTTTCTGATCCTGCTCTGGGGAGCAGAGGCACCTTTTTTATCCCATCTGAGAACCACAGCTGCCCCTTCTGCCCTTGGGGGGATGTGAGGATTACAATAAAGGAGTTGCTTGATATTACACAGACAGGTGAGAACACGAAACTGTGAGAAACACAGAGCCACAAGATGGTTTGAGTTGGGAGGGATCTTTTCAAGGCCATCTAGTCCAAATACCTGCAATAAGTGGGGACACTGTCAACTGGATCAGGTTGCTCAGAGCCCAGTCCAACCTGACCTTGAATGTTTCCTGGGGCTGGAACATCGATCACCTCTGTGGGCAAGCTGTGCCAGTGTCTGACCACCCTCACTGTAAAAAACTTCTTCCTTACAGGTAGACTAAATCAACTTTCCTTCAGTGTAAAACCACTACTGCTTGTCCTATCCCAACAGGCCCTGCTAAAAAATTTGTCCCCATCTTTCTTACAAGCCTCTTCCAAGCACAGAGAAGCTGCAGTAAGGTCTGCCCTGAAGTGCAGAGCAGGGCTACCACACTTCCCTGCAGAAGGGTCACACACCACGCCCAAGCCCTGGGACTGAGCCTGGTCCCAGCAGACTCCCAGTGATCCTAAGCACATAATCACCAATCAATGTGGTTAATCAACAAATCAACATGGTTATAAGAAATTTCTGGATATCATCCAGCCCCCACCCCCTAATCAAAGCAGGGTCAGCTACAGCAGGTTGCTCAGGACTGCGTTCAGTCAGGTTTTGAATATCTCCAGGAATGGAGACTTTGCAACCTCTCTGGGAAGCCTGTGCTAGTTTTTGGACCACTCTCACAGTATAAAGTCTTTTCTCATGCTTAAATGGAATTTCCTAATTCTCAGTTTGCACTGAAAATCAATGATTTCTGAAAACTGATTTTCAGTTTACACTGTCACTGGGCACCACTGAGAAGTCTGGCTCTGTCTCCTTCATTCCCAGCTATCCAGTATTTGTGGACATGGTTAAGATTCCCCTGAGCCTTCTCTTCTCCAGAGTGAAGAATCACAGAATCATTAAGAAAACCTCTAAGATCATGGAATCCAGCCATTAACCCAGCACTGCCAAGTTCACCACAAAACCATTTCTCTCAGCACCACATCTGTACTTTTCTAGGGATGGTGATTCCACTGCTTCCCTGGACAGACTGTTCCAATGCTTGAGCACCCTTTCAGTGAAGAAACTTTTCTTAATATCCAATCCTTGTAAAGGGGAAGGCAGCACTGCCTCCTCATTCTAATGCTGTGGAATTGATTCTGTCAGGATGAGTCTCATCCATGCGTCAGTCTCCCCAGCAAAACTCCCCTGGGAAGGTTTGCCATATTCCTTAGACTGGAGCTGACCAATATTAAATTACTTGGATTCTTCAGTCCCTAATGAAGCTGCTGAGTTTCCACTCATATATTTTGTACCTGGTCTAGACTGTGTGGCCTCAATCCACTGGGATGACATTCCCTGTATTCTCTGGGTGTACTGAGGTGGGAGCCAAGGACCAAGGCACTGCTTCAGCCAGGCTGCAATGCCCCAGGATGGAACAGAGCACAGTGGGGCCCTGGTGTGTGATGCAAAGCACACTCAGAGCTATGGAGCACCATGCCTATGTGCAGAGGTGGTTGCTTGATATTACACAGACAGGTGAGAACAAGCTACCAGTGGGAAGTAGGTCAAAAAGCCAAGAAAAGCTTTGGAACATTTAGTGTTCCTTTTCCTGTGAAAAGTGCTGGAAGTGATAAGGAGCTTGTGCTGCAGCCAGATGGAATTACAGGGCCTGGGATGTGTATGTGCAAAGGGAGGAGAGAAGCAGAGATTCCCTGATCAGAGAAGGTCATGACCTTGGTTTCCTCCCCTCCCTACCATGCAACAGAGAGAATCCAGGTGAGCAATAACATTTATCCAGGGAGCAAACATGTCACTCTCCCAGCACCATGACCCTGAGAGAGGAGGGCAGCACACCAACATCTACACCCACACACACCCTGGGTCCTTCTGGGTTCAGACTTCAGCCACCACAGAACCAGCTCAAACTGCTTCTTGTCACTTGAGGCTTCAGCAGACAAGAAGTCAATTCCGTCCTTCATTCATTCATTCATTCTGTCCTTCATCACAGCCAGATCCTGGATCCTGGTTGCTCCTAGTCTGGACACAGATGGAGAACAGGAAGGAACAGGAAGGGGAAACCAAAAGCTATAGCTGCAGCAAAGCTATGACTTTAATGTGTGGTTCTTAACTCTGCCTTGGCCAAGGGAGTCATCCATGTCTCTTTACCCCCAAGGAGAACCTGTCATGGAGGATCCCAAGAATCACAGAATCACTGAAGCTGGAAAAGCCCTTAAGGTCACCAAGTCCAACCATTAACCCAGCATTCCTATGTTCACCCCTAGATCATGTTCCCAAGTGCCACACCCACATTTTCTTTGAACACTTCTGGAGATGGTTATTCCAAGGATCCTAAGCACCATCAGAGACAATCTACCCTCCCTAAAACTGTCTACTGAAATGCCTGCTGAGCTTCAGGCAACAAAACACATTTTAGAGAAAGCCTCTTTGGATAGTTCTAGGAAAAGATTCAGACTGATAACAAAAAGAGGGCCAAAATAGTGATTCAAAGTTCTGGTGATTCATATCCTCCCTCCTCCAGTGGATGTGGGACAGAGGTGGAAATCAGAGCCAGAGCAGGTTCCTGTCAATGAGGGGCTGATTGCAGAGGTCTGGCTTGTGAAAGCCCAGATTGGAACAGTTTGCTTCCTCTGGCTTTGGGTTTTTGAAGTTCATTAAGAACGACAACAAAAAAGACCCAATCAGGGCAATTTATCTTGTACTTTTTTGCTTCCCACCCAAAAGCATATGGTCTTTCCCTCTTTCCCTCTGCTCTCCATTTTGAGACACTTTCTCAAAATGCACACAATTTTCTTCCAAATGTATTTAAAGCAGAAAATATCTTCCTCACCTTCTCCAGCCAGTCCAATTCCACACAGAGTTGTATGGAGAAAATCACTCTCTAATTTGCTTTATAATTGATGACTGTTTTACCATAAATGTTTCCCAGTGCAGCTTTCTGAGGTTCAGATTCACAGGGGATCTGGATCATGTCAAACCAGATGTGGGGAGGGAAAAAGCTACAGCAGGAGGAGGAATAACCATGGGAGATGCAACATCTGCTGCGTGCCAGGACCATTTTTTGCTAACAAGATTTTGTAAGGAACAGACTAGTCTAATTTCATTGCAGAGCCTGGCTGTTTCAGAACAATGCCTTCACTCAGACTTGCAAAATCAGCAAAATAATCTATTAGCATGGCTGCGCTTCCTCCCTCCCTTCTGGGCAACTGGGAACTGAAAGGATCCTGTCTTAAATGTCACTCACACAGACAAGAGAGCAAGAGGCTCCCAAGCATGGCAAGCAACGGTGACACAGCAAACAAAAAGGTCCCTGTGCTGCCCTGCTGCAGGTACCTGCAACTAGGAGGAGATTTTGCAAAAAGGGCAATTAATAAAACTTGCACCAGGGTGGAAAGGGAAATGGGGTGAATTTAGAATACCAGGGGTCTATGCTTTCAGATGGATTAATATAGGATCATAGAATCAGGGAGTGGTTTGGGTTGGAAGGGACCTTAAGGACCATCTCTCTCCAACCCCCTGCCTATGGCAGGGACTCCTTCCACTAGACCAGGTTGCTCAAAGCCCCATCCAGCCTGGCCTTGAACACTTTCAGGGATGCAGCAGCCACACCTTCTCTGGGCAACCTGTGCCAGTGTCTCACCACCCTCACTATAAAAAATTGTGTTGTTACATCTACTTTAAATCCATCCTTTTTCAGTTTAAAACCATTATCCCTTGCCCTGTCACTACAGGCCCTACTAAAAAGCATATGCTTGGCAGATCAGCTTCACACACATGGAAGGGTAGGCTTGGTTGGGAATATCTACACCCCACAGAACTGTTTGTGGGGGTTTGTATTGCCTCAGTCAGGCATCCCTAATGCTAATCCACTCACAGTACCTCAGTGTGTACACATTTGTATTGTTATCAGCTCCCACACCATGCAGAGGCACTGGACACTCCACCCACAGCAAACAGGACTTGCTTGTGAAGGGAGGCATCCAAAAAACACGATCACCACAAATTCCACCACTCAGTTTGTGTACCACAGCATCACAAAATGGCATTTGTTCTGGCACCTGGAGGAGTGGGGGCAGTGTTTGTTTTGGCACCAGGAAGAGCAGAGACAGAAGTAAACAAGATCTAAAGGTCAATTTGCAGGACCTTGACAGGTCCCTCTGCAGTTTTATCTTCCGGGTATCCAAAGTACAAAGGGATACCCAAAAAAGGAAAAAGCAATGAGAGGTGGAGAGACACAAGAGACTGTGAGAGCACTGCACTTCCCCAGGAACAGATGGAGAGGGATTGGAAGGAGAATGGCACAAGTACAGAAACCCCAGACCTTTCATTCCTCCCACATGCCCTTTCCAGGGATGCACTCTTGGGAAGTCTCACCATTACTCCACCCAGGACTTCTGCAGTCTCTAACCAGCCAGGACTGATGCAGAGGCTGGCACAGCCTGGCTTTTAGCATAACCACACATCCAGACACAGCCCTCCCCAGGCCATCTCTCCCACAGCAAGTGCTTTTGTCTGGTGGCAAAGCCACTAAGGAAAGAAATACTCCCTGGATACCAATAGCCCTGAGGTCTGCAGAAGTCACTGCCAAAGCAGGAAAGTCTTCACATGGCTCACTGACAAACTGGGGGATGGGATGCTCAGAGCAGCGAGATGACGTGCCACAGGTCACGCCATCAAGAGGCAGAAGTGGTCCCTCTGGGTTTCCAGCCCCAGCACAGCCCAGTCACCAGGGGAACCATCCTTCCTTCACAGAAATTATGTCACCTGGCTCCCTTTCATGCTGCATCACCTGAGCCAGCCAGACCTTTACAGTCTTGAGATGTGGAGAGGACACTGAGCAAATCCAGCTCTCAGAGATGGCTCCACCTGGATCTCCTTCCCTAAATCTAGGTCCATGTAGGCATAGGCTCTAGGGAGTTACACCAGAGAGGTGGAGGAAGAGGAAAAAAATAAACTCCCAAGGCTGTTTAACACCCTCTGACAGATACACCCCTCTGACTCAGCACAGCGCTGCTGGCCACCTTTGCCCAAATTCCCCCATCCTCCATCGTATCCCAGTCTTGAGCTCTCCTACAGATCTCCTTTGACCAGCTCCCCTTGGGAAGGACTTGCAGGGTGAACCAACCCTAGTTTGGCAGTATTGTAAGTTTAAATTGCACCCACACTCCAAAGCCTGTCCTCTCACATGGCACACCATGCTCTCAGTGGCCCCAACACTTTTTGTTGTGGGTTTTAACCTCCAGCAGAGGAACTGGCTTGGCTTGGAGCTATATGCATCAAGCCCCAGACCTGCAGGATCACAGTCATGCAGGTACAAGTGAGGGACCACAAACCACAGGCAGGAGTCCTGAGGATGCTCTACATCTTGCACCACTTTTAAGCCATCGGTCCCCACCCTGGAGGACGCAGAGGTGGGGCCATGATAGTGGAAAGGGGGGACCTATCCAAGTAAGTCCTGCTGTGAAAAACTACAGTATTTCAGGAGGAATGGTCCAAACCCAGCCATTCATCACAGAGCTAATGTGAAATCCTCAAGCAAGCTGATGTGACCACAAGCTCAGCCGCACAGCTTCTGCCTCCAAGCAACATAATTCACCAGCTGCCATGCCTGAATTCCAAATCCTGTGTCCCACTGAAAGCCAATCTTCTAAAACAGGATTTAGAAATCTAAACTGTGCAGGGGTTTTTTTGTTGGTTTTGTTTGTTTGTTTTTAATTAACCTAAGAGTCAAGTTATTGATGGGAAAAGAGGAATTGGAAACTGCAAAGGAAAACTACCGCTGTGTGTATCTCAGATCAAAATCTCCAAACTGCTTTTCTGTGGGGATACCTCCCACACCCCCTTGAGCCATACTCTCTCCATTTCCTTGTCCCAGGGCAAGGAAATACCCTTTGGCTTGTGATTGTGTCCCATTCATAGCACCTCCATTCAAAAACAGGACTTGACCTCATCACAATCTAAATTAATCCCTGACTATGCAATCATGATGAAAAATGAGGTTATCGTGAGTTTAAGCCATTTAAAGAAACTACTTTCAGCCCACGCCTATTCTGGTTATTCATACACTGGGTGTAGCTTTACAAACAGAATCCTGTTTTATGAGAAAACCACCCTCTAGAGATGTGGAGTCATGAGCTTCTGCTAACTGGGAGAAGGGACATCAATTCTTATGTAACTCTGTCAGTGGCATTTGCATCAGACCACAGTCAAAATTTAACCATCCATGACCACTCTCCATTAAGACGGTTTGTTCATCCTTTTCCTTCTTGGATGGGGACTGGGAGGAATGCATCACTGAACAGTGGTTTCTTCACAGAGATCCAGAAATATCAAAGAACCCCATTGTTTTATATTTCCACTCACACACAGTCACTCACAAACTCACACAGTTACACACTCTCACACACTCTTCATGTTTTATTTTCATTCTGCAAGAGGCAGCAAAATGCCTGATCGAGTCTTTTCAAAGGTTTCAGGGAAAGACACTTGCTCCAGCAGGAATGCCTGCCCTAACACAGGCAAATCACCCCAAATCCCATTCTTTTTGAGGCCTCAAAGATAAGAGCTCACAAGCAGTGCAGAAACTCCCAGCTTGCACCAAGATTAAAAGCCTTGGCTGATTCAGAGCATGCATCCAGCTCTGGGACCCCCACCACAAGGAGGACATAGTGCAAGTCCAGAGGAGACCACAAAGATGCTTGGAGGGCTGAAGCAGATCTGCTATGCAAACAGGCTGAGAACTGGGGTTGTGCAGTCTGTATACAAGAAGGATCCAAGGAGAACTTAGAGCTCCTTCCAGTGCCTAAAGAAGCTCCAAGAAAGCTGGAGAGAGTTTTCTGACAAGAGCATGAAGTAACAGGACAAGGAGGAATGGCTTGAATGGCTTTAAACTGAATAAAATCAGCTTTAAGTTAGATAATAGAAAGAAATTCTTTCCTGTGAGGGTGGTGAGGCACTGGCACAGGTTTCCCAGACAAGCTGTGAATGCCCCATCCCCAGGACAGGTTGGACAGGGCTTTGAGTGGTAAGAAAGACATTCAGTGCAGAATGAACTATAGAAGGTATCTCAGTGAGCACCTGCAGTCTGAGCTCTGGGGAGAGGGAGCCCAAGGCTGAGACAAGAGGCTGTGAACTGCTGACCAAAGGAGGAAGGGCACCTGTGGCCATCCATGTGACCAGACACTCAGAGACTCTCCAGGCTCTTCCAAGCTTGGACTGTGAGAGGATAAAAACCTAAGGTTTCCTTTGTTTGGGGTCCCTCCTCAGAGGCACCAGCTTGGGCCATTTTTCTATCACTGCACCAAGATGAAGTAATTTTAATGATCCAGGTGTCTGAAACCCTGTTATGGGAAAGCTGGGGTCATGGCAAGAAAACCTGGTCTACCTGTGAGTGTAGGGAGTCAAGTGGGGCTGACTGTCTGACCCACTGTCTCCCTGGAGCTGCCCACTGTAAAGGGGTTTTGGTCCCAGCTCAGGTGGTGGGAGTGTGACTGCTAGAGTGGCTCCTGGATGGTTAGACAGGGAAGTTTCCTTAACACTGAGCAACCAGGTCTAGTGGAATGTGTCTCTCCCATGGCAGGGAGGTTGGCACTAGGTGATCTTGAAGCCAAACCACCCTGTGCTTCTATGATAAGCAGCTCTGTAATTGCTCTGCAGGTCGAATGTGCCCCTCGAGGACCCCAGAGCCCAGTCTGGGAGGATTTGCACATTCCCTCCCATGGAGCTCAGAAGATGTGGATGCCCAGGACTCCTTTCTGCCACACCCTCTGCTATTGTTCTGCTCTAACTCATTACCAATACAACAATTTCTTGTCACCAACACGCAGCTGCACTAAGAAGCACACAATGAATCTAATCCAGGGATTTTACTGCCGCTTTCGCTTTTAAGGCCATGTCCTTCTGATGCTGAGGACAGAGCAGACTGCTGGAAATTTCTTATCAAAGGCTGCACTAGTGCCAAGCAGCTTATCAAATCTAGTCCTCACTGGGGCTAACAGGGAGAGTGTGTTTGCCTGGCACCATGAGGCCACGGCCCTGGGAGGATCTGGTGAGACCTGCTGGAATGCAGCCAGGGTCAGCATTGCATCTAATGGGACTAGAGACCTTTTAAAATAAGTACAAATAATAACAATGAATCTCTTGTTCATCCTTGAGGGATGGGGTAGCCTACGAATGGCTTAAAAATGTAAAAACAAGGTCAATTCAGAGATTGCATTAAATGATGACCAAATCCTTTCCTGGCAAGAAGCAGCCAGATCGGCAATCAGCTCCAGTTTTACTGAAAACAGCAGATAAATTAACAGGCGAGTGGCTCATAAATTCTTAAGCTGAGAAATGCAAAGGTCTGGAAGGATTTTAACCCCTGTGATGGATCCCAGACAGAATCTGTTGACTATTCAGAGGAGATGATCCCTCAGTCAATCCAGCAGCACAGAGGAGCCCCAGAATCAACACTAATCCCAAGCATTCTTTGGGCAAGACCAAAACTGGGAGAAACAGGCCAAGAGCCTTCAAAAAGCCCAGTAAAGACACCCCTGGAGCACAGAAATTAATATTTTAGTCTTTCTGGAAGAAACACCTCCAAGTGGGACACCAGAAGGTTTTTACACCCAATTGTCATTTCCAGTGTAAGTGCCTCCCTGCTAAACTCCTGGTGAGCTTCGGAGGGCAAAGAACTCCAAGAACCTAACCTCTGTCTTTCCCATTATCTTCACTCTTGTGTTTTTGTCAGCTTCCCAGCCTGCACTACACACTGGGGAAAAGACCTTTTAATGCAGAAACTTGTGGGCAGGAGAGTGCTGGTCCTGCTTTTAGTGAATTAGTTCATTGACTCCATTCCCCTTCCAAGGAAACCCCCAAGGGGATTGATTGTATAATCCTCACTTAGCAAGACAAAAGAGCTAAGTGCTTAATAATGTAAAGAAAAGTGGAGCTAAGAGATGCTCTTCCATCCTGCAACACCTCCTCCAAATATAACGGCATCCAGTTCAGGAGACAATGGACATAATGTATCCTGCATGATAGACAAGGGAGGATGGCTTTAAGGTGAAATAGGGTAGATTTAGATTGGATATTAGGAAGAAATTCTCCCCTGTGAGGGTGGTGAGACACTGGACCAGGTTATCCTGGGAAGCTGTGGATGCCCTATTCCTGGTAGTGCTGAAGGCCAGGCTGGATGGGGCTCTGAGCACTCTGGTCTAGTGGAAGGTGTCCCTGCCCAAGGAACTAGAGGATCTTTAGGATCCCTTCCAACCCAAATAATTTTATGATTCTGTGAATGGACAAAACCCCTATATACAAGTCACAGTAATATATACCAGGAAGACAGGGAATAGCTATTGAAAAATCCTGTTTTCTTGGTTTCTAAAACAAGATTTCTCTTGCCTGTCTGGAAAAAACCTCAGGGCTGTGACTGAGAGTATCCCTCCCCAGTGCCATAGCAGGGCTAAAAATGCCATCGTGCCCTAAGATCTCCTGCTTCCACAACCAAAACACCTGGCCTTTCTCTCTCCCCAACTATTCTCTTAGGCTTTCCCCTCCAAATGACATTGCCTTCATCCAGACAAAATAATATTGCCATTTAGCATGAATCTACCTTTATGCTCTTTAATCAGTGACAATCTCCCCTGACAATTAGTTCCTGCAGAGATAATTCAGCACTTGCAAGTAAATACTGGAGAGAGATAAAAATACTGAGAAACAGGCATGGAGGGAAAAAAAATCTTCCCATGAAGACTGGGAGGCTGTAGACTTCATCCAAGAGAGTTTTTGTGGTGGTTGCAGCCATACAGGCTTGAACTCACAGTGCAGAGATGCAGCTCAAGTTCAACCACACATCACCTCGAGCCACACAGTCACTGTGACACCAGCTGGCCTGGAAACCCTTGTGTTTGTCACAGCTTCTTGTTACAGCACCTTTGGACAGCTCAGCACAGAAATCCCAACTGGATCCCTCCAAGCATCTTTGGGATCTCATGTCCCAGCCACTCAGCATCTTAGGGATGACCCTGAGGTGCTCCTGCAATGGTTTGCAGCACAGAGGAATACACTCAGCACACAGCAGCCCACTTGCCCCCACAGAACAGGGAGGAAAAAACCATCTCCATGCTCAACTTGACTCTCTGGGAAGAGCTGAAAGACCAGAGCATGCAGCTCATGTAGTTCAACATCACACCTGTGCATGATTTAAGCCTCTCACCAGGCTTCATTTGCTTCCCACAAAAGGTGCAGTGATGCTCAGATTTGTCCTGGCTGGTGACCTGTCCCAGCAGCAGGTCATAGCTTGGCTGAACCTGAACCAAGTGGGCTTCTTGCTGCAGAGAGAAAACAAGCCCTGAGTAAGGCCCAGAGGTATTAAAGACAGACCCTAATCAAAGCTTGTAGCAATCCCATGGCATCACTGGAAGCACTCTGTACCCAAGAAGAGAGCTTGGGATAGTGATGGTTAGAAGATATTAACTCTTCTCCCACAGGATAGAAGAGTCTCTTCTACCTTAGACCATCATGGTTTTTTCCACAGGGGATCAACAGACATAGCAGATGCCCCAAATCTCCCCTTATCTTTGCCATCCAACCCCTTCTACTCATCTTTGTGCCACCCCTTCTTATTTACCCACTTCCCAAACATCCAGATGAGCTCACCCAATGCACAGACCAAACCTCCTGCTTCCAAAGTGCACTGGCAGCACTTCTGTCCCAAAACAGGAGGGCAAAACTCAGAGCTTGAGGATCAGGCTGAGATTTCCACTGGGAGTGGTACTACTTGTCTGGATACAGATCTCCCTCTCCTTTGCACAGCAGCATACAAAGTACAAGGGAAAGAAGTCTCAAGCAAGATGTTGGGATTTGGGCTAAGCCCAAAAGTTCTGTTTAATTTCTAATGCAACAGTCGAGTGCTGCTGCCAGAAGGAGCCGCTGATGCTGCCTGAGTGATCTCCAAAATCTGCTTTGGCTAGGCAACAAGCAGCCAGCTTTGTTTTTAAGTGGATTCACTGAACAGGGCTCTCCAGGACCCCCTTCCCTGCTCAGGCTGGTGCTGTGGTTTCCCTCTCTCCAAAGCACTCCAGTAATTGGCTTTCTGGCTTCGCCGGGCCGCATCACGAAGGCGTCCAGCAAACAACCACCGGAGCCAAAACACGATTAGAGGGCTCAAACAGCTGCTCCCTCTGCAAAGATCTGGCATCCAGAGCAGGGCTGGAGGCCAAGGAAAGCAGGGAGGGAGGGAGGACACCCTGCTGGAAATAATAAGGCTGAGCCCATTCCAGGAAAGGCTGCAGTGCTGGATGCAGGAGGAAGTTGAACAGCCTGAGCAGGGAAGGGACCAGAGCTGTTCCTCAGCCTCTCCTTTTCCCTTCTGCCCAGAAAAACCTCAAGCAAAAGGGAAAGCACTGCAGAGATTGGGGGTTTTGTTGGTTTTTTTTGCCAAAGCAGCCTCAAGCTGTGGGAGTGGATGGAGGAACAGAGAGGATGCTGGAAGAATAGTTGGAAAGGCAGAGATGCACACAGAGAGGACGGACTGTTTATATCCATACTAGCACCATGGAGGACAGACTGTTTAGATCCATACTAGCACCATGGAAGTATGTGGAAATAAGATCCTGCCTCTGCCAAAGCCCATTCCCAGCACCCCAGTGAGTTCACTTTTGACATGCAAGTGCTTTGTCTGAAAAATCACAGAATGGTTTGGGTTGAGAAGGACCTTCAAGATCACCTAGTTCTGGCCTCCCTGCTATGGCCAGGAGCACCTTCCACTACACCATGTTGCTTAAAGCCCATCCAACCTGGCCTTCAACACTTCTAGGGATAGGGCAGCTCCAGCTTCGCAGGGCAGTTTATCTCCTACATCTGATTTCTTTCCATAGATCACAAGTGACAACTTTTCTGAGAAAGCAAGTGGTTGTTTTTAATAGTGGGCACTTTTTATTTCCATTTTCCACCCACTCTGTTCTCACAAAGCTACAGACACAATGAGCTCTTACATTTTATCACAGTTTTAGCTGAAACTCTCTGAAACAACCCATGGCCATGGCCCTGAGAGACAAAAGTGTGTACACACCATCCCTTCCCTGCAGACAGTATCCCTGGGACTGGGGACTCCACTTCTTGGTAAGGAAATTCCCCAAAACAGCATCTGCCAAAAGCTGGGAGTATCACTACTTGGTTTTTTCTGAATGAGATTTACCTGTGATTGCCTAAGAGAAGATTTGCTGGTTGTAATAGAAACAAAATTCTGTGGTTTAATAACTGCACCATGCCATTCAATAGCACACAAGCAGAACAGTTGATATAAATTTCATGGACATTTTGGACTCTGCTGAACCCTGCATTAACTTGGAAAAGCTGATAGTGATTACTTTCTTGCAGAAGATGCTGGGATTTTTCCAGGACTCTCTCCCTTAGAAAGTCAGTATGAATCCAGGCAGAATCAGGTCCAGCAACTAAAAATGTCATTTTGCATTGTCTGCTGGCACAAAGCAATTCTCCCCATGAAATTTAGTTGCTTTTGCTGAAATAAGAGATTTAAATTGAGAGAAAGAACATAGAGAAATGCTTTTGAGAAAGAGGCTTCTTGAAACTTCAGCAGCAAACCAGGCAGGTGTGAGCTCAACTTCTTTTTTTAATGGTGATTTTGTGGTCAAGGCAGCTGAGTAGGTCTGATCAAACAATCCTACCAGACAGTAGCATCATGAGTCTGCTACTGCTCAGCATGCATGCCTTCTGATGCCCACACTGCTGGCAAAGTTCCCTTTAGCTGGTGCAGAGGCAGCAAAACAAGGACCACCTCTCTGTCTTGTTAAGCCACAGGACTTTGCTGGCACATGGGACCCACTTCCAGCCTCCATTCCCACTGAGAGCCCATGCCAGAAAGAGCTCTGGTTCAACATTCTATGCTAATTGCTTTAAGGGTTGCCCTCTATCCAAACAGTTCTATGATCCTAAGAAACTGCAGAGCTGGGTGGCTGCAAAAAGTTTGAATTCACTTCACGCTTCAGCAGGGATGGGTTTGGGCTAGGTGAGCATGACACCTTGCAGGCGAGGTTCAGAACGCTCTCTTAGAAAGCCCTCATGCTCTAAAGAGCAAGGCAGCAAGAGGATAATACCTGCCTGAACACCAAGGGCTGAGAGATGAAAGCCAGGAAACGAGATGGAGAAAAGCTCTGAGATGCTTAGCAGAACACAAGCAATCCTTGTCTCTCCACAAAGGGATCCAACCCTCTGTCTTTAGACATGGGGCTGAAGTAATGTGTGCAACCTGACTGCAAACCAGCAAGGGGGTCTCAAATACATTCCCACCTTTTAGTCCCAGAGAAAGTTCTTCAGAAAGTCTCAGCGATCACCTGTCTGCCGTATAAATGGGATGTGCAAGGTGTGTTCACACTGGCCCCCACAGTGAAACCAAACCATAGTCGGCCCTGTCTTCAGAAGGTAGCTGTGCACAAAGCTTCTTTTCCTTCCAGCAGACAAGGGGAATAAACTAAAACACACACAGGGCTTTGCACAAATCCAGTGTCCAGGCAGAGCTGGAGTGGAAGACACAAAGGCAGAGCAGAGGGAAGCGAGGCCTCCTCTCACAGGGAGCCTGGTGGGATGCTGGGGGCGCTCAGCCTCTCTGGCCACATAACAAGAGTCAGTTCAGCTCCAGCTCTCCCTTCACACAAAGCCTTTTGTCCACCCTCCCTCCAGACTGCCCTCACCCAGACAGGCACAGCACTGTCTTGTGGAAGGCCAGCTGATTTCCTGGGCTGTCAGTGGGGGCAAAGACGATGACGGCAGCTCAGGCAACCCTACAACACTCAAATGCCACCAAGTCACACATGGAAAAGCACAGGCTGGGCACAGAGGGCTGGTGCTCCCCACAGGGAAGGAAGGAAACCCGGGTGTGTGAGATGGTGGGATACTGCCACTCCCCAATCACAATTATCACTGCTACCTGGGACTCCTTGTGCTTCACGGCAGTCAGAGCACTGCTCTCATGGTCAACTCCAGGCAGACAGCCATAACAAGACATACAAATTGCCCATAGTGCCTTCAGGTCTTGATTGTACTCTTTGGCTGGCACTGAGGACAACAGAAGAGGGACTGGCAACACTGGGGACAGCCAATGTTATCCCCAGCCTCCCACAGCCTGCCTTCATGACAGACACAGCAGCACAGAGGAGAGGCAGAGGACATGGTTTTTGCACAGAAGGGGAAGGATGGGTACGACCACCCTTTTCCCCAAAGATTCCCAAACCACCTCACCTACCCAAAGCTTATCTTATTTTCCCTTTCCAAATGGAGTATTCTAGAGAACGTGTCCCTGCCCTTGGCAGGAGGGTTGGAACTAGATCTTTAAGGTCCCTTCCAACTCAAACCATTCTGTGATTCAGAGATAACACTCTGCCTTGCTGGACCCACTCTGCCTTACAGGAGCACACAATACCAACCCAGCTGCAAACCATCTCTCTGGTTTATGCATGGGGAAACTGAGTCACAGAAAAGCTTTCTTTGCTCTTGGATCTCACTGGATGCAGAAAAGCTTGGATCTGAGTGCAGCAGGTCTTTCTGGCACCCTAGAGGCTCACAATATCAAGTCTGGGTAAATAAATGCTGTTGGGGAGAGGAGATGTCGACTGTGGCTTGATGGCCTCAGTGAAGAGTGCACTGTGAATTTTTAAGAACGCCTGAGAGCAGAGATGGTGGAAAGCTGTGTTGAGGGGCAAGGGGATGGGTGCACTTACTTTGGGTCGCTTCCACTGGATGCCCTGAATCCTTGACTTGTAGAAGAGTGAGTCGTCGTTGGCGGGGAAAAGCGGGTCCTCGAAGAGCTGCTTCCGCCGCTGGCACTCCTTCTTCAGGGAGGCGTAGCGCTGGTTCTCGTACGGCTTCACGGAGGAAAACATCCTTCCCCACCGGCTCTGCAGGACAGGCATAGCAGGAATGAGATGGGGCACAGTCTGGCCAGGGACACTCAATTCTCCTCTGCAGCATCTGAGTGGCAGCACCAAGGCATCGTGGCTGAAGACAACCACCCTTGAGCCCAGGTGTACCTTGTTGATGCCCCAGGTTTGGGACTCCCATTTAGCCCCCAAGCTGGCCAAACAACACCAAACCAGGCACAGTGGCAGATAATAACTGGTGTCCTACTTCTTAACAAATTTGCAACTCATTCGGGAAAATCACAGCCCTCAGAGGCAAAGGAGGAAAAGACACCCCCTGCAAGCTGGGTGTGCACAGCTCTGGGGGCTGAGCCCTTCCCAGAGCACACCCCCCACGGGGCCTCAACTCACAAAATCGTGCATTTCATGATTTTGTCAGAGACGCCAATTTCTCAGTGGACTTTATCCGATTGGGTTTTAATTAAAGAAAAGGTCTCCTGGCAGAGCACTGCGTGTTTCTGGATTAATTATTCTTTCCTGACAAGCGTCTTGCTTCCAGAGCAGAGATGTGAATTTAGCAATTCAGACAACAGCAGGAAACCATTGCTCAAATGCCCCCCAGAGAGAGAACAGCACCTCTCCATCACTGCTCCATCACGCCTGCCTTTTGCTCACTGGGTACCAACCCCTTTGCTCAGGCACAAGGAAAAGGGGTGCTCTGCATAATTCCCCACTACCTAATCACAGACGTTTTTCAAAACTCTTTCCCTAAAATTTCTCTGTATTTATAACAGTCATGTAACCATCTTTATCTCTCCCCAAAACAGGATGTCCTGTTTCAAAAGCTGACCATTAGTGACCTCAGTCTGGAAATGTCTAGTGTGAAGAAATGGGAATGTGTGTGCCAAATAACCATGGAAGCATGGATCATTCAGGTCAGAAAAGACCTCTAAGATCACCTATGCCACTCATTAACCCAGCATTGCCAAGTCTACAGTAAAGCATGTCCCTAAGTGACATAATCCCAGCTTTAGTCTCCAACATGATAAAACTAAGGGTGCCCCATCCAGTGGGTGGATGCATCCAGCAAGCTGACCTCTCATCCCTCCTAGTGAGACATATAGAAACCATATGCTTCTTGTGGTATCATAACATGTGGTGGGATAATGAAGTTGCCATAATGGCTAATTGGAAGCAGCTAATTTGTAAACATCCAAAATCCCAAGGATTATATGATCACTTACGGCTGGCACCAATTTAAGTAGTAGTGTCACATCCCTTGTTAATGAACACCTAGGATTAGCTGAAGAAAAGTAGGTGTCTGAGGGCTAAACTAATGCCCACTCTGATGCTCTAGGAGCATTGCCCACCCAGCCAGCCTTCTCTCCTCTGGGAGAGACAAAAACACTTCACTTATGGAAAGCTGAAGAGCAAAGCACAGGTTTTAATTGACAACATTTATCAGCTTGATTAGCAACACAAGTGCTCATTATTCAGAGCTTAAGTGAACCCAAAATAATCCCCTTGCTGGCTGCTCCACAGGTCTGTGCTACTGAGGAGCAGTTGTGAAAGCAGCTCATGGGGATTTTCTCTCTCCCATCAGTACCAGATGCTGTGTAGCATCCCAGATGCTACAAAGAGGCCCAAGTGCATCACCTGCCCTCAGAAAAGCCTTAAAAATAAATGGCCTGATATAAACCCCCAAATAATACACCAAATTCACTCCTTGTGGAAAGGCTGACAGCCTCATTGAGCAGTCAGGGAATGCACCCAGTAGTCCAATCCACCCTGCTAAGAGAGCCAGGGAAGGCACTGGCCTTCAGATCTCCAGCAGAGGAAGGGGTGAAAAACAAGGGAGATGTACCCAGGGAGGTCATGGGGACATCCTGGCACTGAACAAGCTCCTTTTGAGTGACAATCAGGCCAAGACTTTCACAGTGATAGCACTCATTGCTACAGACACATGGAAAGCAGCAGTGCTGGGAAATGATGGTTGGCAACTGCCTTTTGCAGGAATACAACAGGCTGAGAGAGGAGGGAGATACTGTTAGCTGACATGCAAGATGAATTGCTTGGACTGGTGCATGAACTGGGCTGAGAGACACCAAAGGGTATTTCCATGGGAGGTTGTGCAGAAAGAATCAGCAGGATTAGGAAGGGACCCTGGAAAGGAGGGGAGGAGGGAGGTCTGGTGCCTTCCTAAAAACCACACTCAAGTTAAAGGCAGGAGTTCTGGGTTTGATGTAGGAGATGCTGGATGCTGCTCTGCAGCCTGTACCATGGCCAAGGGCTGGCACTTGGCTACTCATTCATAAAATTACTGCTACACCCTGCAGCTTGGAACTGTGTTTTCCAATGATCCCTGCAACACTGACTTTCACAAGACACCCTGCACAACATCCATCCCTAGGAGAACAGGACCCTGGTCATCTCAGCCAAGGAGTTCCAGCCTTTCTGATGCCTGAATTTGCCTGAATTTTGCCCTGCTATCCCACCCTACAGTGACTGTCACCTTGCCAGCCATCTGTCCTCACTGCAGGGCTACTCTCACATGACAGCATGTAGATGGATTTGAGTTGCAAAGGAAATGCCAAGTAGAAGGGGAAGGGATACTGTTCAGGATCATTTACAAAAACAAACAAATTAAAAAAAAAAAAAAAAAAAACCAACCAAAAAAACCACCTTGCAAAATAATTAAAAGGAAGGGGCAGAGGGAATGTTCTTAGGGCAATGTTAAAATTCATTGCTCTCTCTAATTTGCAGCATTTCATGCTTACCAGGCTGAACTTCACCTCTGCCACATTAAAATGCCCAGAGGCTGTCTAATTATTCTTTGCCTTCTTGGATCAAGCTCAGATGCTCCAGGAGTGCAAGAACTGGGTGTTTTCATGCCTGATTTGAATTAACAATCCTACACTTGCATATGCATGTGTTTGCTTGTGAGTGGGGAGAGGAATCTGCACTCACCACCCTTAGCATGAATTTTTATAAACAGTGGTCTGATCACAACCTCAGTCCTGCCATGAAGGAGTTAAACAAGAAACTACTTTGTTGGAAGACTGAGCCAGACTTATGACTCAGGGGTGTTGTGGACTCCCTTTTTCACCTCCAGCATCATCCAGGTGCCCCAGCTCCTGCCAGCTGGTAAGTCATGGCTCTAAGAACTGCATCAGGGAGAAGGACTGAAAGTGTTTGCATTGGCCAGGACCAAATACCTGCTGAAAGGCTCTTCCCTCCTCCCTTCCAAACATCTTCCTCTCCTTGCCTTCCAGTGCAGAGGCTTCTCAGGTGGCTGGCATGGGCTCACCAAGCTCGTTTTATCTCAAGGCTGCAGCCTGGCCAGGAGCAAAGCCTCCTTGCTTGCAGATCCTACAGCTGTCTGCCTCCAGGTCAGATAAAACACTTTGTTCTAAAGGACAGGATCTGCTGCCCCTCAGCTCCATTGCCACTAAACAGGAGAAGGCTTCGATATCACAGTGCAAAAGCACAAGATCAGCCAAGGAGAAGACGAAGCAGGAACCAGGCATGTGGTTACCCAATCCTCAGCCAGGTGCAGTGTTATGGTGCTCAGCAGTGGGGTGTTCAGAGCAGCAGGCAGGCTTTTACTAAATATGTTATTTAAATTATTTTTTACAGCCTCCTTGGGCGTTTCTATTGACAGACATGTGGCAACACCAGGGTTATCCTTTCACCTACCAACACAAAAGTCCAGCTGACCAGAGGAAACCCTGTTGATACAAGGAGAGCTGTACACACTGTTTCTCCAGTTGAATTGTCACTCACTGTTTACACTGAACACAAGATAAGCACTCCACACCTCTTGGCCAACAACTCTATGCCAACCATGGACAAAAAACCCTTAAGCCATCTTAGAACCATAGAATGGTTTGAGTTGGAAGGGACCTTCAAGATCCTCTAGTTCCAGCCCTCCTCACACAGCTCCTCTGGGCAACCTGTGCCAGTGCCTGTGCCATTCCCAAAGCCCTTTCCCACTGCCAGCTGTGCATGCACCATAGGTTTGCTCTGCACCCCAAATGGCCCAGAGCCAGCAGCACAGTGCAGCATCCTGCATTAGCAATGCCCACAAGGAGGGGAAGCTGAAACCACACTGACGGAAATTAGAAAACAAGACATCATTTCTTCTCAAATTGACTGTGGTTAACCAGGGAAGCTAATTCCCATGGGACGTTACAGGTAGCTCATGTCCAGATGTTTTTGAGCACAGTTGTACATCTTTACAGAGCAGCTGTTTTAGCCAAAATGCAAATTACTAAACATTTACAGTGGTTACTTGCTGAAACAAAACTGTTGAAGAACAGAGCACAGAATGTCCCATTGTGGCTTTTATCTCTTTTCTTCATCAGGTCATATCTCTGTTCTCATTTAAGAGCTAAAAGTTCTGCTAGGCTAAAGGTGAAATACTAATTTTTACTCTTAATTATGTTTATATCAAGCTCTGATTTTAATCAGTGATTTACTGCAGCACAGATGGCATCCAAATCAGGACACCTTAACATGGCACCTTTCAGCCTGAGGGTTAATCTCGCATGAGCAACCACAAGGACTAGCTGCTCCCTCTCAAAAACTCAGTGCGGTGGATTTAGCCCCAAAAAACATCCTGATGGGGCTAAGGGCTGTTTGTTCTAAGTGAGTAAACCCTCTGGCTTTTCACAAGCATGTAAGTACAGCAAATGCTCCCTGATGAATCCTCCTCCTCTACAGAGCAAGAAAAAGCATCACTCCCCCTCTGCAGAGATCCTGGTTCCTTCTGCAAAGCACTCCAAGATCTGCAAAGGAAGATGCTGTCTAACAGCTGGCTATTACTGAAAATAAACTGAAAAAAAGTCCTTTTGACAAGGGCACGTAGGGATAGGACAGCCTGGAATGGCTTTAAACTGAAAGGGAGTAGGTTTGCATTTGATATCAGGAAGAAATTATTCCCTGTGAAGGTGGTGAGGCACTGGCACAGTTGCCCAGAGAAGCTGTGGCTGCCCAGTCCCTGGAAGTGTTCAAGGTCAGGCTGGATGAGGCTCTGAGCACCCTCGTCTAGTGGAAGGTATCCCTGCCCATGGCAGGAGGTTGGGACTAGAAGGTCTTTAAGGTACTTCCAACGCAAGCCATTCTAGGGTTGTATGAATCAAGAGCAATCTTTCATTAAAAAGTGCATTTGCACCCGGGCCAGGGAAAGGGCAGGGTCACATATCCTGGCAGAAAGCTGCTGCAAGTGACTCCATATCACCAAAACATGCCTGGCTGTCAGCGTCTGCACAAAATCAGCTGGAGATTAGATGTCACGCTTGGAGGCTGTTTCCGGCAATGCACAGTGATTTTTATCATACTGGCTTCATTTCCTCTGGATTTTTTTCCACCAGAGTATCACTCCTTTATAGCTTAACAGCTAAATGACAGCACAGGGAAATACATAGTCAGTCAGTGGGTCTCCATTTATGTGCAGGATTGGGTATTTTCTTCCTGGGAAGGCCAGTGTTAACAGGAGGGTCTGGGCATTCTTGAATCCCCATCTCCTTCAGGAGCCAGCTGGGTGTGCTGACCAGGAGCTCCCTTTCTGTTTGGATGACTCACACTGGGACAGAGGCCTTTGACTTGGGAGTTCCTCATTCCTTGCAGCTATGAGTCACCGTTTGCAAACACAGTCAGATGTTGGAGCTGCAGAAGAAAAGGCAGCCCCACACTGGGTGCACTCTCATAACCCTGTGCTGGCTTGAGCTCTGCCGGGCCAAGGCTTTGCACACAGATCGGGCTTGTGGCACCAGCCAGACTGGCCCTACAGTCAGCACAGACTCTAAGATAAGAAGGGACCAGGACACAAGCCTGAAGGCATCCTGGCAGAGGAAGGAGTAACAAGCTCAAAGCAAAGCTGGTGGCAGCATCTCTCACTGGATCAGAAAATGCAGGAGGCTGGAGGGATGCAGGAATAGCAGGGAGAGGAATGAAACAGCAAAAGGTGGTGGCAGAAGGACAGGCCCAAAAGCAGTGTAAAGAGCAAGGCAGTAACATGCCACCAGGCAGCCAGCCTTGGCTGGGGGAAAGCAGAGATGTACTGAATATATTCACCACTCAGGGTCCAGCTCATCCCAATCCACTCCTGGTTTGGGGAGAACACAGAAGCTAAGTTTTGGGTACCTGCCACATGCTGTTTGATTCCTGAGCCAGCATTACTGGTTGTGTTATGTTAGGCTTGTTTCCCAGGCCACAGCAGTGTTAAAAACCTTTGGAGATCACCAGGAGTTGCAGGACAAGTAACAAAAGGTGAATTAAAGAACCAATGCCAAGTCCCTGGAAACAGCCATGACTTCACTAACCCCTCACGCCTCAGCACACCCTGACCCTGGTTAATAATTGTAAGGAGCACCACAGAGCACTAGCAACACCAGAGCACTCCCAAGCTCACTCAGCAGCCAATGCAGCTTCCAAAAAAACATCTTTGTGCAGGAGAAGGCAGGAACCTTCTCCAGCACATGACACTGCTCATGCAGAGCAGGTTTTCAGGCACTGGAAAAATACAAGCAAGGAGGAGCAGGCTCACACATACAGAATGGAGCCACCTGTACCTATGGTCATCCAACCACATGGCTCCTACTTATCCCAGGAGGGCTGTCAGCCCACATGAGGATCATGTTCAACACAAACCACACACCCCATGAGGTTACAGAGCTGCTGTGCCCTTCTCAGCATCTGTTTTGATCACCAGGAGAGGAGAAGAGAGGATGCTATCTCTGCAGGACTGGACTGAGAATGTTTTTTTATTATTTATTCAGTGTTTCTAATTGAACAGCTAGACCATCTCCTTTTAAATCCAGTCACACTGACTCCACTGGAAGCCTTGCATCACATTAATACACTCACACTGGTTTTCTTGCCAGCTGGGCAAAAAAATTACGGTCTAAAGGCAGACCTGTAGCTTTCTGAGGTAGACAGAGGGAAGGACAGAAGAGTCACAGGGCACTGCTTGACGTAGCTACATGAGCCTTTTTCTTGGGCATTATGGGTCACAGAGGTGCTTATTTGAGAGACTGTGGAACTGGAAAATTCATTCAGAAAACTCATCATTAGTGCAGATAAAATGCAGCACGTCTCCATGCAAATGCTCTGCTTTCAATAGCTTCCGCAGCCTCTGGGATGATTAAAGCAATTGAACTCCAAGCGAAGCACAGAGACACACGCGGGAGGAGCAGCAGAGATAACGGGGCTGCAGCTACTCTGGAGGAGAGTGAGGAGAGGCAGCTGGGCCCTTCAAGATCATCCCTCCCAGGCTAGCTGTGATGTTTGTCCTTCTGGCTGATTCAGAGCATCCTTCCTGCAACTTCAGCTCTGATCACTTCAGAACATGCCCTCTCTCTCCCTGGGAGTGTTCAAGATGAGGATGGATGGAGTTTTGAGCAGGTTGGTCAAGTGGGACGTGTCCCTGCTCATGACAGAGTGCTGGAATGAGATGGTCTTCAAGGACCCTTCCAACCCAAACCATTCTTTGATTCTGTAACAACATCATCCCCAAGGCAATGGGTTTCTTCTCTCTCCATCACCTTCATTCCTTGCTGCAGGCAGAGCCCAAAACTCTGTCCCAACAGAGGCCTGGAGGTACAACCAAGCCCTCCAGGTCTCCTCTTGAGAGGCTCCTGGCCATTCCAGAAATGTATCCCTTGACCTGCTCCACTCCAAGCAGGATAGGATCATCTCCTGCAATTCCAACTGATGGGGGCACCTCACTGCTTCTGACAACAGGCTCCATACCACAGGCTTTGCCCCAGCCCTACAGCTGCTGGCCTCAAGTCAGGTCTCAAACCTCTGCCAAGACTCCCAACTTTTGCTAGTAAACCATTTTAGGATTTTCTCTTTGCCTGACCCAAACCTGAATAAAAGCACCAAGGCACTCTGGTCCACTTCTGACTTGGGTCCTCCATGTTCAGTTTTCTCTTTGACAGGCCCTTAACCCCCTTGCCAGTCGCTTCCTGAAACCCACATCCTATAAATTCCAAAGCCACAACAGCAAATATCAAACCACACCAGGGTACTGACTGATAAGAACATTCTCCTTGTCTGTAAAACTTTCAGGATCGCCCAGCAAAATCTGCTAGTTTTAAATTAATTTAAGTTTAATTTACCTCCTTTTCCCTCTCTGTCTTAAATGAATTTTTCTTTCTGGGACTATTCTAAAGCATCATGAGCACAAAAGTCATATTTAAAGGCTTGCAGCAACTGATTGTGCTAGTGCTTTTGAACAGGCCTCTCTTAGGCAGACTGGACCACCTCAAATCTGTGAGATTTATTAGAAATCCTTGTTACTGGATCCACTCAGTTCTTGCAAGCTGGAAGGTCTGAATATAAGTTCCCACTGTCTTAATTTGAGCTCTTCAAACTGTTTTTGACTTGAATGCTGCAACTCCCCCAATCTCCAGCCAGCTTTTCCCCCCATTATTCCTTCATTTCAGCAGTGCTGCCCTTCTCTAAACACAGAGGTAAGAGTTTGCCATACAATCCTTGGAGCAGAAAAGCTCCTGCTTTCTCCGGACAGGGACTGGATATAAGCTTTCCTCCTCCTCCAGGGATATGGATACAGGTCACAATGCTGAGCACTGCATGTTTTCTCCACTCAGTGTTCCAGATCACAGAGTAATGGAATGGTTTGGGTGGGAAGATATCTTAAAAGTCATGAAGTCCAACACCTTCTGCCATGGACAGGTACACCTGTCACTTTTCAGATGAGGATTCCTCCTCCTATGTAGACCTATTGCTTTGCTGCAGCCCAGCCTGGCTGGTGCTTGCTCCTGCTACCATGGCTGCCAGCCAGATCCATCACCCTGCTCTCACTCAGACAAAAGTGCCCATCACTGCCCTGAAGTCTGTCTGGATCCTGTGCACAGCCTGGCTTGTCTTCAGGAGGTGGCTCAGGGCATATTCCTAACCCACACTGAGCAGCAAGCAGGAGAGTGTGGGCTGAGCACAGCACTCTGGGATCAGGATTAAGCCATCTCCTCCTCTCCCAGACATTACCCTGCCACAAGTGCCTGCTCTGTATCTCTTTAGACACTTTCATGTTGCAGCAGCTCTGAGCCGGAGCAGCGAGTCGCAGAGTATGTATGAGATGTACCCTGTGACACAGGGAGGAGTTTCACTCCCCTGCATGGGACAGGAACCTGACACAGTCCCATGTTAGATGCAATAAATCACCACTCTCCTGCTCCTGCATGAAGATCTGGCAGGATCCAAAGGCAACACTTGCTGAGCAAACAGCCAGTGGCCACCATCCCCATCCTGCACTCATGCAGCAGTGGTGGTCTGGCTCTGAAAAAGTAGAGTTTGCAGCTGCAGCTTGTATCAAATCAAGGCTTTCTCTTGCTCAGCAGAGAAATCACCACCCTTAATGACCCCCAGGCAATCCTCACAGTATTTACACACGCTCAGACAACTGGTAAGACCAGCTCTTCAAGGATTTGGGAGCAATGAGCCTTCAAACATTTCATAGGAAGCTTTTGATTACCAGGGTGTGCCTCATAAAAAATAAAACAAATGAACCCCAAACCCTGAGAGACAAACAGACATGCATCCTTCATCTCTATACAGGACTGGAGGAAATGGTGGAACAGCCCAGGAGGGGCTGTAAAGGGATGGAGTCAACCAGAGCCACTTGCATCCTGCACCATGGAGTCAGGGGAGCTCAAACCAGTGGAAATATGATGAAAACTGGAATGGAGGGTGCTTGCTGCAAGGGAGGGGTGCCTTTTGTTACCCAGAGAAATCAATTTATGGATTACTTGGAGAGGTAACAAAAACAATCCAGCAACAACCACAAAAGCACAGTGCATCATGGTTTAAGGGAAGGTAATGCAGGAGCAGAGCTCAGAGAGACCTGCTGCTGCCTGCCATGCTGTAGCTACACAGAAAGCAATATTCTGTGTACCTTTCTTGCTGGTAAAAGCATGGCCCTGCCCTGGTCTCCCGCAGCCTTGTTTGATAGCTGTGTCCAGGTTACAGGATAAACCCTGAAAGAATCAACCAGAGCTGCACATAAGAATGAGCTGCAGCCAGGTAAGGAGAAAATTTCATAGAATCATAAAACCATAGAACCATAGAATGGTTTGGGTCAGAGAAGACCTTACAGGTGATCTAGTTCCAAGCCCTCTGCCATGAGATATCTTTCACTAGACCAGGTTGTTCAAAGCCCCATCAAACCTGGCCTTGAACTCTGCTGAGGATGGGGTATCCACAGCTTTTCTGTGAAACCTGTGCCTCAACATCCACACAGGAAAGAATTTCTTCCTACCATCTAATCTAAACCTGCCCTCTGTCAGTTTGAAGGCATTCCCCCTTGTCCTATCTCTCCATGCCCTTGAAAAAAGTCTCTTGCAGCCTCCTTATGTTCTGGAAGGTGTTCTAAAGTCTCCTTGAAGCCTTCTCTTCTCTGGGCTGAATAATTCCAGCTCCCTCAGCCTGTTTTCATAGTGGAGGTGCTCCAGCCCTCTGACCATCCTCATGGCCTCTTCTGGTGTCTTTCCAACACATCTGTCTTCTGCTGGGGGCCACGATAAGCTGAGAAAGTCCCTGCTTGGTACGGAGAAGGAGCCTTCTGCCACAAATCATTTCAGATCTTCACATTAACATTTCCAGCCTCCCAGCATGAGGCAGACTTAAGGTGGTTGGGATGCTGTATAGTCCCCTCTCCCTTTAAGCTTCATTCCCAATGGATGGAAGTCACAGGACAGGAGGGAACAGAGCTGATGCTCAGATGGATGGTGGAAGGACTAAAACTGGACATTTCTGCACAAGGGCAAACCAAGGGGCGGGGAGAGCTTTTCTCTGCCAGAGGAGTATTTTAAGGCAAAATGCATCAAAGTGTTATTGAACTGGGACACAAAAGCTGCAGGCAGGGGCTGAGGAGCACAATCCAGCCCCTCTGAAGGGCTGGATCAGGCCCAAAGGAGCCAGTCTCTGACCTAGATGCTGCAAACCCCGCGGGCTCCCAGCATGGCTTTGCAGGGGTATCATCTGTCACATCTCCAGTCCAGGAAGATCCCCAAAGCATGAGGATCTGCAGTATTGACTGAAAAGCCAATGCATCATGCAGAAAGGCAAAAACTGTGAAGTCTCCTTGGCCACAGAGTGTGGAACAGAAAGGATTTTTTCCCAGAGAGGGTGAAAAACTCAATGGCAACCATTCCTATTTCCCTCCACGACCTCAAGAAGTCACCTCTGTGTTGAAGGGGTGCCTCTGACAGTGTAAGCCAATTTAGTGGGAATAAGCTATGGATGAAAAGTCTCCATGATGTGAAAAGAAGCGCTCAGAGCAGGTAAAGGGTTAATGCAGCCAGACAGATGCTCAACCAGTGAAAAAATGTAGCTTCCATGAAGCCACTGGGTCTGTGTCCATTTTCTGCAGTGCCCTGAGCCTGGCCCTTTCTCCCTGGGTAATCAACTGGAAGCAAGCAGAGCCGGAGTAATCACCGCCCCTCATTCCCCACCCGTGACACCGCCTGCAGGGCTGGGAGATGCAGGAGCACCATCCTGCCTGGAGCAGGTCAGCACAAGCCCACTGTCAAGGCTTTGTGCCCCACAGCCCCTCAGAAGAGCAGGTGGAGGTGAAGGCATGAAGACATAAGTAAGTAAATGGTGCCCAAGTGTGCCCTGCACCACCATGGCACGAGCAGAGGACAACAAACCCCTCTGCGTGGGCTGAGGAAGCTTCTCTGTGGGAGGGGTTTCACCTCTGGACATCTGCAGAGAAAGGATTGGACACCTCTGGAGGTTAGTGGGGAGGACGAGAGAGTGTGCCTGATCTCAGCCTTCAAGGCACAGCTGCATCCTTCTCCTCTCTGTATTAACCTGATGCTGCCCTCCTTGGAGAAGGCATTAGGAGAAGAATCTTGGCATCTCTGGACAGCCAAAACCATCCAATAATTAATGCACAAGCGTGAGCAGATTTAGGGGATGCACACGTTCTTTGTATCATCATACCCAAGCACGAATGCTGTCTAAATCTCCTCTTGGGATCAGAGCCAAAGCCTTCTTTAAAGCATGGATGCTTTGTTATTAATCCACACAGCAACCAGGAAAGGGAGAGAAGGATTCATTTTTTTTAGGTATAATCAAAGACAAAAAATTATCTCAGCTGGGCTTCATCTGCTTGGTGGCTGGTCTGGTCCCACATCGGGAAGATGGTGAGACCTGCTTGGATAACACAGCCCTTCCCAAAGGAGACACCAGGACAGAGTGTCTGGACCAGAGAGTCCCAGCCTCCTACACTGACAAATGCTGAGACCTCCTTATATCACAGCCAAGCACCTTGCAAGAGAGGTGATGTGCTCTAATTCACACTCTCCTACTCTCCTCTGATGTGACACAGTTGCAGAGCCTCTAGATAAGCCTCCTAAGCTGAACTGAATGAAATCACATCCCAGCACTGACATTGCCCCCAGTTTAAATCGCTCTTCTGCCTGCCTGCAGTTCACCCCTTGGATGTATCTGGAGTCAGCAAGAACATCCCCTCTCCGCCTTTGTTTCGCTGGGCTTTTACAGCCTCGTATAATAGCTCTCCATCCCTCTGAGCAGCTTCAGAGCCCTTTTCCCTGCACCTGCTCCAGGCTGAGTTAATCCCTCTCCAGCACCAGATCGAAGAGCCTGGTCCTTCCACGTTAACTCTTCCGTCACCATGTCCCACAAACACCCTTTGCCTGTTTCCCTTTGCTTTTTTGCAACACTCCTGGGAGCATCCAGGACCAAAACAGTCCTGAACCCCCAGTCTCGGCTATCCCAAAATGATTTAATCTCTAAACATAGCACAAAGTCCAGACATAGCGTGCCCCACTGTACAGGCTGGTAGACAACTTAGGGGACATCCCCAGGGCCTGAAACCCCTTTTCGAGGTCAGCTGTTCCCCTCTGGCTGAGCACCTCATCCACCTCTCAGCTTGATTTCGCAGGCGAATCTCGGCATGAAAAATGAGAACGAGCTCAGATCCTCCCTTAAAGGCTTTAAGTAGATTTAAGCTCTCCTGCGTGGGCTTAATCTGTCCAGCAGCGCCCTTTGCCACCTCCCCCAGCCCCACCCCCGGCAGTAATCTCCACTGACATACTCTCACAAGCACCGTGTCAACTGCTGGCACATTCAGGTAAAGGAGACCTGGAGCATCTCCTTTCCCTAAAAATGAGAGCACAGCTACAGGTACTGATCTGTCCCTTCAGTAGTATTTCTGGGTTTCCATCTCCCTCCACCTCAGAGGCTTGAGAACACCCACGGTAGTTGTCCATCACCAGCTGAAAGCTCTCCTGAACAGAAAATGCTGTGGTGGACACAGCAACTGGGAAGGGATTTTCCTGGGCTTGTGGCCGTATCAGAGCCACACCTAAGTCATTTCAAACAAGGACTAGGGTGCTGATGGCAGGGTGGACTTGAGTCTGCCACAAACCTCCTGAGTGCCTTGGTCATGTCACTTTGCCCCATTTCATGTGTCACTGCTTTGCAGATGGCATTATTCCTCCAGTGTGTCACCATGGTGTCCTTACAACATGACAAAGGCACTTGATTTCTACTCTGAGCAGGGCCTGCTAGAGCAAGCCCTGCTGGCTTCCTCAGAACCTGCTTTTCCTTTCGCTCATGACTTGATCCTTAATTCTGGTGCCAGTAAGAAAGTTTTTCCCAACCAGTTCTGGCACATGGCTGCTGGCAAGCACCAGCCCCCAAGTGAGCCAGCCCCCACACACACAGCAGCACCTGTGAACACACACCCATTGCAGGAGGGGTTTAGAGCCCACATCCCACTCCTAAGGGTAGAGACAGGGTTTCTGAAAGAGCATCCCTTAGTTCCTCTTGGGTTTTACAACCTCACTGCTGGGTCATGGGCTGGAGCTGAGGCCCAGGTGATTCACATGAAAGAATTGCTTAAACAAGTAGTAGGGTGCTGATGTTCCTGGGAAGGACAGGGGAAGTAGATCCCACCAGGACAGATGTGCCTGTAGCAATGTATTGCACCAAGCAGGAGCTAAGTGGTGAGCACTTGGATCAGGCTCTGCACCTCCATCCATGCCTGACTCTGCTGCTTTTCCCCTGCCCTAGTCCTTGCTGCCCCAAGGATGCTGCCAGCAGGTGATACCTGCTCTCACCTGTATCCCAAAATCTGTGCCTTCTCAATTCACTGCTACCCTGAGCAGCAGGGCCAGCCAGGCTCCCTGCACCTTGGGCTACCCATTATCCATGTGCAGAGAGCAAGGGGTGAGAGATGCAGCTCCAGGCACCCCGTGTGGCCTTCCCTCCTGTATAACACCAGTACAGCATGTTTGGAACGCAGGCTGACCCTGGCAGGAGGATATGAGATGGGATGGAGATAAAAGGCACCCTGGGGAAAGCCTGCAGCATGGTCCTTGCTGGATGCAGAAGACAAGCAGCTGAGGAGTTAAGAGCATTCTCTGCCACACACTGAGCTCGCTGCGCTGCTTCCAGCTCCGTTTGCCGTGGCTGCACTCCCCACCAAGCTCAGAGCTAACACAGCATCCAGGCAGAAATGGTAACTGGTGATAAATAACTGGTAATATATCCAAGCAGGACACAGGGTGGATCTGCAGAGCAGCCCACGCTCACCTGCTGCTACCAGAGTGGGAGGTGGGGGATAGAAGACCAAAGCTATAACCAATGGGACACCCTCTGCTAGAAAGCACCAAGCTGGTGTCTCGAGCTCAAAATAACATTTTGCAGAGAAGGGAGAAAAGGATGGGATTTGGGAAATCCAGATTCATATCTCTGCTTGGAAACCCCAAAAGCCATCAGTCTCCTGTACCCCAGCAGCGAGTTTAGCCTTTCTGAGAGCAGGAGCTCTCTCTCGCCTTAACTTTCCAAGAGACTTTCTAAAAGCCCCTGCGCTTGTCCCAAAAAACCAGAACAAAGAACAATACTGAAACCTCAGGATTTTTTCTAAGAGCAGAAATCCTGCTCTCCAGCCAGCGCCGAGGCCTCGGTGCTCAAAGTTTCTGTCCAGCCTGCTTCCACAAGCTGAACTGAGGGGCAGCTGTGGGGTTTTAACCATCCGGGATGCAACTTTCCTATGTACCACGCCGAGTACCCCGACTTCCAACACCCCCAAACACCAGCGCTCACACCAGCGCTTGTTGAAGGCAAGGGCAGCAGTGAGCTCCGCACAGGGGAGGAGGAGGGTGCCTGCTTCGGGCTGCTTTTCCCCAAAAACCCTTTACGCACACACACGCTGACATACAAACACACACTGCCTCCCACCTCGGAACGCAGCTGCTCCCCGGTTCCCAAAGCCACAGGTGCCCCCGAGCATCCTCCGAGGACGCGGCGGGACCCCCGGGCGGGGCGCGGAGCCTTCCCCCCGCGGAGGGAGCAGCGGCGGGGCTGCAGGGACCAGCCATCCCCTCCCGGGGCCGGGGGCCGCCTTACCTGCCCGGGGCTGGTGCC
>JANPWX010000340.1:471331-570477 GCA_024734555.1 Trochalopteron elliotii
TGCCGGTGCCCGGTGCCGGTGCCGCCGGTCCGGGCGCGCCGCTGCCCGCAGCGCTTCCCTCCCGCAAGCACCGCCCCGACGGGCGGGCAGGGACCGCGCCTGCGCCCGGCACCGCCGGGACCCAGCGTGAAGGGAACCGGCACCGGGACACGGCACGGAACCCGCCGCCGGTACCGCGAATGGCACCCGGAACGAGGGCCGGCACCGGGAATGGGAACAGGCCCTGGGAACCGGGGACGGGATGGGAAACTGGACAGCGAAGCGGCACCTGGAACAATCACTAGGAATGGGAACCGGCACCGGAAACCGGCGCTCCCCACTGCTGGGAGCTGTGGTCACTACTGGGAATAGGGACTGGCACCAGTCGGTAGTGGGAAATGGGAACGGCGCCAGCTGGCGCTGGTCCAGGAGCTGGGGACCAGTCTGGTGAACTGGGAACCCTGCTGGGAACCGGGATCCGGGTCCAACATGGCCCGGGCACCAAGACCTGGGATCATCCAGAAAATGGGCTCATCAGTGGGAACGGGAGCTGGCACCGTTCTGGGTAGGGAAAAGGAATAGGGAACTGGGGCTACCCTGACACCAGCAGCACCAGCTGGGAGCTGGAACTGGGACCAGCACCTGCATACCTGGACATTGGCACTAGCCACTGGGACCTCCCAGCCACCGGCACTTGGCCCAATATTCCCGTGCCACCAAATAACAGGACAAGGTCCCACTGTCACTGCCTGGGACCTTGCCCTGGCACTGGCAACTGGACAAATTGGAGCACCATGCACCACCACCAGCTGGGCCACCTGGACACCAGGGAGCTGGGAGGCATTGGGACATAACCCATGGAGGGTGCAGGGAAGAGTCATCAGAGGCTGCAGGATTTGGGTGCAAAAAGCACATCCTCCGTAAGGAATAGCATGGGGTGTGATCACAGAGGTTGAGGAGATGTGTTTTCCAGCCCAAGACCAAAGTTAATCCCTTTTCTCTTTTGTAAGAGGGAAGCTGAGGCACTGGGAAAGGGGGAATCAAAGGCTGGGCATGCACTTGGCCCACTTGCACATCCATGGAGGTCGATGTACAACAGGCATCGTGGGGCTGGTGATGGGGCCACGGTGTCCAGACTGGTGGAAAGTTTTCCCAGCTCACAAAAAGACATTCAAGAGGGGAAAACCAAACAAGAGCCAAACAAAAGTGCATCCCCCTCGATGGGAAGGAGCCAGTGAGGTTTTACAGACCCTCTGTCAGGGGCAGCTCTGATCTGATGTGCTGCCTTGCCACACAAGCTTTATTGGTAGTATTCATGGTTGATCATAATTTAAGCCAAAAATAGATGGCAAGGGAAGAACAATTAAAAAAAAAACATTTGGAAGGTACAAGAATAAACTTCTCCCATTTAAAATCTTGGGTGATCAGACTCTTCTAAACAACAAAGAAACAGGGCTAAGGGTTAGCTGCTGCCTGCCAGCGACAGCGTGAATGCTTAGGGACATCTGCTTGCCACATTAGCGGTAATGCAGTGAAATTTTGGTGATAAAATTAGAAAGGAGGCCGTGCCCAGAGCAGCATTGGCCTGGCACAGGCTTCTGTTCCCATGGAGGTGTCACCTGCAGCTGTACGTGGTCACCACGAATCACATGAGTGATTCACCTCCTCTAGGACCAGCCATTTCCTCCAGTTTCTCATTATCTGAAACCCTCCTGAACTTTTTATATTAAGGTATATTCCTATTAATTTTGTAATTTCATTACTTACTCAATTCATGCAATATTTGTGCTACAATTATTTTAATTCATTTATTAGTTAAATGAATAGGAAAGCCAAAAATCTGTAGTTCCATGAAGGCTTTGTTTGGCAGCAAAAGCTCTTTTCTAACATTTTCCTTCTCTTTTCTTGTTTCCCCCTCTTCCCCACACATCTCAGGGCTGCTTAAAACCAGGTGTTTCATACACCTCTGTTCTCTCCCCTCATCAAAATCACCCAATAACCCTAACCCCTGCTATATTTAGGTCTCAAACCTGTCCATGTGCTATGCTGAACCGTCACCCCTCCACGGCGGGAAACTCCAGCAGCAAAAGGCAAAGACCAAAATAAAAGACAAACCCTCAGTCTCTGAAGATTTTTAAGCAGGGAGAGTAGACCCTAAACAGGTCTCCAACCCTAGAATCCCCTTAATAGCCTTAAAAAACAGCTGCCGGGATGGATGGTGCTGCTGCTGCCCCCTGGGAGGGCAAGGAGAGCATAGAGTCTCTTTTGATTTGTGATGTGTTTTAATTGAGAGAGACTCCATCAGTGTAAATTAATTAATGTGATATCCATCCTGCCTCTCACCAGTAGAGGTACCTCTTGCCCAGTTAGCCACTGTGGGCTTGCTTTAATAAAAAGTAATTTCCTGCTGAGCTGTTTCACCAATTTGACCCCTGAGCTGCTGGTAGGAGCATCTCACTGCCGGGGACGTGGGGACAGAGGGGCACAGGATGGAGTTTGTCACCCACAGGGGTGATGAGTGATTCTGTGCAGAGATGGATGAAAGGATTAAAAAGAGGAAAAACGAGAAGAGAAAATGGACTCACCCTTGAGACAAATCAACAGCAGGAGCCTGGCTTTTATTTTGTTAGCAGGCTGGAAAGCACTAGGGAAAAGCTGGAAAACAGTAGGGAAAAGCTCTTCCAGCGCATTTAAGCAGCAAGTGGGTCCCCAGACATTCCTCTTGCCCCACAGGCACGTGGAACCTTAGCCCGCACTCGTGGCCGGCCCAGATCTTCCTGATTAACTTAGTTGCATTTTCGATTTCAGCCTCGGCTGTTATGTAAATAGGATTTATCACGACACTTCACGTCTCCTCAGTGTCATGCAAATGAAGCCACTGTGAGAGGGCTGACATGAAGGCTGCGCAGGGGAAAGGAAGAAATAACGATGCTTTAAAACCAGACCCCAAAAATAAGCAGGAATAAGGTAAAAGGCAAAGTGGATGAGGAACGCTGCAGCTGGTGATTCCTCCAACAAATAGAGCATCATTATTCACTCTGGGATTTCAAAGCAGATGATTTAGTGAGGTTTTCCTTCCTCCCAGGAATATTTGTTGCTCCTTCTCATTCAGGGGACCCCCAAGGTGAGATTTAATCCCGGGATGGTTTGAAGTGAGTGCCTGCCCAAAGCAGTGGGGGTTGAAGAACTGCTCAATCCTGCCATCCCTGCTCCTGCAAGGCCAGCTTTCCCCTCCTGAGGGCATGCTTGGGTGAGAAAAGTGAGACGATGACTGCAGGTGGGCGGTTGGTGCCTGTATCCTCATTTTCATGCCATGGAGATACAGGGAGCAACCTCCAACAGCCCCATCCCCAAGGCAGCAGCTGCCTGGTGGGAGTTCTAAGCACTGGTGATCCCATCAGGTTGCAATCTGCTGCTCCTCTTTGAAGGCATCACAAAATGAGCCTCTGGTTGTCCATGTGCACTTGAATTAAACCTCATTGTTCTGAATTCTGCAAAGTTTTCCGCCCCTGAGTTGTAGCCTCTGGAATGCCAGTAATGTATTCTCTCCTTTCCCTCTCCACATGATTGCAGCATAATCTCCTACTCACTTGATTTATTTAAGCAGGCCTTCAGATGCTCCAGTAATGGGAGTCATTTAGGTCCCTCTGCAGATATGTATTTATTTATTGCTGTTCATTTAAACTGCAGAGCCAGTTGGCAGGAGAGATGCAAGCCTGGGGTCACAAGGATGTTAAATTATTCGGTGTCAAAAATAGCTGGTTGAGAAAGTTAAATTAAGCAAGGTCACTCAAGGTCATAGTCAATCACCAGTGGGAGGAGATGGGCATTAATTGGTTCTTTTATTTATGGGGGTCATCATGACCAAAGGACCAGCAGTTGTAACAAAAAGGCACACTGTAGCAGGTCCTCCTATTTTTGGCAGAAGCAGCTCTTGGCTGAGAAGGCAAGTGCTGCCCTTGACCACGTTGGAGAAGCTGAGGCTGTTGAAAGGCACCAAGCGATGTTCAGCAAGACCCTGTGGAGCCCCAAGAAGCATGGGTGGGGGACTTTCCCCTTTCAAAGCCTGTCTCAGGGCTGAACTCAGCAACACTCCTTCCATTAAAAACCTTTGGCAGAGGCTGGGGTGGTGCTTAGCTTAGCAGGGGGGAGGTCTCAGAGGGCACCTGAGATACTTGGGGATAACTTTGGTCACTCATGCAGACAGGCCCTTGCCTGAGATTTTGCCACCTCTCTTGGCAGACAGTTCAGAAACTGCATATCCATTCTGCTAATACTTGCATTTCATTTCCCATTTGAACTTCATCAGCATCTTCTTGCTACTATGAGACATGGTAATACCCTTTTCCTCCTAGTTTAAGACTGTCTAGGGTCAGGACTCTCCTCCCTTTCCACTCTCCTCTACCATGCACTGCCAGGTACATGATTTAGTGGTGGACTGGCGATGCTGGGTTAATAGCTGGGCTCAATGACCTTAGAGCACTTTCCCAACCTAAACCTATGACCAGTTTAAGTAGGAAATTCAGTTCATGAACTGGGTAGGAATAACCTGGGGTCACTGGCAGCCTGAGGATCCTCACTTTGTAGCTTGTTGCACGATCATCCCCAGGAGAGCAGCAGGAACATGACAGCCAAGTGGCAGCAATGACATCTCTACCCAAAGATCTGTATTGTAACTGTTCATCATGAAAAGATCCCTTAATTCCCAATTTCTGCATACAATGCCAGTGGAAACCATAAGGCCTGATGAAACCCCCCCTCTGCCTCACTGAGCACATCGGCCATGGTTCGAGATGCACACGCTCCGTGATCTGCATCGTGGCTGGCTGGCAAACAGCTCACGCTAATTGAGAACTCTGCTGGGAAATCCATACCATTAATTAATTGTCTTTATCAGCACTCACTTCTGCACGGTCACAAATCAAGCAGCTCTCTCATGGGCTGTCTGCTTGTAAAGCAACATGGAAGGCAAACAGCAAGAAGCTCCTTGATTAGAGGAATGAAGTCATGGCATTGGGGTTTGTACTGGAGGAGAGAGTTGATGCTGCACCCAAGATCAGGGTGGGAGCCGTGGCCCTGAGAGATGCTGAGACTGGCCTTTCCCTGAAAATCTAGGTAGGTAAACCAGCAGAGGAAAGGTTATCTGGGATTGTATCTACAGAAGGTGACTCAGGTATCACAAAACAAGCTCTGGCAGCACCTGGCTGCTTAAGCACCTTCTCCTCTATCCTTTATCCTCCTTGAATCCTTCTCCTTAGGAGTGATACCAGGTGACACAAGCATGGGAAATGGGGCTGAGATCCCCAGTGCCATGGCCATGTGAGCAGCCTTTTTCTCAGCACTGCATAATCAGAAGAGAGCTGGACATACTCCAACACCTTTCCTACTCTGCATTGCTCTTGTCTCATACACGAGTGCTTCACAGAACCACAGAATGGTTTAGGTTGGAAGGGATCTTGAAGATCACCTAATAACAGCCTCCCTGCCATGGACAGGAACATCTTTTGCTAGACCAGGTTGCTCCGAGCCCCATCCAACCTGCCCTTGAACACACCCAGGGATGGGTAGGACCTCTGTTACAGAGACTGGCTGAGAGAGTTAGGGTTGTGCAGCCTGGAGAAGAGAAGGCTTCAGGGAGACCTTAGAGCACATTCTGGTGCCTAAAGGGGCTACATAAGAGCTGGAGAGGGACTTTTAACAAGGGCATGGAGTCATAGGACAAGGGGGAGTGGCTGCAAAGTGACAGGGAAGGTTTAAATAAGATATTAGCAAGAAATTCATTCCTGTGAGGATGTTGAGGCACTAGTACAGCTTGCCCAGAGAAGCTGTGGCTGCTCCATCCCTGGAAGGGTTCAAGGCTAGGCTGGATGAGGGCCTGGAGCAACCTGGTCTTGTGAAAAGTGTTCTGCCCATGGCAGGGGGTTTGGAACTAAATGGCCGTTCAGTTCTTTGCCAACACAAACCATTCTACAATTCCTGGCCACAAACCCTTCAGGACTTTGGTCATCATTCAGCCATGACCCCCAGAGGGGGCCAGGGCTCAGCAGCTTTGGCAGGAGGGCACCTCTGCCTGAGAGCAGGCAGTGTTATAGACGTTCAGTCAATGACCTTGATCTTTACACAGGATTTTCCACAGTGAGAAGCAAGACTGTTTGGAAAACAAGCAGATTGCCAGCAATCCTACATTCCCTGGAGTGGAGAAGAATGAAAGGAGCAAATGGCACCACTGTCCTCTCAACTGCTCTTTGTTGATAACAGGTCAGAAGCCACCCTAATTAATGCTGACTCCAACAGTCCTGACAAGCATTTTTCAGGCAATTTGCCCGTTGATCCTATTCTTCACAAAAAAACCAAAAAAGCCCAAAAAAAACCCCAAAACCAACCAACCAACCAACCAACCAACCAACCAACCAACCAACGAAAGTTTTCTTCCCCCTTCTGCCACCATCTCTGCCTTCACCTCCCAGCAGAGAGACACCGAAACTCCTGATTTCAGAAGCTCCTGAGCTGGGCAAGGCAGAGCTGCATATCAAGGCTCTTCCACAAAACTCTTCTTGCAGATAAGTAGCATGTTGTGATATAAAATCTTGGCTTGACAAGCCTAAGTCATCCCTGGGATCACTTGAATCACTTTGGATTTACACTGGTATAACAGAGACCTAGTTTTGCTTTATAAAAGCTTCCCTCTCCTACCAGACATGCTCTCTGTGCAAAAGCAGTGGCTTGCTCCTGAAGGACTCACAGAAAGGCAGAATTAGCTTTTCCTAAGGAAATTTTGGAAAACCCTGCTGTGTTTTGAGTTTGCCCTTGTTTCCCAGTTGCCTGGCAATATTGCCCATTTATAAGGTGTAGATACATCAAAGCACTGCCTGGTTCCTGTGGCAGAAGGCTTTGTTCTTCTAGGCAGTGATCCTCAGATGTTACTTTTGGACTGCCCTCTTTGGCCTTTGGAATGGCCATACCTGGGGAAGAGGAGCAGCCAAATGCTTGACCTCATGGGAACACCTTGACCAAGTCCATGCTGCCACTAATGCAAAGCAAAGCTCCCAGAAGAAGACAAATGTGACTCAGATCATTCCCTGCAAAACAAGACAGTAAGATGAGTAGCAAGTGGATCTGAAAGGGCAAATTTCTCTAGGAATTTATTAATTTTGTGCAATATATTTCTTACTGAACTACCTCCAACATACTCCAGGACCCATGGATTGGCCACTCACATCCACTGCCCTTCAAGGAAATGGATGTTTTGGAGGGGCTGAAGATACTTTGCCACGGTGGTCATGTGTTCCAACAGTCCCTTTTTTCCCCTTCACCAGGAACCTTGCCCTCATGTTTTCATCACTATCACCCCATGGCACATGTGAATTTCCCCACCACTTCCAAGGCAGATATTTTCATTCTACAACTTTCTCTTCTTCAGCCAAGGACATCTCTAGGACACGTCCTGGAGGGTTGTACGGTACTTCCTTCTATGTATTGTTTATCGGCCTAACCGTGACCTAACATCAGTGTGCAGCCAACTCTAGCACTTGTGCTGACTCCTGCAGTTGGTGAGGAAACCATCTCCAAAATCTGCTCCCAGGTGTCTCTGATTACAGAGCTCAGGGGAAATTTCTTGGGTATTAATTGGAGAGGTCACCTCCACACCTCAGCTTCATCTGGGCTGAGCATCAAACACAAGGCAAGCATAAAACCATCAGCACAGTCAAGATTTATTTGCTGCAGTACAGACAGGCTGGAAAGGCAGGCTGTTGGGGAAAAACAATAGTGATGTAATTCTTTGTGAAAACCCCAGGGGAAAGGCACTTTTAACATCCTCATCTAGGCCCTGAACTGTGACTGAGATGCTGTTCTTGGGAGTTCACAAGAGCCTTGACTTGGGTGCTCAACGTTTGCTCAGAAATCATCCTCACTTCTTTCAGTGTCTGGTGACTGACTTCTGCCGCTTCCTCCTCTCCAAGCTTTATGTTTTAGGGGAAAAATACTGTACTGTAGCCAAAAAGACTATGTAGGAGAAGGAGATGTTCCCAAATGTACTTTTTTTCAGAGATCTTTGACACCAGTAGTTTTTCATTGCTGCCAGTCTGAGAAACGAACTCAAGCATAATTTTAAAAGCTCCGGATATGCTTTTTTAAAATGCACTGGGAAAAGCAGCAATTATCCAGCACAGCTGATGAGACCGGCACTTACCAGCAGACAGTCCCCTCACACACCAGTAATCTGGATGCTAATTAAACCAATGGCATCTTATATACCTCGATTTCCCCCTTTTACAAAATTTTAGAGAACGGGAATGTTTCAGTCTTGAGAAAAATATGATAATAATATTTGCCCAGAGAAGCTGTGGCTGCCCCATTCCTGGAAGTGTTCAAGGCCAGGTTAGAGGAGGCTCTGAGCAACCTAGTCCAGTGGTAGGTGTCCCTGCCTATGGCAGCAGGGTTGAAACTAGATGATCTTGAAGGTCCCTTACACCCAACCCATTTCATGATTCTAATTTTAGATGCTCTGTATCACCAGTGCAGCCTCAAGCATTGTGGGCATGGTGACAAGACCCCCTAAGATTTCAGAGGGTTCCCAGAAATGCTTCCCCACAACCACCAAAATTATGATATGTCCAAGGCCTGACTAACCTTCAGTAAATCCTGCTGATTTAGCTATGGGTTTTTTTCTCCAAACCTTATTTACTTGGCCCTCCAAGTTGGTTTCTCCCAGTTTTTTGCACAACACAACTGCATTAGTCAAGTAAGCAAATAACAATATGGTTTCTGAGGAGAGCTGCGGTGCTGCCAAGAAGTGGTTGCCTCATTAAATCTGTATCATATCTACTTTCACTCACACAAGGAGGCATGTCTTGGCTGCTGGACAATGGTCAGGAGATGGGAATTTGGGCTTGTTTTGTGTTTGACTCTCAGTGGTTTTTTTTTAAAGGAGTTGGTGTTGTACAATGGCAAAGAATCAGAGGAACCCTCTGATCCTGCAAAAAAGTAAATATCAATCCATCTTCTGGAGAAAATTATTTCCAGCTCACAGTTAGCATTTTCCTTGCAATGTGGAAGAAAGCAGAGCTACTTCAATTCTCTCCTGACTCTGCAACTGTAGGGCTCGTGCTGCAATTACTGATCTCATTAACGAAGCGCTGCCAGACCTGGCTGGGATTTGGAGAGGAGATCTAGGGAAATGATAGGTGTTGCAAGAAGAGGTAGGGCTGATTCACAGCTTGGCTATCTTCCCTCTGAATCAGCAGGAAAATAATTAATATACGGGCTAGCAATTGGAGACAGCAGGCAGCAGTCCTCCTTAGAATCTGAAGTCCTCCTTATTTTTCAGTAACTCAGGTCATTTTACTGATTTTCCATTTGTGTTAATTAGCAAACAATAGTGTGAAGCATTTAGTGAGGAAAAGCAAAGACAAAGTTATTAGCTTTACCTTTAATTCTCAGTGGAGCCTCTTGTTTCACCTGGGCAAGTGTTTGCAACCTAAAAGCCCAGGACTTGCCACAGTGCTTATAGTGGACTTCAGGTAGTTTGGGCTGTGGAAGGAGATAATTTCTGCTGCATGGGGCTGGTGGGAGGAGCTTGGGATGCCTGATCCGGGTGTTGGCCCCTGATCTTGCTCAAAGATTTCCCTGGGGGACAGCACTGTCTCACATGCACATCTCTGTATTTTAAAAGGGAAAAAGAGAGAAAAAACAGACCCAGCAGTAGTCATATAGCACAGAAAGACCAATCACCATGTATGAGGATGGGAAATCTTACTGCCCAAGGATATAAATCCATCTCAAAGCATCCAGATTACTTCATCTTTGCATATGGTATTTTAATGACTGATGATGCACACATCCAGTGAAATGTCTTTTCATTGTTAGATGTCTTTGCCAGAAAGAAGGCATTGAAGCCAAAAAGAGATAGAGGAAAAAGTGTTTCAAAAGTTTCTATTACAATTCTGAAGACTGGAAAAAAAAATCCAGTTTAGTGACATCAATAATTTAGAGAAAAAAGGAAGATGAAACTCCCCTTCACATTCAACTTCTTACAGGGTAAAAAGCCCAAGGGAGGGACAAGGTTTTGTCTAATTGAGCTATTGGGGAATAGTTTCCAAGTCTAGTTTTGGAGTGGGAGCCAGGGGAGGCTGTAGGAACCCTGTCACTAGAGGTTTCAAAGAGGCTGAGCTGTGCTAGGGTAGGGCAGCTGTAGGGACGGAGCACTGTGCCAGCCCTCACTGGCCCATCTCATCCCTCAAGGGGAAACAAAATAAATCGAAATAAATCCCAGACACAAACACTCCTGTGCTTTCAGTACAGCTCCCACTGCCACAGTGTGGCTGTGTGCCAGTTTTGATCTGGGTTAACCAGTGAGATACTTCAGCCAGGGACACAGGGCTTCTCCCTTCCTCTGGGCACCTTAATTGAAGAGGCATTGCTCCAGTCATAGCCACAGATTAATGTTGTCAGCCTGAGGTCTCTGTCAGGAAAGGTCACACAGCCTCATATCTGGGTGAGTGCAAGTGATTGCAGGAATCACATCAGACACTTCTCATTAGCCCAGCCAATGAAAAAAAGAATATCCTTTAATGCAAGAGCAATAGAGTTTTAGTCTTCATACTGACATGAACTATACCTTCACAGCTCACAGAGATACATGCTCCTTCCCAGGACCCATGTATGAGACTTAAAACTACTGTCACACCTTAACGAATAAAATGAGACTCCTTCTTCCCTCTCTAATTTGCTGACTTCCAACTTCAAGCTTTAGGAGCCTGAAGCTTCAATCTGCCATCTGTGATATTATCAGACAGTATATATATACAATTAAACTATGCCTCTCTAAGCAGAGATAGCCAAGCTGGGCATGGATTCAGGCAGATTAACACCAAGGTATAATTTGAAATCAGAGGTTGTAAAGAGATGTTCTTTACCTCCAGCCTTCCCACATGAGGATATTTCTACTCCATATATAAATCCCCACCCTTGCTGGAGCTAATTGCCTCTAGCACTGTGCTTAGCAAAGTTGAATCTAATTACGGCAAGGTTTTTATTTTGATTTAGGGTTCTGCCCTGACTATGTTTAAACATTGATTTGCCCTAAAGGAAATCATCATAAGTTTGAGCTGGGGTTACTGCTCTCATGGTTGTATAAACCTTACAAGGGGCGGCTGACATGCCTTGTGATGCTTACTGGAAAGGAAGGGATCTGCTGGGATGTAACACAGCTCATGGCATGGGAAAAAGGCTTTTTACTCCATCCTGAACATGAACACTACATGATGTGAGCATATGGACAAAGCCACTTAGTATCAGATGTCCTGGGCATTACAGAAGAGCCACAACCACTCTGGAGGGATGTGCATGTGTGCCTTGGCTGCAAAGCAAATTGATAGTGAACTGTCAAATCCAGGGGGATGTGGCAGAGAGATTTTCAGCAGAAACAAGTCCACAGCGTTAATCAGCTCTCCTGCTTTAATTAATGTCAGCAGCAAGAAAGCAGCTGGAGTTTGTTTGCTTTTCAGATAACTCGTATAAAAATATCCCTTCTGTAGCAGCTCTGTTTTCATGCTGTGGCTTTTAGGTTCATTGTTGTTTTTCATTTTGTAACTAGCACTTAATCTTGCTTTCATTTCAGCCGAGGTGGGATGTTAAAAATGAGATGATTAAAGAAAAAATCCCAAACAAACAGAAGAAAAAAAAAAAAAAACCAAACAAACCAACACTCAGAAGACTCTAAATGAACAAAACCCTGTTAAGCAATAAAACCCTGTGCAGCAATGACTCACAACTGCCTGGACAGGTTTGCCTGGCTGCAGAGGGGATCTGGTTGTTCTGTTCATCACTTCTCCTACCTGAAAAGTTGGATTTATCCCCAGGCTTCTACAATACTGCAATATTTCAACAAATGTACTCCGTTCCGCTCTTCGGCACTGAGTCAACACACCAGCTATGAGGAGAAAGCAGTGCTAAGGTTAGACATCCCCATAAATCACTGCAGCTCTGATACTCGGCCAGCCTATAAATATTAGGGGTTTGACATCAGTTTACATCAGCAGAGTAACTTCCTTAATTCCATTTCTGTGGGATCATGCAAGCTGCTGTTGATTAGCATTCACCTACCTGATCTGCAGGATGAGAGACCAGAGTCAGCACCCTCGATGTCCCAAGGTGTTGCTGAGTGCTGTGCTGTGGGCACGAGGTCCACAGGACCTGCACACTCCAGCTGGTCCCTGTGTTGGCTCTATGTGTGTGTCAGGGCCACTAATTACTCCTAATTTCATTAAGTTGGTGTATGCCCCTTGCATGCTAATTATAAAGTCAGTCTGAGTGAAGATGATTAATGAGGTTGGATGTTTTAGTGGCTATTTGTATTGCTGTAGCAGCTGGAAAGTGTCATGCACTGAGAGCCTTGGGTGTTGCATGTGAGCAAGGTGAGATATCCAGCTTGGTGGTGACTCACCTTGGAAAGGAGTTTAGGAGCCAGGATGCTAAATTAACTATGGCGATTGCAAAATTCTAAAGTAAAATCCACTAAGCTTCTGCTTGTAGGTTGGGATGTTTTATCCATTGCACACAGTGCTTCACAGAACATTAGTCCCGTCTTGGCAAATACAGAGTTTTATGTGCCCCTCACACACAAAAGATGAATGAGGACATCCTCCCAGCTCTGTTTCTGCTGAGGGTGTAAGAAAGGACCTCTTCTTGAGCTCTCTGCATTATCTCCTCTTGGGTGACTGAGTTTGAATCCGGACACTTGTCTTTGTCCTGCTTCTGCTGATCCTCTCCCATGCCAGCACAACCATGGTCCATGTCCCCATGGGGACCCATCAGAGGAGCCCTCAAAAGTGACCCACAGAAGAGACAGACCCATCACAGCTTCATTAGTGACTCCGTTGTCTCATCCATCTCCATGAACTTAGCAACAAATATTCAGGCTGGATACTCAGTTTGTCTGCTAACTGGCAGCAACTCTCTCCATACAGCACCATGAACAGCCAAATCTATGATTAGAGTCAGTGGGATTTAAAGGGTGCAAGTATAGACCTTCACTTTCAGCCTTTGAACAGGCTGAATAAAATAAAAAGCACCAACAAAAAAACCAAAGGGGAAGTTGAAGTGGGGGGAAAGAGAGAAATTAATAAAGCTTCAAGTAAATTGGCAGTCTTGAAAGGGAATCGTCAAGCTCAAAATTCAATTTTCTGTTTGGGAGGAGGGCTTTGATAGAATCACAATGTTTTTATCCCCATGGAAGTTTCAAAGTATTACTCAGTTCTAGACCAGCCACAAGTTCAATGTGCAAAGCTGGATTTCACCCAGCCCCAGAGTTCTGGCAACACTCATCTCTGGAGTCTGGATGTGCTCTGTATGCAGTATCACTGAGGGGAGGTGGCACAGCTTGCCCCAGCCATTTACACCACTGGCTCTGAGTTTTGCTGCCCTGTGGCTTGGCCCCTGAATAGTCAACTCCAGTTTGCCCCTGCAGAGACACAGCTTTGAGAGAGACAAGCAGGAGAAAATGGGGTCTCTGACCGCCTGGGGGAGCAGCTGGAAGTGGGGAAAACACCTTAGGGTCATTATGAGACTCTGGCTGCTGGGGTGTGATGACACTTGCTGGATCAGTCCCTGGTTGTCCTCAATTCCTGGCTGGAAAGGTTCTGCCCTGCAGCGATTATCCCCTTCTGTCACAGAAAGGAACAAGAAAAGGCTGAAGCAAAGGGTGTGCAAATCACAGGCTCTGGGCTGCCTGCACATTCACCTGGCTCCTGCCTTCTCCTCTTCCACCCACATCACCTACCTGCATTCCCTTCTAACTGGTGTGTGCTGGGGAAGGCCTTTGAAGGGAAAATGGTCCTGCAGTATTTACAGCCAACACTGCACCTCCAAGCAAGGCCCAGTGCTCAAAGGGCCCCAGCATAAAGCACAAAGACTGGGAGTCCTACTGCCATGGAGGCTCCTGGCTGCAGGCAGGCAGCTTCCCCATCCATGCAGGACACACAAATCCTGCTCTTATACTTGCACACCTCCAGCCAAGGTGTACAATACACCCATCTACTGATGATGCATCCAGATGAAGCAGCAAGCCCTGTGCAACACATAAGCCAAGAACCACCTGGGAAAAGTTGTATTTAAAACAAAATTCTTTAATAGTTTGTACTATAAAGACAGAAATTAGTGCTTGACTGCAGCATGAATAACAAATGAAACATATTAAATATTTCAAAGCTAGTGTGCTTTGGAAAACAAGATATTCTGATACATATAAGCCTAATATTAGTTACCAGCTGGTTTGGTAGGAAGAGCCAGTTCAGTGTATCAAAATTGTCAATAAACATTTCTCAATGTAGCTGTGTTCTAGAAGTCAACTGCTACTTATCTGTCACAGTGTTGTTACCTATCCACAACCATGTACTGAATTTCAGAAAGAGAAACCCACATGTTAGAACTCAGTGTCAACGTTAGGAAGTTTGGTCACATAATGAACAGGAGATTTCATGTCCACTCCAGGTGGACAGATGGTGTTTGATCAGACTGTAACATCACCTGTGCATTAAGCTGAGATCAACAATCAACATGAAACAGTCAACATCAATTTGGAAAATTAAGAGAAATATTAGTTTCTGTTCAGTCTAAGGAGTAACTACTGTGTATGCTGCTTAAAACCCTCTCTTCTAAAATCCAGGTAGCAATAGTATACACGAAGTTCTTCCACAGCTTTAATGAGGAAACAGTTTGGTACGTAACTTGCTATGAGCCATTTTATTCAGCACTGTCTTTGGAGAAATATATATGTTCCAGAACTTTGGGGACAGGAGGAATCTAAGATTGTGCTTATAGCCATTCCTGTGGACAAATTAGCAAAAAGACTCTTTATCTTTGCATTTTAAAAAGTCTTAACAATCTGCTCTTAAGCATCAGGCAGATTCAATCTGTGTGATATATGTGCAAAAAAAGAAAAATGCAGGCACTCGTTTAGGGTCTCACATGAACTCTGAACTTGGTTCTTCTTAAATCTACAATTATATAATTAGTCAAACCTAAACATTTTCAACAAGTAAAATGGGAGAGTTCTGCAGTAAAGTAAGAGGTTCAGGCATCAAACCTGCCTCTCAAACTGTACATACAAATCCCCATCCCCAGCCCTGTTTAGAGCATCTGGCTGGGGTTCCACCTAAAGTGCTTGCTTGACTGCTGCGCCCTCACACTGCCTGTCACTGAATTACACAACCCCAAATAAACACTTCCTGTACGGCTAAATCCCTCACCCAGCTTTCAAAGCCTGGAAAGCTGCAACAGCATCAAGAAGGTAGGTAGTCAGGCTCAAGTCTGAGTCAGAGACAGACTTGTATTGGATAACCAACTGGAAAGCCACTAAAAATAGTGCTGTGATTCCTGCAGAAGGAGAATTTTTAAGAAATTTGACCCCCACCTCCCAAAGACTTTGTCTTACAGACCTCAGAAGAAAACATAGCCCCAGCTCTCAGAAAAGCCTTGCAACAATGAGATCAGGCACTTGGCAGCTGTAGGCAGTTGTGCGTGAGAAACTGAACAAAGAAACCCCAAACCGATTTTAATAGTTACACAGGATGTTCTCTGTCTTTAGGTTACAGACTCTCAAACAAAGCTGGCAGAGGACATTCCAGATAGGTCAGAAATGCATTCATTCATATACAAAACAATCCATGTCATGTCCATCCTCATAAAACAGCCCCTAAGTCATCTACAATGAACTGAATGTAACAGAAACTACATCACTTCTGTGGTGAAGAGAGCAGAGTCAACAGGGAAAGTTAAATGTATGAATAGCAAAACATTCAAGCATCTAAAGTGCAGATACCAGGAGGGTGGTTGACGTAATACTACAGGATTCTGTGCTTAATCTTTTGTTATTCTCTTTTCATGTAAGATTTCTTAATCTCCTTCTGGCTTTGCTCTGCTCATTTGTAATAAAGACTCCATCATTTATCCCTCTTCATGATAAAGTCTCACAGTCAAACAGCACTTCGTAGTTAAAGCCCCCCACTGCCTACTTATAAAGTGCAGATGGGGTTTAAAGTAAACTGAAAGTTTTACCTGAATATGTTACTCTAAATTATGGGGCACACATTCCTCCAAAATGGATGTATGGTCCCAAATTCTAGTGTCTACTAAAGAAAACAGCAGTGCTGCTCTGTTCCAGCTCCTCTGACTGAGTAGTGCTGTATTGAACTGTTTCACCACCTGCTATTAAAATGCTGTAATATACCCACAGAGAGAAGCGGGTTTTAAAAAATGGTATTACTGAAATTCTTGAATGCAGATTAAACAAGGTGATAGTGACTGTGAGAAACACTGGTGGTATTGGGAGGACTTTCTTTTGCTGAGATTCACGTGGAAGTGTTTGTGGAAAAAGACATTCAGCTGCTTGAAACAAGGTGTTAAAAGCAAATCCACGATGGCCAAAAGAATCAACTGCATGTCAAATCATACACTTCAGCTTTAGCCAAGCAAGACAGCACAGAACTGGATTAAAAGAGAATTAAAACTAATTACAGAGCAGTATTTCCCACTATATCCCTCCCAAAAGATTTTGCTACACCTGTGTGAATTGAAGTCCTCCTACTCAAATCTCTCTCCAAAGCAGGCAGACTTACACAAAGATGAGCAGCAGACTGAGCACAAGCTGTAAATGACAGACACCAAACAAGTGAGGATGTTCACAGGGAGTGAACAGAGTCAGCCACAAATCAATACAACACTCCCTGGGGCTGCACAGTCTAAGTCAGGCTGCTCTGATGTGCACACATTCAGGCAAATGTAATTAAGAGTGCAGGTATGGTACAACACACGACAGAGCTAGACAGGCAAGTGGTAACACTGCATATTCCAACTCTGACTGGGGGGAGTTTTTAAACACTCACGGGCAGCTCATCAGCCCTGTGCTAACAGAAAAACCATTAAGATGAAGTCTGGAGATGACTAATACTGCTAGCCAACAACACTGCCTTTGAAACATGGATGAGATTCCTCCTCACATCCTCAGTTCTGTAAAATGCATGTCTTGAGCTGTATCCAAAAAATATAAATTCCCAGAATAAGGTATGGGTTTGATGTGAGAGTAATTTTGAAGTTTTTCCTCTTATTTCCAAGAAAGAATTTTTCAGCTCACAGACTGCAGAGCTACTTGCTGCTCACCTGTGTCAAATTGATGGTGATATGGTGGCAGATTTCCTGGTTCTTCACAGATACAAGGAATAGAAGAGTTCACTGCTATCAAGTCTGTCCAACACATCCTGTAGAATTCATGCCAAATGACACCTGCTACTTCCATAATTCTCTTTAAAGTAGCTGCTGTCTGAATCCTACTCAAAAAATAGGATCACACATGACTTGCTAAGATGTAGTGCAAGAAAAGTTTGGGATATACTGCTCTAAGATCTGTAGAAAAAAATGCCAACATTGTCATAAAAGCGATATAAATAAAAAGCAATTAACAGACATTTAACACATTACAGGAGTAAGAACGTATGTCGTTCCAGGCACTAGAAAAGGCAGTCTGAATTTCAGTGACACAGTTAAAACTGGCTTGTCATTTTCAATATCACTCACAAGATCAGTAAGGCAGTCAAACCAAAGCACCCATGATTTTAGATTATTTATGCTAAGAAGGATACACAGGTAAATTACATTCTTCAGGGTCGAATATGACCTGCTAAAAGAAAGGCTGCTGGCAGGGTGGTAGAAGTGTGCATGTTTTTGGTCATTTGGAATGTAGGAAGAAGCCAATTTGCATATTTTTTTAAAAAGAAAAAACCATCAATGACAAATAATACATGAATGAAAAACTAACAGCAGTATAAAATTAAACTATGAGCTTTTCCAACTTTTTTTAAAATCCTGACAATTCAACAACATCTGAACCCCTCCATCATAGACTTCCTAGTTGCAAATGTGTAGAAGAATCAACCAATTTCTTTAAAACATAGCATTGTAGAGATGCCTGATCAATAAGAAAGTGGCGTTTCAAGACACTCTGGTTCTTGCAATTACTAAAATAAACAGAGCCCCCAGATCCTTCAGTAACAAAACTAAGGCCACTAAAATCAATGTTTTTTTTCATTTCCATAAAAATATCATATTTAGCAGATGTCAAAAGTGACTGTTGATATATCTTGCTGCTGCACTGCTTCTCTTACAAGACTCCTTCCCTAACTGTGAACACATGTAAACATACTAAATAAGAAAATGGGACACAGTGTGCAGAAAAATGCTTGAGAAAGCCTGAAGGTGAACAGGTAGGCACTTATTTTCAAGCTACATTTTTGAAACAGTTCTCAAATCTCTTTACGTAAAATATGCCTTCCGGATAATTAAAGACACCTGATCCATAAAAGCTTTTTCCTACCTCTGTGCTAGTTCTGCTAACTTCTTTCAGTCTGAAGAGCACTTATATTTCCTGACACAGATGCTGACCTTGTCTGTGGAACTGGAGCCTACTGATACCAAAACTGTTCTAAAATTACTCTTCAGGTGTCATTATAAGGGTGTACAGGTTGAAATGCACTGCTATCAGCACATGCTCAAACCTCATTGAACTCACTCAAGGTGAAGTATCCTTTTCCAGCCCAAGAGTTTGGGGTTATTTGATCTCAAGGGTCCAGGGTCATCACATAACAGAAGCCACATTTTTATTTGGAGGTCCCCATCAGAAGGAGAGTTACTGATGGATGTGAAAGATGCAGAGAAACTGCAAACAGAGAAAAATACATCAAAGGGAGGAGACCATTTTAGCCAGCAATGATTGTTCAATAGTCAGGACTCTGAGACCTGGGAGACAGCTTTACAGCTACATTACCATGCTTTGCTGCTGTGAGCACGCTGTAAATCAATACAGAATGGGATTTTGGATCAGTCTGAGCGTTTTTCCTTTTTTTCTTCATGGAAGGAAGGATAAATCCCTCAGAGCATCAAAAGCAGACAAAAATTGCATAGAATGGGAGCAAGCAGGCACAGAGGAGGACTCTGTTAGTTGCCCCAAAATCAAGAGCATGAAAATCACAGCCTTCATATGAGGTATATTTTGAAAAACTGTGTTAGTTTAATGTTTTTTTTACATTTTATTATTAACTTTCACCAGCTGGGTAGATAAAAGTTGCAGAAAACAGGGTTTGTCTCCCCCCTTAATCCGCTAAGTCTGGTTTTAAAAGGTGGTCAGCTTTCTCACAGACTAAGCACGTGATAGATTAAAAGCAAGCAAAGCACTACCACTTGTATTTGAGGATATCCTCAACCTCAGTCTTGTTTTTTACTCTTCCTTCAAAGTTTCTGAAAAAGAAGATGCTTCTGAAAGTCAGAGCAATATTTAAGACTTGTAAAATAAGAGAAAGATGAATTCAAAGCTGAACTAGAGCACATCTAAGGTATCTGTCAATCTGTAGTATGAATGGGAAATGGAAAGTTAAAGAAAGGGATAGAAAAGGAAGGTATGTAAATAACAATTAAAAAAAAAAAAAGAGTGTTTCTTATGTTTCTACAGTTAGTCTACAGTTTTGTGATGAATCACCAGTCAAACGAATTAGGAACTGAGTTTCCAGACACAAACAGGAACACCAACAAGGCTTCACCATTTTAGTGTCTTCTGCTGGTCACACTTTGGAACAACCTCCATGATGAACCTCTCAGCTGGACTAAAGAGAACATGGAAGCTTGGTACAAACTGAACTAAATGGCACAGGTATCCCAACCATTTTGCCTAAAATATAAATTGCAAAGGAGGCTGTGGAAAAGCAAGGTAGAATAAAGGCCTAAATCAACCATTACATACTTCATTAATTGTATAAAAGTGCAAGGTTAAAGTAGTTTGGGTTAAGCATTCAGTTCACTATAGGTCACACAAATAGCTTAGCTTGGCCATCAATGGCCTCGTTTTGTCATTCAGTTACGAATATTAGTTTTGACCATGGAAAGAACAAAAAACAGAATGAAAAAATGTATTCAATCCACTTCAAAAATGGTTAGTTTTCTGTGACCAGCACGAAATATTACCTCAATATCATCAGCTATACAATATATACATAAACCCTTTGTGTCTTAATCTTTGTTTCAACAACTTAGAATAAAGCTGTACTAAGTGCTATTTCCCTAGTGTGCCAGCTCTTTGCTCTGCTCCGGTCGACTGGCCTTGCAGCACAGAGAAGTCCTTTAATAGCAATGGTACTGGGATTGATCCATAATTTTGACACTTCAGCCAGAGTAACTGTTGAAATGCTTTATTCTGCCAGGCCAGGTGATCGTGTGCGGCTGCCCGGGGTTCAGTCAAAGGTTCTTGGGTGGCTCCACAAGAAGAACAGGCCATATTCCAAATACAAACTGTCGAAAGAAAAATAGGAATAGGGGAAAGAGTCTTTGGAATATTATGTTTCTTGAACATAATATTAAAACATTATTAAACATAATCTAATGATAGGATGAAAGGGGAATGGCTTTAAAATGAGCAAGAAGAAGTTCAGATTGCATATTAAGAAGAAATTCTTTAATTTGAGAGTGGTGAAGCACTGGCATAGGTTGCCCAGAGACGTTGTGGATGTTCCACCCCTGGAAATGTTCAATGCCATGTTGGAGTAACCTAAGCTAGTGGAAGATGTCCTTTCCCATAGCAGAGGGGCTGAAACTAGATAATCATTAAGGTCCCTTCCAACCCAAACCATTCTGTGATTCTAAGAAAATTTCAACTGCATTTCTTGGGATGTAAGCAGAAGTCAAAGACAGTACCCTAACAGGCATAATTATTGAGTCCCACCAAAAGTTCAAAGCACAAGATATCCAAATGTACATTAATAAACACAAAATACTGTTTGCTTACCTTCACCTTTGGCCTGTGTTTCAGGAAAAGTGTCCTTGTATATAAACTGAGGAAAAGGAAAAAAGCATGCTTAAAATCTCAAGTATAAAACAGCATATAAAAGAAGGATGCCCTAATCTCAGTTTTATCTTCCAAATAGAAAAGAGTTGTTTCTGTGATTGCAGAGCTACCCATTCTGCCTAGATTTAGTCAATATAGGAGACATTAACTTTGAGTAAATCCCCCTGTAGCAGACTAATTAGCAAAATAATTTACCCTATCGCCTATGTGGGGAGAAAGAAAGAAACACTGAGAGGTTAAAAAAAAATAAACAGGGACTGGAGCCTGTCATTTTAAAAGGATGAAATTAAATCAGTGTACCACAAAATACAGCAGATATTAAAGGGGGGAAAAAGCAGCATAGCTTGATTCGATATCTTATTTTTGTTCTTAGACACTCTCCTCTCAGTAGATCTTTTCCTGTGAATGACCTCATGTTTTTTAAGTGGTAATGCTACTTTGTGGCATGTTGGGAAAACCATGCCTATGCTTGATTCCTGCAAGAAATTTTCTTTAAAATATTGCCTCAAGCTCTTTAGGGTAGCAGACAACCTGCAAAACAAAATGGAGTAACTGTTTTCCATATACCTTGACATATTTAATAATGGATGTATGTGTGTATATATACATTTACATATGTGTAGGTAAATACGCTCGCATAAACATACACATAGATGTATATGTGTAAGCTATCAAATAATCTAATGGAAATATACTTATTTTCCTTTTATTAGGTATTTTAACATCTGACAAAAAAGGTGAATACCATGTTAGATGTAGAAAAATTGATATGTAATCAAGTTTTCTCAACTACATAGGATGTATACCAAAACCAGACATTCTTTTTGTTATTGGTTAAGTGGTAAAATATTATTTCATTAGATCATGATCAATTTGCAGAAATTCTTCACAAATTTCTGCTTACATTCTATTCTTGCCCTTTTTCCACTAGATGGTGGCACAGAGCAAAAAAGAGACAAAAATCTGCTGGCTCCAGGCTGTTTAAGTCTCTTCCTCAAACTAATACCCTGCCCCTTTGGGAACAGCTCCACTACCACTATTTCAGCCATCACCCTTCTGCACTACAGCAGGATGCCTGCTCGTTTTCAGAAGTGACAGTGCCTATCAAAAGATTAGTTAAGCTCCTAAATTTAAGCATGTTTAAGTACTTCAGGATTGCTGCTCAAGAACAGACAGGTATTAATGGTTTACATTCTGAAATTAATATACTGTCAAATAGTTTTGGTTTAACTGCCACAGGGTTCCCACTTCTGAATTAAGTCTTCTTGAAGAACCATGACTATTTCAAGACTAATGATTAAATTTTGAAGAATATAGATTACTTTTAGAGAGTTTTCAGATCAGTTACAAAGAGGAAAGAAAACTGCACACCAGTTTAACAGGTCATTTTCTGGTTCTTCTGGATGGTAAAACATTCTGAAGTACATCTGAACCTACGAAAACTCATAAGATCTCTGTGAACATCCATTTTAGAAAACATTTCCTACCTTAGCAGGATATGAAGGTAAGAACCAAGGCCTGTGAGAATATGCCACCATGCATGAAACTGTGTCACAGCTCCCACAACAGGAGGCAGTTTCTCTCGTAATGCTCTGAAAGAAAGAAATACCAGGAAATGGAATATTTTTTCCCAGCTAAGCAATCTCAAATCACAGTGTTGGATTGTCAGATCACACATTATTGTTTCCATATCTCAGGCATGTGCTTGACAGGTGAGGATTCATGGAGTCAGGCTATCAGCAGGTGAGGAGCAGAGGTTATACCTTACACTGCCAGTACAGAGAGATATCAGCAAATTGACTTTCTTGTACATTTAAAGAAAACAGACATTTCTTCGTATGATCAATTAATTACTTCTGGACTCAAATTTCAGGGAATGTATTTATGGCACCCCACAGTCCCAAATAAATTCTACCATTCTCTTCCCCAAAACCCTGTGAACTACTGTCCATAGAATAAAATGCCGAGTTTAAGGTCCAAGAGAGGAAATGAGATTTATCAGACATCATCACTTTAAATCTGGCAATCACACCACCTATTCTGCAGGTCCATGGAAGCTCAACTTGCCTTTCTCTGTTGGACTCTAAAACAGGGACAAAATGGGTGTTTAGTGAGGAAGCAATTAAAGTAGAGGGCCTGAAATACTCCACCAATATGCTTTGTATTTTGTAGTTATGGGGTGTGAGCAACTTGGGAAGGGGCTAAGGGATGGAGATAAAGCAATAAAGAAAAGGAACTACATTGCTCCTATTTCTCATGCTCACTAGGCTTCTGCAGATAATCCCTATTTTGGTTGATGGTGGAGGGACTGTTTGCATCCGCTGGTCATTATTTTTACACTTTAATTTCACTCGTCAAAACAAAAAATGGAGAACAATGATTATATGTGTTAAGGAAGAAAAAATCTGCAGCTCTTGGAATATGTCCTTACTGCTTGATATTAAAGTGCTTGGTCCAAAGCTGCTCAGTCACAAATACTAGCACAGAGCTTCAACTGAGTCAGCCCAGCAATGACACAGTGGAGCACGCAGCCTGGCAGCCTGGCACAACTTCCAAGCCTTTGGATGGCAGGAAATTTGTAAGCTCAAATTCAAAAGTGTGTCTTTCCAACCAGAGAAACTGAGTGCTACAGATCTTTTGTTATTTTGATGTCTTTTTTTTTTTTTTAATAAGCTGTAGATTTAATGAAATATGGAACAAGAAACTCTGAATCAAAACTCAGTTTTGAACTTTAAAACTAAATGGAGCAGGTAGGTGGATGATTCACAAGTCAGACCTTCAGAGAATAAAGAATTTCAAGGAATTGAAATGTATTTTCTCCAAAGGTCCAAATTATAATACTTCCTGGAGAAATCCAAAGCTTTGCAGATGTCTGATTAAAGCTAGTAAACAAGTTGTTTTTTTTCCTAGCACCATAACCAAACAAGTATTACAGGAAAGATGCTAACATTTTTTCCCCTTATGAAATGAGGATGGAAAAAAGTGCCTCAGCAGCTGGTGTCATTTTTGGGCCTAGGAACCAGTTCAAAAGCCCCATGGACCCAGAGCAGCTCAGCAGGTGAATTGGGGGTTATGATCTCACCAGTGATGTGAGGCAGCTGCAAAAATCAACCCTGATGCCAATATTCACAAAGTAACTGTAAACCCAACCACTTGTGCTGCCAAATAACTACTCTATTCCATCTGTATCAAGTGCTCCTAGGGATGAGGATCATGTATTATATTAATTTTTAAAAAGTTTCAAGAATACTCTGTTGGAATTAATTTTCTGTTGGCTTAACCTAGCACAGGGATCAAAGAGTCCAGAAGGGATGGAAAACTTTAGACTTCTTTACAGCAAACTTATTTGGCTGTGACAAACGAGCCAATTAGGACAACTATGTACAACACAGACTCCCTGGCATAACAGCGTTTCAAATTGTCAAAAATGTATTTTTCTGGATGCTGGAATTAACCTTTCCATCTCCTCCAGCTTGCTGAGCAACACATGAATCGCAACTAAGTGCTGTTTATTGGTAACACGGATATTGTACTAGGTATTTCTTGAACAGTAGTAGCACCAGGAGTTCTGCATGTGATCTTTAACATGCAGAACTACTGTTTTTGATATTTTCCTGGGAAATGGAAGAGTGGAAACCCAAAAAACCCCAAACAAGCAGGATAAAAACACAGAAGGAATCAAGTGTGAATAGCAGGCTTTAGTCAGACACAGATCCTCCAAATTACTTCAGTGACATTATTTCTCTCAATTCAATTTGAAGTTAAAGAGAAGTAACAAAAAAAAAAATCCATAAATGGTTAAAAAAAGTTAAAAAAACCCATGTTGAGTGCTGACTCTAGTCATGAATAATCTGCATAAAACCTCATGGATGTTTTGTAGGGAGCATACCATACATGCAATGAGATGGACTTGAATATGCACGTCAGAAATAATCCAATCTTTATACTTAAAGGCTATTATTAAGAACAATCCAGACAAGAGAAAAAACTCACCTCAATTTATCACAGAAAATGTTGTCCACATTCCAGAGAAAAAATCCCATTAAAAATACAGTTAAAGATGTATAGCCTAGACCTCTAAGCCATGGGTATACCCTAGAGAGAGAGATAATGCAAAGTTTAGTTCAGAATGCTTTAGATACAGAAATATACTAATATATACTACACTAAATGTGTATCATACAGAAATGTTGTTATAGGTAAATAAAATTCTTTATCCATTTGGTTTTTCCCCTGAAAGAAAAAAATACCAACTTCAAACTTCATCTGTTTAAATATTGTATTTTACTTCTCCTCTCTCCTGATCTCATATTCTCTGAGACTGTTCTTTTGCTTCTATATTTATAATCGTTTTCCTAAATACTGCATTCCCCAAGCAAAACCAAAAAGTTGGAAAACTAAAGTTGGCTAAAAGGTACTAATTCTTCAGTCCCATGTATATTCTTTCATTAAAACAAAACAAAACAAGCAGCCCTGTTACTAACTAGGACTCTCTTTCCCAAAAAAAGAAGGTCTTTGCAAAGAGATGATATCCCTATTCTATGGAATTTGTATAAATATGGTCTTTCAAAATTACTCTTTTGTGAACCTAGACCACCATGACCAACAACTAATCAAATGAATGGTATTAAACCCCAGTACTTTTATGTTTATCTTTGAGTTGAATGCTACTGGGAATAGAAAAATGTCAATTTAATTTTGGCAGAAAAAAAAATCTTCTTTAATATATGGAAAATCCACACAGAAGAATCAGATGCAAGAAAGTGCATCATTAATAAATTTACTTTCCCTATCATGGACCATGAAATTGTAAACTTCCTGCTTGGAAGGCTCCTTTCCCACTAATAAGACAAGTCCAAAAGCAAGCCCAAATCCAATCCTGAATGGCTGTCATGTTCAAGTTATTTTTAAGCACTATGAAAGCACAGTTGAGATTCTGGTTAAAACACATTCCTGAGCTACTTTTTCCTCCACTGTGTGTGTGTTACAGCACATTTCAGAGCTGTGAGCACTGGGAACCAAAATGTGCAAAACACAACAGGTAGCTTGCCCCGGGGAGGAAGCTCTAACCAGATACAAGCTATACATATTCACAAACTGACTGCCAATATAAACTAGAAAAACTATTATTTGCTTAGTCTAATAAATGTGTGGAGCACCATGCCCTACATGGCAAAGACTACACAGTAATATTACCCCCTCAGTGCTCCAGAGACAAGCATGACCATGACATAGCACTAAATAGTATATTAAACATGCTGGTAATTAGATAATTATATCTGGAATTGTTGAGGAATAAACAGTGGTATTTTGTGAAGGAATCAACTGGCATGACTTATTAACAGGGAACATGCTTTGTGAGCAGAGAATAATATTTGCCCAGTTGTAATCTCGGGAAGGAAGCAGACCTAAGAAAGAGATGAAAAGTGGCGGGGGAACAGGCAGGAAGAGGAACAACTGGTGAGGATAGGATGAGGTAGTAGCCTGGAAGAAACAACATGCTGTTTTTTGGGATTTTCATTCTAATCTCAGAGTGACTTCAAGGCCCACATGAAGAAATATGAGTGACAGGAAGTGAAGTAAGAAAAAATAAGCAGAAATGAGGGTCAGCATGTGAGCTGGAAGAGGCTTGGCCAAGTGCTAGCACTACTGATGGAAATACAGGAATACATATAGATACATACAATAGCAGTGCAGAGAAAGTAAACCCAAAAGTGTGCTTGGGGAAGAATTTTAGAGAAAAGAAAGGGTACCTTCAGGTTGGCAGAGCTTCTCTAGCAGAACTAATTTAAAATTAGTAGTAGTTTAGTTAAAACTTGGAAGTAGTTTAAACCTACTTCTCTTCCCATCCCAACTTTCTACCCAGTTTGCATTATAACACCAACAGGGGAAATAAGTCTTTGTAGAGCTCCGTTGCAATGAAGTGATCAAGCTAATTAAGAATATACATTCCAAGTCCCTAAACCTGAAGCGAAAAGTAGGTGGAACTTCAGAGACAGATTTTGCTGGAGCAAAACAATGAATGATTCTTTGGGAGGGAAGGTGGTGATGTTATTGATAAAGACAGAAGACTATGAAATGCTTCAGAAATAATGAGAACGCATAACTGTGTGGAATTGTAGAAAAATAGCAGGCCCAAGAGTTTGTCTACACAGACAGAAAGAAGTTTAATCTGAGACACCAGAATTGTGCTAAATCCTTGAATAAGTACAAAATTAAAATTACTTCAATTTGATTAAATTTAGTTCCCCTTGGAGGTGAATTAATGTAATATCACTTAAGATCTCCAGACGAGGATTAAAATTTCCACTCCACAGGACTGAAAAGTGCCTTTAAATTGATGATTGTTTCTAAAGCTGCAACACACTATCAGTTTTAAGTTCTTTTTGCTTAACAAAAAAGTCTGTGAACATTTGCACTTGGTCTGTGGGAATTTCTTGGGGAAAGCCAAACCATGTGAACTGAAATGGCAGTTGGAAGGTGAATCAATGAATGTACTTAGTCCTTGTGGGTCTCTTCCAACTCAGAATATTGGAGGATTCTATAATACCTCAAATTCACATTTTGTTAAATTCTTCCTTGTGCTCCCGAACAGACACATGCGCAACTTGAAACAAAGTTTAACAAAAAGCACATTTAAAATGATGACAGAAGAAAGAAATAAGTAATTTTCAGAAGCAATCCCCAAACACATGAGAACACCAAATATTCACGGGGACAGACAGAAATGGGCAACCAACTGAGCCCCAGAGAATTAAAGGTATGTGTTTACTCTCATACTGATTAAATTCCATTTTCCTCCCTTTTACCTAAAAAGTCTATGCTCTGATGTTTCTCATTCTTCTCAGTATGTCCTAGCATTTCTAATACCTTTTGTTTCTTACAGTTTTGATTTCAATTTCCATAACATTATGGCTAATTTTATCCAATCAAAACTGTAAGAAAAACTATCATGTGTTATTATTTTTTAAATACTTGAGCAGGGAAGAAGAAAGGAAATTACTAAGTAATGGTTCCACTCTGCAGTCTTACCACTCTCCCAGTATTATCATTAGAGTTTGGACACAAGCAACAGATTTCCCACTACCCAGCAATATGAAGACAAACTCAATTTCTGTTTAAACCCCAGGCTAACAGTTGAAGCCACTAGCAGGACACTTGACAGTAAACACTGATCAAAAGTGCAGAAATCTTAGTATAGTTTAATGCTATCACAGTGGCTTCAAAAAAGTGCAAGGTGATGACCCATTCCCTTTCAACCCAGGGGAGTCCAGGAGCTAACACTGTGCACCTAGTTAAAGAAATTCTTCCACTGCCAATTTCTCATGTTAAGCCAACCAAAAATAAAAGCTGCAAATGCTATGTTGTAACTTACAATGTTGAATGAAATGGTTACTTACCATAATACTATATAAACAGATCTTAGAACTATGATGGAAACTAGTGTTCCATACATGACCTGAAAATAGAAAAAGAGAAAATTCAGCAGTTGGATTCAAGAGACCTTATAAAATACTACAGAAGTAAAATTTTTTTAAGCCTCTGTTGGTTTTTTTTATTTATTTCTAAGTCTCAGAAAAATAGCATTCCTCCTAACTTCATCTCCAGAAAGCCTTCTGTTAAAGTTTCAAACAAAAGTATAATTATAAAGCACATCCTTTAAACAACTGCAGAAGTCAGTTGAGTAAAACCAATGTTCCACTGTTCTGAATCAGAAAGCAAACACTAGATGGCACTCGGAAAGCATGCTGAAATCAAAAATGGCAACTAACCCCTACTTTATCTTCTCTCTGTGCATTTTACCCCAGCATTGTACAAGCATCAGCTAAAACTGCTTTTGAAAGCCACACTCCTTTCATTGATACTTGATTAATATGTTTTCCTGAAAGCAAACACCTGAATAGACTATGTGCTATTCCCACACCGAGCATCACCGTGGGGAAAAACTTTCCAGGAAGCATTTCAAACAACTATTACAGATTGTTTGGATTCAATCTAATTATACAGTGGGAAGGCTGCACACTCTGAAAAGACCCATGAGCAAAATCTGACTCACTGTAGACTTGATGAAATTGAATGCAATCACCTGACTTATAAAAAGTCAAAGCAATCATTTATTTTTTGCCTTGTGATCTTTAAATCACTCTCCTTTTTTATTCACAAACTTTAAATCCATGTAACACCACCTCCAAGACATGCAGATTAAAGAAGAGAAAAAAATGTGGCCAGTCATGCCTGAGAGTGATGCAGAAGTCACTGCACCAGGGAGGATTTTTAGACACTGGTGACATTCAATTACTTTCTATATTTTTTATTCTGAACACTGGTTTCCTCCTGCCAAAAGGCAGCTTGTTCTGAGCAGCTGTGCCTTGCTCTTTTTGCCTCTCTGCAGGGGCCCACAAGCCTCCCAGTATTTTTTTCTTCCTTGTTCACTGACTTAACTTTCTCATCTTGCTTCTAGGTAGATACTATCTAATTCTTTGTTTTACATAAAACAGAAAAATTATAAACCTTTGCTGCCTATTTTTAAAAGCTGCTAAACCTCACAGAAAGAAGTGTGCTTACAAACTGCTGTCCTTACCATGTTGTATTGACCTTCTCATGCCTCTCATTCTTTTTGACTGTCTTTGAGACAGAGACTGCCTCTCACTCTGCTGTAACTGGGGCATTCAGATCGTACTATCCTGTAAACATGTCTAGTCATCTCACATAAAATAGGTTACTGTATAATGCAAAGTGAAACCTATCTTCCTAAAGTCCATAAAGGCAAATTTGTGAACTCCTTCTAGCCTTAAGGATGAGGTTAGTAGCACACACTGTATTATCAGTGCACGTAGACAGAACAAGACAGACAACAGAGCCCTTATGTTTGACAACAGGTAAAACTAAGCTCCAATACTGACTATTCAAAGTCAGTCAGCACAGCAGCTCTTCATTTGCATTCAGAACAAGATTAAAGAACTTCAGTAAATAAACTACTACTACTACAGTGTGTTCTGCTCTGTAGAGCTAAACAAAGTAAAACTATTTGAAAGGCTAATTGGTTCTGGTTTGTAAGTTATACAAAGCTGTTAGTTAATTCCAGTCCCCTAGTTGGGGTACAGCATGTAAACCAGGAAAAAAAGAAAACCAACAAAACCTGCTAGACACAGTCTGAGTATCAGAGTGCTCATCAGTCCCAAGCTAAGGGTAGGAAGGGGAGTGCTCAGGTGTGCTAGGAGCTGCCTGCTGGTACAATTCTTCATTGCTGACATTTCGCCTAAAAAGATCCCACCACATAAATACATTATCAGCCTCATTTAAAACAGCCCTTTTAATTTTTTTCTAATCAAATCCAGCAAATTATTCTAAGAGAGGGATGGTACAGAGGAAGATACTCATCGAAAGGCTCCTCCAGAATCCAAATTACAGTTTGATTTGCTGATCTCTCTTTCTTTGCTGATCTTCTCCTCCTTAAAATTTCCATGGTTAAAATACTCCTTTGACGTAGAAATATGGGAAAAAACCCTATCCATTAAGAGCAACTTCTGTTCTACACATTAGGGGTTATGGCCACCCTTATGATTGTACCCAAATTGCTTTTGGATTCTTTGTACAGGGAGCTCAATACTGTCAGACTATGCCTAGAGAAACAGATCTCACAGGCACCCCAAAGCCCAGGTAAAATGCTATCTTTTTCAGCAGTTGCTAAAAGCAGGAAAGAGCAAAAAGTAATAAAAGCTTTCTTTGCAGAGGTTTCGGCTTGGTATTTTCTAGTGAATTAATGGCTTGCAGAAGAGGACAGTATCAATGGAGGGAGGAAGAAAAAAAAAAAAAAGAACCTTGCAGTGACTGAAGAAAAATATGTCCATAGTTGACACTTCAATTTCTTGTCTTTTCCGCTTCCCCACCCAAACAGGTTGTTAGCAGTAAAAGACATTTGTGTTTAAAAGCCTGTGAAAGACTGGAACAACAACCTGTTCTGCTCTGCATGCTCCAATCCTCCTTGCTGAAGGTGAGCACCCAGGAGGTGCTGCTGTGATATACAGAGACTGTAGCTGCACACCTCCCTCAGCTTTTTCTTACTAGAGGGCTACACACCAAGCTGCACAACTTAGTTCAAATGTCAGGCAGCAGTGCTTACTTATCTCCTTTACCATCTTTGGCTCTACTATTTTTATCATGGTAAAACTTCATTAGGTATTACCCATCCAGACAAAGAAGGACAAAGTACAATATTTTATTAAAAAAGAAAAATCTGCCTTATTCAAGTTAACTCAAATTCTTCCATTCCTTTGTCCTCCTTTTCTTTAACTAACACATAATTTAAGTGACAGATGACAACCCAAGCAAGTTTTCTGCTATTTTGTCTTACACTGCCATTAAACTGTAAGCCAAGGTACATCATTGTACTGCAATAGAAACAAAAGGAAAGATCAGAATCTCAATCTTCTGTTACCATGAGACAGTTCCCTCTTGGCTGTCTCAGATGCAAATAAAACTGTGCATATATTTCAGCTTTGAAGGTATCTTTACAATTGAGGGAAAAACCCAAAGTCTGATAAATACACAGTGGATTACCTCATAAAAAGGCCAAATATGAAGAACTTCCTAATTAAAAATGTGAACTAAGCACTTCAGGGCTCAATGTCTGGCAGCATTTTTAATGTGGAGGCAATTAAGCAAATCATACATAAATTCACTTATACAAGTCAGAGGTTGGTACTCCACACTGAGAGGGGCAGCATACAAAACTGGTTCTTCATCTACCCTTCTAGTACAGAAAGCAGCAGTAGCCTGCTATCTCCACTTCTGTTTCCTTTGCTCTTGGCCTTCTACCCATCCTTGTTTAATAAAGTCAATTTATCAGCCCCAAATTTAAGTACACATGTTGGGAACACACTGAAAGATTTTGGGTTTGTGGCAACCAGCTTATCTAATACCCCAACCAGCCATCAAAAGATAGTTACTTAAGTACTTGAATGTGGAAACCGTATTTGCAATTTGCAACAAAAACTGAGTTCTACATGGGTTTGGATTTCTGGAGAAGAAATCTGAGCTGAGAGAAAAAGTAAGGACAACCCCAAGATGACACTGAAACACCAAGTAACAGTTAAAGCTGTGTAGTACCACAGGCTGCCTTGACAGCTCCCGAATGAACTAATTCAGTTTCACTGGGTTTGGTCCTGTTTAGATGCATGTAAGTGATGGCAAAATGACACACAAGTCACTGCTGCTCTTCAGCTTCTGGGACACTGTCTGCCACAGAAAGTCAAGCTTCCCCTCTAACGACTTGTAGAGCTGAACCTTTGGAGAGTCAGAATATCCTTCCTCATTCCCTAAGCTACTGTGCTGGTAGAAGCACCAGCCAGAATGAAAGCTGTACTCGCTTGGGAAGACATCCTCCAATAAGCCCTATAAGAGTGAAATGTCACTCAAGTTAGTTTTATACGTGCTCATCAGCAGGACAATGACAGAACAGAAAAAGCTCTGTGGTGAGGACGTGCCTGAAAAGGTCATTTTGAACAGTATACTACGGGACATGAACATACAGAAAGTAAGAACATATTCCACTAAAAAGCACAATATATTAGCCACAAGCCTACAATTAACTATTGCCCTAGCAGCAGGAGGGACTCTGGAGAGCTGTAAGACATCCAGTGGGTCCACACAGATTCCCCAAAATGATGAATCCTGCAAGTCTGAACAGGTTGTGCCCGGACATAACATATTCCTCATGCAGTTTCAGGCTCCCTTACGTACTTCTATATTTACATTTCATCTTGGTTTCAGTTTCTTCTTTGCACTTGTATATTTAAAACACACCTAGAGAAAAAATCTATTAACTTTTTTATTAAGGCAAAAAAAATATATTCTCCTGCCATCCTTAATTTCTTCCTTTTACTCAAAGTAACCTGAAGAAGTCAATACGTGTCTATTTTACATCTATCAAAAGTTTAAAAAAAAAATTCTTGGTCATGTTGTTATGGTGCAAACAGTGAACACATCCAGGCACTCCCTCCCCTCCTCTGGTGATCTGTGAACAGTTTAGAACAAGAATAGTTTGTATTTGTCCATCAGTGCATCTCTTCTGTTTTGAATCAGTCCTCATCCTTGTTCTCAGGGCCTCCCAGTTATCTCTTCACTTCCTCCCCAGTACTCAGTGATAACTCTGAACTTTGTACCATCACAAATACCAGAAGTACAATCTTCTTTTTCCTGTTACAGGTTGTTAGAAAAGAAACCAACCAAACAAAACAGTCCCACTATTGATTCCGAGAAAATTCAGGCTTTTTCATAATCTCCTTCAGTAATTTTTCATGAGTCACTGCCTGACCCTATTTGCAACTCTCCTACTGATCTGCTTCTCCAGCTGACTTGGTTTCTCATGGGACACCACAAGAACATTCTAGAATGCCTATTTTTCACATCACATTTCCTAATGTAGAAGAAACAGCTATTTAATCTAATTTTCCATTAACCTTTTAATTATTTGTTTGCTAAAATTTGCCTCACACCATCTCATCAGATAACTACGCAAATAAAACAGATTTTTAGAACTATTTCACTATTCACACAGCTTGGCTCGCTAGCTGAACAATTTTTTTGATCACTACAAATGATCAGATATGATATGCAGCAAGCAGACAAATCAGGATGGAACATGTTGCTTTGTATGTGACAGCTTCCTAGGCCTCATCATATTAGGAAGAAGGCTACTTGTGAGACCTGAGTCAAAAGTTTAACTTCCAGAGTAACTACTTCTACTTCCAGGGCTGTCTCTGTTGGTCTGTGGATCACTTCACACTAGCAGCCATTCTTCCTCTGCCCTTTCCTTGTATGCATGTGGTAAACAGGGATAAACAACTAATCTGATTTAAAATTAATTCCAAGGAGAGTTTCAACCTGTTGAGTTCCCCAATCAAATTCACATCAGTAAATAAATTTGTGTGCCAGATGGAAAAGAGAGGAGAGGCACAGCTGTTTCCTGTGACAATGATGCTGCCTTAAAAACAACCAGGCAGAGGGGCCATAGGGTTGTTTAGCACCTTGAAAATTAGGACTAATAGTGCTCTAGCCTAAGAGATTTGAACATAAACAAGACAAATATATGCCTGTAAAGACCATTAATATACTTCACTAAATTGATGAGGTGGCAAAAAATACTAGATCTGTTCTCAAGCAGGAATTGTTTTTTGCCTTCTAATGACGTGCTGCCTCCAACAGCCCAAAACAAGCACCTCATCCTTCCTTCAGTTGAAGCACTAAAACCTTTAAAGATCTCCCTTAATATGTGGATGCAGAAAAAGAAGTTGGTCTCTGTTGCCACTGTGCCATGGATAACAAACTGAAATCACCTTTCTGCCCTGCTGGCAGCTGGCAATTTATGAGCCTAAATTGGAAAGACAAGTAGAAAGTAATTTGGGGGAAAATGAGGTTTGGATCCTGGTTGCTAAATATAACAGGATTCTTTTTTCCATTCTGACTGGCCTCCTTCCAGAGGGAAAAAACCCACAAACCATAGTGAAACAATGAACAACAAAAAGCTATCCTTGTAATTCTTCCTCTTTTTGCAAGGCTGACAACTTAAAATGATCACAGACAAACACCTAGAGGAACCAAATGCTGCTTTATCTCCTGATGCTGCTTTCTAATCCAGTTAGAAAGATCATGATTTAAACTACGATTGCATGAACATATAGAATTTTACTTCAAGTTTAAGTGACCAATTCAGTTAGAAAATGGTTACTGAAATTATTTAATTTTTTTTTAATGCACTCTAAAATAATGCACAAGTATTAAGAAAATAACCTTGCTTAGCTGTGCAGTCAGGGAAATACTTTCTCAGGTTTTACAACATATTTGGCAAAGACTGTGAAAAAATGAATACAGTACTTGAACAGTTGGAATTTGGCCATAACTGTATGTTCTCCATAAAAATCAATTTGCAAAGAATTGTTGTAAAAAGTCCAACACTTTTATGGGATCCAAATATTTTCTACATTGATTCCTTGTGTATAAATTATAACAGGGAATTCATGTTCTGAACCTAAGAGAAACCAGATGCTGAAAATTAAAGGTCTGGGACAACGGTTTAAAGTTTCCCTATTTCCCTCTTTCCCAAAAAGTTATAATATCTGTTGTTTTAGGTTTTGTGACATGGGGCAATATCTATGCCATTGCATGAAACTGGACTATAGTGAAGCTGTGATGTATTTATTCCAATAAATGCAGCTTGGACAAATAATTGATTAAAGAGATAAAAGTTCATTATACATAGTAAATTTTGCCACTGTTGTTAACAAAACTACTCTAAATCACTGCATTCAAAACCAGTTATGACAAGCTCAGTAAAACCACCAGAAATTGTCACTTTCATCCCAGCCAGTATCTTTCAGCTGGAAATGTAAGTAGAAGAAAAAAAGAAAGGATTTAATTAATATCACAAAAAAAATTCCATACTGCAATTTTCTCTTTTATCTACAGGTAGGGTAACAAACAATTCATGTTTCTAGGGGAGATTATTTGGAGCAGCTGAAGATTTATTCTCTTGATCAGCACTTCAGTAATCCACCAACAGGAGCCACATATCATTTTTACAACTGCTGATGCAGCAGGCACATTTTGACAAGCAGTGGCACTACCAATTTCAAAAATTAAGGCTTTAAAGCTTTGTCCTGCAAAGAGCTCAGTGTTTTTTGCTTGGCAATTTCTCAGCTGTTATCCCTAATCAAAAAAATCATAAATGAGGCAACCTACCCATGGCATACAGAAATGAGCATTATTTCTAACCTCCTGTGAAGAGGTAAGCCATGCAAGTTCTATCCCCACAGGCAGGGGATGCATATTAATATTCTTGGGCTGCTACAAAAGGAGCCTGTACCAAATATGCCATTAAGCCTGTACAAAGAAGTCTGCTACATAACCCTAGAAGGTATTCTGTGCTTAAAGTCACCTTGAATTTCCACAAAGTAAAACTGAGTGGTTAAAAAACCCAAGCCGAGAGAAAAATGTGGTGCTAAGTCAATCAAGCCATCTTATGATGTAAGGTCATAGTTTCAAAGCAGCTGCTAATGGAAAGCAGCAGAAAAAGACTCATTTAGATGTTCCTCTCTCACACATCTTAGGGTCACCTCATAACACCTGCCACTGATGAAAACCATGGGAAATATTAGGTCAAAAGCTAAAACACAACACACATTGAAGCATTCTAGTTTTTCAGGTCACTAAGTAAGAGGATGGTGACATGACAGGCAGCAATACTGCTTAAAGAAAAAGCAAACAGCAAATTGTGCTTCCCTTCCATCTTTCTTCTAGCAGTAAAATACTGTAAGACATTCCATTAAAACGGCATAATTAAAAACCAAAATTAGCTGCTCCAACGGAGCAAGATTTACCTGATGGAATACAGGCTCTTTCAAATCTAGGTAAACCTGGAACGATTGAAAAAGAGAAATAATTTGCAACAGACCACCACAATATTATTCATCTAAATATTGCAAAGGCTTCTCCTGTTAGAATCAAGCCATGAGTGCCTATCCATGCACCACTAAAGTTGATCAAACATTTGAAGTTTCCTCGGGCAGAACCTAAGTTTTTAACTGTGGAATTATTTTAAACTAAGAAGTACAAATAGAAACATCTAACATAAAGCTTCTAATTTGGTAGAGTTGAATGCATAAAAAACCAATTAAGATGCTGAAGTTGCCAGATGTTCTCAATATGCATTACAAGAAGAAAACATACTCAACTTTGATTTGCTATTATTGTTTTTGACAATAATTTCACATTTCAATTACTTTTACAAAAAGCTAGTAGTTCTTCCTATTTGTAATACAGTTAATTTCATTTATGTTTTTGAAGAGGGAAGGGCACCAGACCTCAGGCATAATGTGCCACAAGTGTAAAAAATTTTAGGAGAAACAGAAGAGGCAAGTATTTTGGCAGGTGAAGATGACTTTTAATAATACTTTATTTTTTAAAGAAATGGTTATCAATAAAAATTACATAGAAAATTCCATCTACAGTTGACAGCCAGCATGAAACTCAATTTATTCATAAAGGAAGAACACTCCACTGACAAAGGGAGTCAAGTTAGCTGTGACACAAAAAAATTAGAAGCATTTTAACTAACATCTAAGTTCTTCTCTTATTCTGCCTGTTTTAAAACACCAGTCTGCATCCTGGACTGGGTATCACAGTCCACTTTTTTGCAGTAAAACAGAATGATTCTTATTTCTACAGACAAACTTAAGTGAGAGAAGGTGAAGAATACAGCTTATCCAAGGTCTCATATCAAGTCAATGGCAACTGTTTTTCTCACATGCCTAGTCTAGCAACTGGATTATTGCTTTTCTTCCTTATTTATTCTATACAGTGGTTTAGATAGAAAGGTTTCAGGTTTCTCTGGCCAGCAATATAATTTTCCCAACAAAAGAATAATGTGTCTTTCTTGGCTGGAAGTGACAGAGATTTAGTATTGCCTCTACAACATTCCTCCACTGTCAGAAAAACTGCCAACCTAAGGATGAAAATGCCATATTAGAAAAAGTTACTTACTATGCTGACTACGACGCTGTATGTTATTAACAAGAAAAGCAGTGCATAATTGACTGTATTCTTGTACTTGAAACATTCATACCTGGAAGAGAGGATAAAGGAGAGAGATAACATTCATCACTTGCCTATAATGGATGCAATTTCCAAGGTATAATATTAAAAAATTGTGAGAAAATTGATCCAAATTAGTCTTAGGCCCCTCAAAAAATTCTAACTCCTTCAATAAAGATGCATTATTTTAAGAAAAAAAATTATATACTCTTAACAATATCCTTTTTTTTAAAGAATCCAAGGCAAAAAAACTCTAACAGCAATAAGCTCAAGCATATGCCAAGAAGTAACCCACTCTAAGAAAAGAGTTTGTGAAGCAGAAGTGTTTTCAGAAGGTGCTTACAGGGTGATAATGGATGGCAAATTAGAGATTAGTTTAAAATGCAACACAGCTGTCAAAAACATTACTGAGCAAACAGTAGTGCAGGAAAAGGACTGCTTTACAAAACAGTGAACTCAGATCTGTTAAAATGTGGATTGTTTATGGCTTCACTACACTTGCAGTGTAGCAAATTTGCTAGATTGAGTACTGGTAGAAGTGGAAGGTAAAACCATCTGACTGCTCCCAGTATGTAAAACAACCAATTAAAATTACCTTCACAATCTCTACACTTCACCTCAGTCTCAGCTGTGATGGAAATACACACACATGCCAGACTGCATCTTCATCAGAAAAAAGGTCCAAAAAATCCAACAAAAATGAGTTTTGAGAAGCCCATTATCATCAGGACTGGAGGAAGTTGTCTATACAATTGCAAGCTACATCTGTCTAGTTCCTTTGTTTATAGATTTGGAGAAATAGACACCATCATGAATTGATAAAAGGAAAAAAAATAAAATTACATTTGGGAAACAGAAAGTCTAAAGGCAGCACAATGTGCTACATTGCAAAATGGCTTGCTGAAGTAATTATAGAGCTTGAGAATCAGCAGGACTGAATGATGTATAAGGGAATGTCCTGTGCACAACCACCTGCAACCTACCTTCAAGCAAACCAAACCAATTATTAAAGGCCTCCTAAACTACACATTAGCTCATCTTTTTGAGCATTTTAATTGCTACCAGACATACATACACAGAATCTTATTGTAGCTATAAATGCTGTAACAGACTTCAGTGCTTTTGAAGATAATGAAGTAACCACTGCACTAAAAAAAAAAAATCAAATATATTTTTATAGCCATTTCTCATCCTTTTTTCCAATCACATTCAAATCAGACAAATGCAAAAACAATTTCAAGGAGATAGGGAGCTATCATGGAAATATTTTCGCTAAAAAAGGCATTATGATTCTGGTCCTGAGTTTGTACAAATCACACTAATGTATGAGTCACAAACTGAGGACAATTTTCATAGACAGGGGTTTAGTCCTAAAGCATCCCATCTCCATTGCAACCTACCAGTAATCTTCACCAAGACATCACAATTTTCAACAGCTGAATATTCGATATGTTCAAAAGCAAAAGGATGGGTTTTTTCTCTTTTTGTCTGCAACAAGTTGATTTATCATTTGGATTTTCCAATTGACAGAACAAATCATTAAATCCAGACCTTGCAGCAACAGGCAAGAAAAAGCCAACTTAGGGTATCTTTACAGTTGTCAAATGCTACATGGCTCCCAAAATCAAATGGGAGAACACATCCTGGCACCGCATTAAGCTGTCATGCATGTTCCAAAACACTCTCCTCAAAATATGCATTCAACTCCTCATATTGTCCCTTTAATTTTCCAGTTGAGTGAAAAGCAGGTTTAGCCAGAAACCTGAAATTTGCATTTTGAGCCAAACTACATCATAGAAATCCAGTTCAAATAAATTATAATGTTGCTAATTTTGTAGGCATTACTGAAGTTGTTTATATTATGTCTGTTGTTTTTATACAAGTAGCACTGAGCTCTGATTGTATACTACACTAAGTCTTTAATGAGTGGGGTTTTTTTCCCTACTTTAAAAAACACTGGTAAAATATATCTAAATTAGCAAAAACTAGGACTAAAGCCAGCCTAGTACTTTAATATTATAATGCTGTACAAAAACAGGTCTCACTGAAAGCAGTAGAAGCTTTCACTCTATATATGCTAAATTTGGCTTCAGAGACTCTACATTTCAAAAGTTAACATTTCATAAATATTCAAGGAAAAAAATTAACAAATACTTACAGGCAGTAGACAAACACACAACAACTGTATATCATTGGCAGTTCATCCAACAGCTATAAAAAGCAAAGACATCAAAACATGAAAGCCACTTTCAACTCACAAGCTTGTCTAAGTTAATTAAGGAGAGGTAAGTCTTAAGTAAACAGGAGCTTTTAAGTCATTTGGCTATCCATCTTCTTGAGTGTAGTCTAACACGTAGCACTGTCAAACCCTGTTCACCTACTGAAGCTGCTGCATTAAAAAGCTTATTACTCTGAATCTTTTGAATATATGCTTCATAAACGCCCACACCTTCTAAGAATCTCGACATTTTTGCTGCTCATACCTCTTAAAATATTTGTAGGAATTAGTTCTGTAAAGCCAGGCTGAAGAAGACCATCCCATCTATGGCCTTACAGTCAGTATCTTCTTACTTGACAGAAATTGAAACCTAATTTTTCCATAGCATAAAATACAATTTTAGCCTATTATGATGGGCAATATACTTGCATGTTTACCTCCTAATTTTAGAAATTTCTTACGTTGTTTTAATTCAGAGACAGGGCTTTTTGTTTGTTTGATGTGGGGTTCTAGTAGGCTGTTTTGTTGGGGTTTTCCCCCAGAAATTATGGCTGCATATAATGTTTCACTGTCTTAAATAATTTTTATACTTTGGGAGAAGACTGGTGTGTTACAGCTAAAACAGTTACTTCTCCAGGAACTTGCCACCTTAATAGAATGGAATTAAAGTTGTAATCACAAGAGTTGATTTCTCAATAGCAGGTACATACAAAATTGCCATTTAACATTAGCAGGAAAAAGAATCATAGCATCATTTCCTTGTAAAACTTCTCATCAAAGAACTTTCATGAATTTCTGCTTATAAATATGCAGTTAAACTTACCTCCTCTTAAGAAGGACTGAAAATCATGGAAATGAAAAAGGATACAAATGGATCAATGAAGATCCACAGCCTCTGATTTCTAATATGTTAAGCAAACATTAATAGTAAGGGCTTTTAGAAGTTTTAGAACTTGACATCTAAGAAAAACAAGAACTAGATGCAAAGAAGATTTTGACCTTTTTCCATCATCACTCAAAGTTCTTGATGGCTGTGCCTGTAAAGAAATTGCTTTCCTACTAATGCTACAGGATACTTAACCAGTTCATAACCATGTTATTCTAAACAATGAGACTTTTTAAGAGCAATAAGCAGCTTACACAAACCCTTTTATAAAGCCAGCCTGATTCTGCTTGGTTTGGGATATTTTTTTAACTTCACCGTCAAAAACTTCATTCTAGCTTTGAAATTTCCTATTGCGAAGACAAAAAAAAAAGTGGATCTAATTCTTTATGGAAGGAGAGAGAGATATTATCTTGAGTGTAAAGTGTTAGCTTGTTTTGATTTTGCTCATATAAAGCTCAGAAACTGTTTCACAGGAGTGCTAAATTGCTCTGCTACCCAGCTGCCATTGGTAGGGCAGATGTTGCTTCCTCCCCCACACTGCCGCTGGTTCTCTGCAGTGCAGAGGTCAGACTGGTCTGACCTGGAGGGAGCCAGGTCCAGGTGCTGAGCCAGCACACAACCAACCTTACAGAGCAAGGTTTGAATCCCAGGGCCTGTGCATTACAGGGTCAGGGACCACAAAAGGCAGCACAAGGACAGTATCAGGAACGTTGGCAGCAGCTGAAGCTAACAGGCATTTTTGGTGGCACCTTGCCATCACAGTAGTTTATCTTTGCTGTGATGCCTTAGAGGGAACAAAATAGAAGCAATAGCCGAATTCAGCTTTATAGTAATAGTATTTTACAAATCCAGAGATGTGCTTTTCCAAGTCTAATAGGAATTAGCTACAGGATTAATTCATGTGGCTGTTAAAGAGTGTGAGTCATTTAAAACCTCATAAAAGATAAAGGCAGGGGAAGAACAAGAAATACAATACAGGAAAATTTTTCAAATTTGGACAGATGACTACACTCTTAAGTTCATATGCTTGCAGTATCTCAGGGACATTACAGTAGCAACAAAGAGCCTCTCAAAACATCTTAACTAGAATTTGCATGCAGAAGACAATGACTTCTGTATCCAAAGGGATTAATGCTTCTAGGAGTACTGTCAAAGACATGCCTGGACAATGAAGAATCATGGAAAGAAGGGAACTCAGGGAGCTGATTTCACTGGCTAAATAAGCATTTTGTGCATTCTTCAAGAATCCAATCAAGCAGATTCTCATAAAAATAATAGAAAAAGGGCTGATCTCCTCAGAAGTATTCTAAACAACTGCCTTCAAGAACAGAAGCTTTCACATTTTTCTTAATTAGCAAATTGAATCCATCATTTACAGTATTAAAACTGCAAAACAAATGTAAAAAAAAAGTCTCCTTGAAATAGCTATGCTGATTTTTAACCGTAATAAGAGATAAAGTGAATGAGAAAAGTTTATTTCCTGGTTGAACTGTTTCCTCCATGGTGATCAGTAAGCAAACAATTGGAATAATTATGGACCACTTGTGGATTTCACTTGGCTGCCAAAATAAATGTACTTTCTCTGCCTCACACGAAGCCTTTTACATCAGTTGACAAGATGATGCAAGACATTCCTGCTTCCCTCTCATCTCCTCCTGCCCCTCTTTATTTACCACAGTCCATAAGCCCCTTAGTTGTTCTGATGCAACACCAGAACTATTGGGCAAGTAGCAGCAAAGGGACTTGGATTAAAATAAAGCCTCTACACAAACACACACAAACCTTCAACAACGACTGAAAAATAACCCCAACCAAAACCAAAAGACACCCAAAAAACACCCACCCGAAATGAAACAAAAGCAAAAAACCACAATCTCCCCCTTCATAAAAGGTTTGAAGTCTGGATCTTTTTAATGATCATGATTTCAGGGTGCCCTTGCTCACCTCTGCATCAGTGTGAGAAAGAGGATTTGAAATACTGACCATAATAGGAACAAGCAGCTGAGGGAAGAAATATGAAAAAGGTGGAAATTCAAGGCAGTTTCACCACCTAATACAAGTAAATGACACCCTGACTTGGGAGGGAGTGGTGAAATGGCTCTACAAACCACCTTTTTCATGCCAAGAAAAGCACCAAATATTCTTGCATGGTATGCTCTGTGGAAGCTGACAGTCTCCACCACATACCAGAGATACAAACCAGAGCATTATGCAGGCAAACATCAAACCATCAACAATATGTAGGTCCCACTGTGATCAGCAGTAATGCAGGACTCAATTCAGCTGCTCAGCAGAGTTGCCTAACGCCACCCGAGATGCTCTGTCACTTCCAATACACCCATCCAAGACTGGCAGATGTGATGGGAGTCTAAGAAACCTGCACCTCTGTGGGATGGAAGCTGGAGGGTTGAGAGAGAACACTCACAGGATCTAAAATAACACTAAACATCTCTGTTTAGACAAATGAATCTTTTTTGAGCAAAGATTGCCAGTGGAGTCTGGAGAATGATTCAGCCCAGTCAACTGCCTCTCTCCACTCCACTGATTTAACTGTATTTCCATTGACTGTGGTGGGAACAAAGACTTCCAGCACAGATTTTTAAATGTAGGTTTCTTAATTTTGAACAAAATCCCACTTCACCCTGACTTTAATTCAGAGATGCATTTCCTTGATCTTTGCAGACCTAAAAGAGGACAACAGAACAAGAATTCCTGTGTCCTTTTAGAAAACAGGAAATACCAGGACAATCCCTATATCCTGTGACTTGTTACAGAATGCTGTCTACTCAAAAATAAGAGAGAAGATGACTCAATCACCAGTACTCAGAAGATACTGATTTCAGTAATGCTACAGGTACATCTAGATAAAAACATAGAAACAGAGAAAATGTAGAAACATAAAGATGAGAAAAGTTACAATAAATAGCAATAACTACTTTATACTGCTTGCTATTATGCCAAAGCCATGGGAATTTTAAAATAACATCTTGTATAAAAAGATAACATGATTTCCTAAAGGATAAAGTGTCCTCTACCAACATAAGCAATTGATGATAGCTCTTATTTTAGATGCAAGTATATATTTCTGTACATAACCAGTGGAAAATACCTATTGAAACAAGACCTGCATTACTGCCTTGTTGAGAGCAGGAATCATGTACAATGATACTTAAGGTAGATTAACTCATTTTACACAAGTTTCATCTAGCCAAGAAATGGCAATATGGCTGTACAGTGAGATACACACAGAAAATGATCCACAGCTACTTATCAGTACTCACCTGCATTTCATACTTCAGGGTCATGTGGAAGCACCAAGATCCCAATCCCACAGCTGAAAACAAATCAAAACTATCATCAGCACAACAGTACACAGGTAAAATTTTCAGGTACATTAACTTAAATGCATGAAATGCATGCTTAACACTGAAAAAGAAATTAGAATATCAGCATTCCTCTGCAGGGACAAACTCCAATTTTTCCACAGCCTTCTACTTTATGTACTAGTCACCAGTGAAATCCCTGAATTTAGGGGCTTTGGGTGTGAGTGTCCTCTTTAACTCCTCTCAATACTGTATCCTATGAGCTGGATGTAATCTCAAAGAGGAGAGGAGCAGAGGGAACCCAGAATGAATGGAATATTATATATCAATTTATCTTTTTCCTTTCATTTTTTTTAATTTTGAGTAAATTAAAATTTCTCCATTCCAATCCTTCTACAAGGCAAAGCATTGTTCAATAACTAGTACTCCTAGAAGCCTCTCAACATTTCTGTCCAGTTTTAAAACATGTACTTTACCAAAAGGTTTTTGTTATCTCCATAAAACATGGTGCTAATAACACCAAGGTCTGGGGTTTGATACCCACAGGGGCTGTTGATTTAAGAGCTAGACTCAATGATTCTTGTGGCTCCCTTCCAACTCAAGACTCATTCTGTGATTCAAAAGCAGAAGTGAACTGCTACTAGAACTCAAAACTAGAAATTCAAGGTAAACAAACCAATCCCACACAGGATGTATTCATTTTGTGAAATGAAATCACCATTTCTAGGCCTTTTCTGTAGAAAGATGAGCTTCTAAGAAATAATTTCTATTTATTTGAAATACTTTCTTCACATTTTGAGTTTACTTCTGAAATTACTTCTATTACTTTCTGACTTTACAGTTTTTTCAGTAAGGTGTGGATAATGCTTCTTGGAAGTTGGATTTCTCTGTTTAGAGCAAAGCTGGTACAGTATTTATTGCATCATTCATTACTTTGAAATATTATCAGTAAAACTCAGTTTTGTTTTGCAAGAACAAGTACAGTAATGCAATCTCTTGTCTTCCTTCAAGAAATTATGCTTTACCTCAGACTGGAGTTTCAGAGAAAGCCCTCCAAGCCTTGATTACTGAGTAGTGCTACCATACTTTGTGGCTAGAGTATCCCCTTGCCTACACACACACCAGTCAAGTTTCACTGATTAATAAACAAGAATTCTATTTCTATGCATCCTGTAAAGGATTGCCAAACAGTCAAAAGACATGCCTGGAGATGCTTCCTTAGATGTTATTAATTAGAACTGTGATTATTACACTTACTCAATGAAATTAAATACCTAAGCACGTAGCTTTATTGAAATGCAAAACTGTAATACAGAAACATTTCAAAATGTATTACCAAACACCTCAATGTCATTATTTCTCTGGGAAAATTAAGCACAGCTCCTACCAGAAAATAAACAACCACATGCACTTCTGTAAACTGTGATTACATTGGTTGGCTTTTGAAAAATCTTTCCAAATGATAAGCAACAACTGCTTTCACCTTCATTGAGATTCTAATGAGAATTCTCATAGCCATTTTTCTATGTACACAGAATATATGACAACAACTGTTCATTCTGGAGGAAAAAACCCATTAAGATCATCATTAAAACAGAGCCATCCATTATCCTGGCTGTCACAGAATACAAACTCTTACAATTTGTAACAAATGTCATTTTCAAGTATGGGTAAAATCATTGCATAAGAAATTTCAAAAGATTTTAAATTAACAAAATACGTTGCAGGGGCTTTCTTGTTTGTTTCTGTTAGTGTTATTTGCATTAATAAATCTCAACAACAATCAGTAACTGAACTCCTTCCCTTCCTCCTACATGATATAAAGCAATTTTTTCTAGATTAATTTTTCTTCTTCAGTCTTTGAAAAAAATCAAGAATGCTGCAGATATTAGTGTTTGAAGTAATTAATCCCATGACTATAGTTAATTTCTACAGTTAAAATGAATAGAAGCTCTCTTGCTTCTGTGTAACAATTACATCTGGAGTTTCTCTGATTATGAAATTTTACTATGCATTGTAGAACAATGTCTTAGCTATAGCATCTATCTATATAAAATAGATATCTGGAAGAAGAAAAGCTTACAGGGACAGATCTTATGGTTCCAGTCTTCAGACATTTCTAAGAAATATTGAATTCACAAAAACCATCTGCAATGAGACATTCTGCCAGCTCTGTACTTTTCAAAACATGAGTGATCACGATCACTGCAATGACACAAGTTTTCAAGAGAAGCAACTCTCTCATACGGCCACTGACACAATGAACAATAAATTTGCTCCTTACCTTGTAAGCAGGGGTTACAGTTTTCCTATTTTAAGTGTTTCCTTTTGCTTAACTCACTAAAAGCTGCATATTGTTTGGGAAGCCTTAACACCATCTGAAGCAGTAAGTACCATTTCCTCTCTAACTCACTTTTCATAAATACTACAAGTCACTTGGCATTTTTACATCCATGAACCTCCCAAGTTACAGGCAATATACATATAAATTATGGACTAAGCATTGAATACACATTAAGTCACAATATTATGAGATCAAAATGGCACTTCAAAAGACCAGAAATGCAAAGTCAGGGTTGCTGCTCCATGTAGACTAATAGGGTCTTTTTTCTGTACTGCAGCAAACACCTTGTTTGGTTACTGCCAGCGAATAAGACAGTGATGTTATTATGATGTAAAAACAATGCATCTACAAACTTTACTTCATACACATACTGTCAAAAAACTTAAGGGCAATACCTATAGCTAGAAATAATCTAATATTATACAAAAGATCCAGCTCTATATATGAACTTATTATCCTTCAGGATTTGAAACCCAAAGGGATTTTTTTCAGCAGTTTTAGGAAGCATCAGAAGCACCACATAATCAGTGATAATTCAGTTTGATGTAACTATCCATCAGCACTCAAAATTCTCATTACAAGCCTAAATCCTCTATAGAAAAAGCTGCTTTTTAGGATTTCACAGATGCAAACACCTTTATTTAGGTATCTACACATAAACTAGGCATCAAAGCTTCCACTTAGAAAATGTCATTATTAAGAGTAATGCAGCTGGCCAAACAGGTATTTTAGAACAAGTCAAATGATTCTCCTGGCTTTACTGACTGCACAGGTAGACACATATGTTTAAATTTGAAGATGAATTCCAGTTTATTTTTTCACAATGATAGAACTTAAAGGTAACAACAACACACTACATCATTAAAAGTTCAGGAATGAAACAAGATGAAAAAGTAGAATTAAGTTATCTAATTTAAATGGATTATTTTGTGTTGTAATGGTTTCCCTCCACAGCATAAGAGACATGAGAAGCACTGGTCACTCCAGAGGTACAGCTCTACAATTAAACTCCAGCTTGGCTGGTGCTATTCCCAGACATTGCAGTCCAAGTGTCTGCACTGGTGAGTTGTTGGGAGAGTCTGTGGTGTGAATCTGGCCTATTCCAAGGAGCACTTTCCCCAAGCAGCTTCCAGGCACAGCCTGGCAGCCGGCAGGGTCCGGGCACTCAGCAGGGAATCTGTACACGGTCACCTTGTTTTGGAGGCTGAGCTCAACAGACACGGGCTGTCCCACACTGCTTGGCTTCAGCACTCAGGAATGTTCCCAACCACAGCTGATTTACCAACACTGACACAGCCCTGGGAGCTTCTCTACAGGTGTTAGGTAAGAGGAAGGGAATTAACTCTGACTAAAGAGGTTCTAACAACCGTTTTGACAGGCACGGAGTTTCACTGGAAATTAAATTTAGTAAGTTGCTTAAGAGTTCCTATGGCTATGCCTAATACAGAAAAAAATTTGCACCTTTTTTCCTTCCTCCACTTTGGCACTGCTTGAATGACTGAGCCCTATTAAACAGGCCAAAGAAATACAAACCAGAACAATCCTTTGAAATTTCAAGTGAAGTATCTAACAAGCATTACTTCACTGAATGCTTTCTTACTTCCTTAGGTCCAGAAGTTACACGTTTTTATATATATTTTTATATATATGCATACACAAACACAATTTTTTAAAAATCAAGTCCGTTCTAGAATATGAACCAATTCAGAATCACAGTTCCCCAGGATGCATGAGGAACGGGCATGTGTAGAACCTGATACAACACCCCAGCATCATAAGGAACTACTCAAACTGCTAATTCCTTGAGGAAGTAATGGTCCAATTATTTGTTCCACCTACTTCAGGTGATACAACATACTGAAATAAGGGCTTAAGATTATTCTTCATCATTTATACACAGATTAAATGGTTCTCTATAGCTTAAAAGTCATATCCAGTTCCTACTGAGTTAATTGAGAACACGCACTTTATGCTGAAAGGCAGCAGAAAAAAAGGCTGAGAACAGTGTGCTGTGTCTCAAAAGCGTTGCAGAAAAGTGTAACTCAGTCTTGCCACCAGTATGAACAAGAAATTTATTTGGACAATTATTTAGAAATACCTCTTGTTGTGCTGCCAAGATCTTACCATGTATGTGAAACTAACAGTGCTTCCATAAGTCAAAACGCATTTACTTTAAAAAGGAAATACATGTCAAGCAAAGAAATTGCGGGTATAAAAGTCAAGCACCGAACATGGCGTGGTAAAACACAAAGGAACTGACAATCAGCTAAATGTCTGAAAGCATGCAAAAGAAACAGCTGATCTGGATCAAAACAATGTCTAGAAACAACACCTCTTATGCTCTCAAATGCTAACAGATTTAATTTTAACGTTGGCTTTGACAGCTGTCTTTTAGTAGCTTGTAAAATCTCAGTAACTATTCAAAATTGTTAAAACCTAACTAAAGCGCCCTCCCTTCCACCCCCATCTTCACAGCAGAATTGTTAAAGAATTTCTACTTTGACAAAAGAATCCTCAGTTAGAAGCTCTGCTGCATGATCTTTAATGAAGCATGCTGCCTCAAGTGAACTCACAAGCTGGTGTTAAATTCACTATCTTTTCACAGATCAAGTCTACATTTATTTGTTACAAATTAAATAAATAGTATGAAACCTGTTAATAAATAAAACTCATACAACAAAAAGAATTCTGTCTGGTACTTTCTTATAAAAAGAATTTTCTGCACACTTATTCTATCTCCACTTCAGTATGCTTCTTGTTCAGTCACATGCACAGAGATAATGCCAATGTTCCTGACACATTTCAACCATATTTAAAATTCTTTTTATATTCTCACTCACTGCTTTTATTCTGTAGTAGAGCAAATGTTAAGTGGTTTGTGATTCCAAATCATCTTGTTCCTGTTTTTTACTGAGACTCTATTATAAAGTCTTCTACATTTCTTTACATCTTTCGACTGCTGTAAAACAGGATTACAAATACTGAAGCAGACACAAAGCAGAAAAGAAATGCTTTTGGGAGAGACCTTTAATGTTAGGTTCCAAAATATGAGATAAAAATCAAGCCATTTATCATTTCAGACAGGAATCAAAGCTAACTCAGTGACAGATGAGCAGGGCCTAGATGGAACTCAAGACTGCCTTCCAGCACTGCTGTCTACATGCAGGCTGAGCTTCCCTTAAGCAACACAGGAGAGAGGAAAAAGTCAAGTCCAAGGTATTTACTGTGATCAGAGATAAGATTTTGTGGGTTTTTTTTGTTGTTGTTGTTGTTGTTGTTTTTGTTTTGTTTTTGTTTTGTTTTGTTTTTGTTTGTGGTTTGTTTTTTTTTTTTTTAGTATTTTAAGCATTATATGGGATTTGAGAATGCCCATCTGGTGTGACAGCATGACATTCTGGTCAGATAAACTGTCACTGACAGAGATGGCCACAAATCACAGTGAAGACAATTTCAGACTGAGTTTTAATTTAAGGGGCTCCTTTTCACAGTTTAAAAAGAATGGCAGCACAGGATACTTTCATTCAAGAACACCCAAAGTCAACTCCAGCCAACATTTACACACCATTTCTTACCATGTCTTTTTAAAAGTAAACCCTGACCTTTAAGAATTCTGTTTCATACTGAGAGAAAAGTTAGTAATTACCTGAAACCACAGAAAGTCTACAAATGGCTAATTAGAAAGTGCTCAGATAATATGCAAAGCAGTGCATTGTTGCTGCCTATCTTTCACACAGACCAACAAAACTGATATAACCGAAAACTTGTGAATTTGCACCTTGTATATGTTACAGTCTAACTGGTATCAAGGATACATTTAGCATATGGATATGTGTTTTTCAACAACGTCTGCCTAAACACATAACATGCCAATCTTAAAAGTAACATTTATCAATCCCTTACCACTCCAAAGACTGGGAAAAAACTCCATAAAGACAGGAGCTATAGCAAACACAGAAATCCTGTGAAACACAGAAATTCTATGAAATCCAGTTTTGAGACCCAACTGCCAAATCTGAACCATCTTCAAACATCTTTTTCTCATACGGAACAAGACTTCCAGTCACACAATTAACACTTAAAAGTAAGTTGGTTCTTTTCTGAATTTTGTTATTTTAGAATGGACAAACTTCCCTAGAGTTGATCTAAACATGAATATCATGTTGTTCTTCCATTCTTGCAAAACTTCCCAGACATGATGGCTGGGTGATATATGCCAAAGAGGAACTGGAAACAAACTCAAAGTCATGAAAGCATGCCTTTCCAGTTCCCTCTACATCTTGGCCACCTCTTATATTACTCTCCCATACAAATGTCACAAAAAAATTAATGTAGTGTGAAACTGTTTGTAAGTAGAATACACAAGACGCCTTCTGTAAATTATCAGAAAAGTACAGAGCAAGCTAAGATCCACTGAGCAGGACCCAAAGCTGGAAAAGGATCACTTTAAAATCTGATTGAATTATTTAGTGAATTCTAACTTCATGTTCCTCCAACAGATACAAGTTTTCTGTAAACATTAACAAGTGTAGCAAAATGAGGTCTACTTTTCACACACATAGTACTTGGATTGAACTACTGGGTTTATTAATATCTAGATATATTTTCCATTGCACATCTGAGCCTTCTTTATAATGAAAGAGCAAATGAAGTTTTACACATACCTGTAAGACACAAATATGCAGCTAAATACCGTTTTTCAAGGCCATCTTTATAGGTCTGAATCGCACCATAGATTGGAGGTAGAATGAAAATCAGGTTACTCACTGTGTTCCCTGTAGGACAGAAACACAAGGCAGATTTAGAATTGGGGACTATGCACTTTAACTAAATCTAACAAAATTACATTCACTCATTAGAGACAAGTTCAACAGTTTTCATCCAGAAAGTGACTGAGCAAGACACCACTGCTCTCCATTCCTGGTCCAGTGGAAAGTGTCCCTGTCCCCGGCAAGGGGCTTGGAATTAGATGGTCTTGAAGGTCCCTTCCAACCCAAACCTTTTTAGGACCCTATCCTACATTCTACCCAATGCAAAGAAATTACATGTGTTGCAGAGACCTGAGAAAGCAATAAAAGCCAAGAGCCCAGCTCTTGTACACTGATTTACATTTGGTTTGTTTTTCTTTTCCAAACTGTGCTGACCTAAGCAAAAGTGCAACGAAATCCTGCAAAGTTTAAGTGAAACAAAAGGAAATGGTACATCTCTCAACAGAAGGGATGCAGATTCAGCTTTTTAGCTTAACCACAAATCATAATTTTGAGAATAGAGGTTATGTTATGGGAATTAAATGCCATACAATTTGGGGAAATGAGCAAATCTGTTAAAAAAGGCGTATGACATAAACTGCACATTTTCACACATCATCAGTTAAATATATATAAAACTGAACTCTAATTTGCAAATATCCCAATGAAATATATGAGGCTGTGAAGACACCAAATCCCCCCCTATTTCTGTATTTTTTTTTCAGCAGAAAATCTCAGAAGCATTTCACATTTTAGAACAAAGAGCAAGAGCGAGCAGGTCCTTTCTGAATCACATCCCTAATACAAGCAGCTATTTTTCAGGAGCCGCACTTGCCAAGATCCATCCAAAAGACAAGCAAAACATACCAAACTATGTTCATATAACCCCAAGATATTGCAGCACCTCTAAAAACAAAAATCCATACTTCACTGCTTTAAAGAAAATTCATTATCAAATGGAAAAAAGGTTATTTCTGAACATATGCAGTAGAACTGTACCTAGTTCCCTTGAACATGGTAGCTCTTCTATATTCTCACAAAGTAGATACAAATCTCACTTTGAGACAGCCTTCTCAACCAGTTAAAAATCTCATCTGATTTTTATCAGAACTTCTTTAAATCACTTCCTTACTGATTTAACATCATATCCTGTCCAACCATGAATTTCACCAAGCTTTATCAGTCAAATCGGATGTGCCAGAGACCTCACTCTTCAAGTCAGCTCTGAAGTAGGAAGTCCACGTAAAAGAAGCCCAACTGAAAACAAAAAACTGTCTGCAAGGATATAAAAGGCCTTTTTCATGTTTAAATTCTTCATGGAATCATTACCCTTTTACCACATTCCCACAGTGTTGCAAGGGGTAGTGATTCACTTTCAACAGAGAGCAGGTTTGGAAGAAATTCACTCAAATGCTGTTGTGTGACACACTGACCATTGCTATGTCCTCCTGTAAATCATGCAAATATGTAATTGAGCCTTGAAAAGCAGAATAAAGGTTACACAGTCTGGATAGCGAAACTTCTGCTTTCTGAAGCAGTGCGCAACGATGCCCATTTTCAAGAGAATTCCGTAGACATTATATAAATGTCACTGTTCAAGGTCACTTAGTTATGAAATTGTCAAAAGCCTGGCAAAAATTCAAATATGAAAATGCCAAACAAAAGAAATGCCATGATGTTTATCCACAATTGGGAAGGCACATGACTTTGGAAGAGAGTTGCAGTAGGATAACAAACTTCAGATGGGAGTAAGAATGCAGAAAACAGATCCTGCTGTAGGAAAGGGAAGGGAAGGTTTCAACACTTCCTGTAAGCTATGATTACGTTAAATTATTGAAAATTTACGAGCATTTAATCTAGGACCATCTTGCTGACAGAGGAAATACCATAGACCTAATCTAGCTGTACATTCCTGCCACTCCTTCTCTGCACTTTTTGGCCTGTATTATTCAGAACATTTGCACCCTGGATTAGGCAAGCCTATCTGCAAACATAATTATTGACAGTCCTGTACATTTTTTTAAAAGGGGAAATGGGGGCAGGAGAACAATAAAGTCCTCTGGCATGCTGCTAGCAAAATTACTTCTTTCAAGAACAAAAACTCCAAGGCCTCTTGCAAACCCAAGGTTCCCAGGAATGCATACTTCATAAAAGTCTAGCTAGTCTTTACAGGATTATCATCACACAGAGTAGCTTATAAATTCATTAAAAGGGATTTTTACTAATTCCATCAAAATATGGCAGTGGGATATGCACAGAGATTAGCAAAGAACACGAAGAAAGAAGACAAAGGCAACACAATGCTGACCCATAACTCTAAAGTTATTTAACAAACAAGGAAGTGAAACAAGCTTTGAAGGAAATAAATATAGAAGTTGAAAATGGGAAAACAGTTCAAACTGTCAAAAAAAAATCATCTCATCTTTTTTCACCTCATTTCCTTTTTTGAAATGGGGGAACATAATGCAGCAGAACTCCATGGGAAAACCAGAGAATGGAGAAATTGCAACTAAGACATGAGGCAGAAGATATGTAAAATAACTAAAGAAGAAATTATTGGTTATGCCTATAACAAACAGGGTACATCAGAAATTTGATGAATGCACATGGATAGACCAGGGCTTAACTTTGTACAGCATTCTTATATTTCAGTACTGGATTCCTTGAATACTGCTCCAGGGAGTGATCTAAGTTTTCTTTAGTGACCAAAGACTGGTGCTTAACATTTTACCTTCCATATGTCCATCAACAGAAAGGCAAACTATAATACCTGAGGGAGAAATGAATAAACTTGCAGACTGAAATGACAACAACAGGATTAAATAGGATGGCCACAAACACTCCTTTCAATGTGAATATGAATCCTTATTCCATACATAGAATTAATCTATTTGAAGAGGCAGAAAAGGGAATTTAAACTGTATGGTAACTGACCATAAACCATCACTGTACGCATCACACCCCTTAAATTTATTTCCAGCTGAGGCAGTGAAAATAGTTATGTCTTCATGCAAGTCAACAGTAGGATACACTATTCTCTAGTTATTGAAGAAAGCTCATCAGGTGCAGAGAAGCTCCACTCAGATGGGAGTGATGAATGGGAGCCTACAATTTCAGAAGGGTCAAAAATTGCTCAGCTCACTGAACAAAACAAGGGCTGGACAGAACAAAACTGTGCTCTGTAGAGACAACGTGGGTCAATGCCAAAGACAAAAGGGAGCTGTTTGAACTGAAGGATAATACTGACAACGACTAAATAGATATAAACTAACCCGAAATAAATGCAGGCTAGAATAAAGAGGAAAGCTTCCCATTAGAGAGGAAATATTTACAACTGCTTCCCAACAGAAATGAGCAGCACGATGAACCTGCTTTCAGGGTGGAGCTCAGGAAGCTCCACAATCACATTACATGATGTGGAGCCTATCAGAGTATTAAACCTGACCACGTCCACAAAGATTATACATGGTACTAGGTACAGGGCTAAATTAATGTCTAATCATGATACTGTGACTGACTGCACAAATTTCCATAGAAGTCTTTCAAGACTGTTTTAATGCAAATCATTGTTTTAAAGTAATGTTTTATTCATTGAGAGAATGCCATAAGGTACCAGAGCAACATCAAATTTATGCAAAACTTCTTTTCAACAAGCTTCTGTCTGTAGGAAGAAGAACAGTATGAGTGTTAAGCCACATCTGCTTCCCGTTCTCCAAATACGGCAGCAAAACCTGACAAGTCTTTTTCTAATGCATGTCCATTCACAGTCATCTTCAGACCCTAAAAAATACGTGCACTATCATTAACACACAAAGATCTGTATGAAGACTGATCACAAATACAAAGAAAAATAACTCTAAAAGGGGAAATAGTTTCTACAAGTAAACACAGGTACAATATACAGCTTACTGTTGCACAGACATTGTGCACACAGTTGGGAAGGACACAAATTTGAAGTACCTTTCATAAAATTTCCATTTTTCCAAATAAGTAGTTAATTCCACATTAGAAAGTAATTGCTATAATAAATTTGGATGAAGAGTTAAAAGGGAAAAAAAAAAAGTAAAGTTTTAAATAAGTTGTAAAATAGTAAGGTCATAATGCAAAAAGACAAAGGAAAAAATAAGGGAGTTAGAATAAAGATGCTGTTTTTGGTGAGGGAAGAAAAGTGCTATCATAAAAAAGAAGCAAAAATTATCATGTTCAACTTTTGACAAGGTTATCAGGGTGATTTACCCTGTATTAAGAGATGCTTTCTCCTATGTTTGTACACAGAATGACAGCAAGATTTACTAAGCATAAGGATCTTTTCAAATTTTAAAGTGTTCTTGCTGTCTCTGTCAAACAACTGAAGGTTTTTCACTCTCTGATGGATTTTACAAGACTCAAAACCAATAGAAATAAAAGTTACCCTCAGAGAAGAAAGAAAACATTTGCTGTTTAAAAAGTTGACTGTACATAAAGAGCTCATTTAATATCAGGAATAACAAACATGACATTCACCACAGTAAGATTTTTCAGCAGTAAGATTTTGTATTATAGTAAGATTTTTGCATCCCATTGTGAAACAGGAGAAAGGTATATATTTTAGAAAATAGCAGCCACTTTCCTAAGTTGTAACAGAGTCAAAGCATCCCTTTAAGTAAAACACACAAACAAAAAAACAAGGTTTTGAGGCTGAAAACATCCATTTCATTGCCTGGATATCATGGTGCTCTGCACAGTCAGTTCCTGGATCATGTAGCTTTATCTTTTTCCACCACTGCAGGAAGAAATTAAAAATAATTATAAAAACCAAAGCCTGTCAGATGGCATCATGTAGAACTTGATTCATCCTTTTATCTGCTTGCAGATATTAGTAATTCTGTTTCATGGTTTTGTTTCTGGAATCATCTCATGCAGTTCTGGTGCAAACTACACCTCATTATTAGAGAGTTTACCAAGCTTCAAGAAATTGCAAAGCAATGTAATTCAGGCATATTTGAGAGCATAACCATCTACCATTAGGTATGCTCTCTTGTTCAGAAGAGCCAACTACACAGAATCACCTGGTTTGGCCACTAAGTTCAACCTCGCTCTGCTTTCGCTTACGGCTTATCACCAGGAGGGCAGAGCAGCAATTAGATTTTCACTTCCACCAGCCAGTTTTAATATATTCCACTTCAAAGTCTACAATAACTGCACTTCAGAGTACCAGGAAATGAAAACTCCTGTTTCCATTTGATATTTCAGAAGGACCTCAAGGGGAGAAAACCAAGTCATCCCGACAGGAATTTTGCCAATATGTAATTACTGGACTCCCTACTTACTGATGTGCATGAAGGATCAATATAAACTTCCTGTCACTCAGTGAAATACAACACAGTGTTATTGCAGGCTGAAACACAGTATCAATCCTGACTTAGAAAATAAAATTATAAAATACAAATTAAAAAATGGGAGTGTGGGATGCTTGTTTTTAAGCTACAAGACGCATTTCTTACGTTGTATAATTCTTTCCACATACTAAGCTAGCCTTGATTTTGTTTACTGGGACATTAATCGAAGTTACAACTTCAGCAGTTCAGCTGAAACTCATATTGGCCACCACACTTCTAATAACAAAATAGGAAAAATACTGAAGGACACAAATACTGGAGGAACTACTGAACTGTATAAACTGTGTATGAAAGCTTCCTGAGGCACTATAAAAATGAGTACCCATAAATAACAAATCAATGGATCTTCCTAGCTATTTGAAATAATATCAGAAATCTATAGAGCAAGTTCACATATATCATAGGAATCACATAATTAAAAGATAAAACAGCACAGAAAAATGTAATGAAGTTCATTACAAAGGAACACTGCATTAATCTAGCTCTGTATAGAAGTTGTCATACTATTATGTGAAAAACTGTAAGGCACAAATGAGAGAGAGGGACTAGATACAACAACTAGGAGTACTACACCAGAAAAGAAAAATCTGAAAAGGGAAAGAACAGCTACCTAAATCTCAGCCAGGCAGAAGCTACAAGAAAGCAATGTGGAATCCAAAGGATTTACATGGGGGAAGGATTGAAAAATAATATTATCTGCATTACTAAAGAAGAGCATTCTGATGAGCACTAACACACTGAACTGAGGAAAAGGGAAGTTTCAACAGGACATCTAGAAATCTAGCATCTGGCAGCAGCAACTTCTCCCAAAAGAAACCACGAAACCTGGAAGAGTTTCAAACAAGATGGACAACACACTGCAAGACACACGAAGCAAGCAATGCACCGTGGGTGAAGAAAGGTGACACATGAGGCAGGAGCAGAGAGGCTCCTTCCCAAGGCCAGCACCAGCTCAGATGCATACCACTGGTGTGAGCACAGCGCGTTCCAGTCGCACGTGTCTCAGCCCCAGCAGCAGCAGAGCTGCTCCCAGTAAGTCCAAGTGCTGGGACAAGGCCAAGAAATCTGAAGGCGACATTGCTGCTGCAGAGCTGGTGGCCAGCTGGAAGGTTTAAGTGTTTGAAGTCAGCATGCAGGGCAGTGCTTCTAGACCTTTTGGGTTGCTCCTCCCGTGCTGGGTCTCCATTTCTCCAGGACATGTAAGTTGATATCCTTCTGAAGAGGTAAACCATTTCAGTGATACATTGGATTGGGGAGGGGTGAAGAGGCAATTTTAGAAAAAAAATTAATTATCAACAACACAATTTGATTTTTATTTCCAGTGCACATTTATAAGTGGTTCCAACATGCTGTGTCAAGTGATACATTCTGATCTATGGTTTTACACACTTTATATTCCAGCTGCAGAACTCATTCCCTTGGCATTCATCATACTAGTCCAGCTAATATTTTTAGATGGTTTTAGTCTGATTACACTATTTCAATGTTACACTTGTGTTCTTCAAAACAATCAAAAGGAATTTAGAAGAGAAAGCTCTCGACACTGCTGACTAACAAAACACACACAAGTAAGCTCAGTTCAAACCTGTAAAGTGTGGGTGTATTTTCTTATGCACAAGCCTCCTTGGTATGCACGTCCTACAAAAGCCCTTATTATAAACTGCTTCTCAACTGCCCTAGGTTACAACAAAGCCATCCTCTTCCTTACCCTCATCTCTGCAAACTGCTTTGCTATGTATAGTAAAGGCATTTGAAAACTAAACCTAACAGAAGACTATACTAACACTGACCTTGCTTCTTATTAAATTATACTAAAAATAAATGAGAGAAAGCTAATACTTAACAAATTCACATTTCAAAGCTCCACTTGCTTCTTCATAAGAAACCAATACCCTTGAAGATACCCTTGCAATCCCAGAAATACAACATCTGTGTTTATAGTGCAAATTTAAATTTAGACAGTGAAACATTTATTGCAGGGCCAAAGAAATGTTTGCTCTTTCCCTTCAAATCTAAAACACACTGGTCACCTATTTAGTTTCCTTTACTGCAGGGTGTAAGCAACTCCAGTCTTCTGTCTCAATATCCCTGCAAGACAGGCTGGATGAAGCTGCCTGAGTCACAAAGAAACCTGCATGAAACTGAAATCAGGACATTCAAACACCGAAGTGTTCCTCTAGCCACTTGACCATCCTTAGGTGCCACAATAAAAATGAATGAGTTCACCACATCAGTTCTCATAAGCAGAGCTTCAAAGTAGAAAGTACAGTCACAGTAAGAGCTGGGTACTTCCCAGAAACATTGTTTCTGTAACCAGTTCTCATGTTTAGCATAATGAACTTCTTCTCCTGGAATTCTTAAAGGCTATCACAAGTGAAGAAAAAGTGTCTAAAGCCCCAGAACTTGTATACTTGTATTGATTTTTTTTTTTTGAGGAAGGGTGACTGATTTTTTCAGAAGGATCTGTCTCAAAACCTTTCACGAGTGAAGACTGACATCAGCAGAAACTGCTCTTCCCCAGAAGAGCATTAAAAGGGCAGATTAAAAATGTGGAGGACCAGCTGTGAAGTTTAACAGATAATTATGAAAGCAATTGCAATGAAAATATTCTGAGGTGATAGGCCAGAATAAAGACAGCTACAATACCTAAATTAAAAAACCAAGTACTGTCTCTCTTTTGAAGCCTATTATCTTACTGTAGTTGTGTGTTTATCACAACAATGCCTGTCAAGTGCAGGGCATTGTGGAACATTAATAAATGGTTTTTGCATTTTGAATGTACCATTATACAAAAAATATCAGTATTTAGAAATGTAATCATAAAGATGCTAGAATCTATTTGTGGCCATTTTTTTTTTGAGACTGCAGGAAGCAGCTTGGACAAATATGATAGTACACACCTTCTTTATAGGATATTTTATTCTCAATCCAAGAAATTCACAATTAACCAGACTGCAAGGAATAAACTTGCATTACAGCCAGCTGCTATGTCATCCTGTCATATTTTAATATTGCTTTCCTGGGATATGGGAAACCACATGGAAAATAATTTCCCTAATAAACATGAATCTAAGATGATAGCAAGCACACCAATTACTTTGAAATACACCTGGAAGGATTTTAAAAGCAAATTTAAAGTAAAAACAGTTGACATAAGCAGATCATTTGAAATACCAATCTAGAAAGCTTGCTAAAAGCAAGTGCTTACATCTGGAAAATGCAATCAAAGTCTAAAGAGATTAGGCTGAGATGATGTAAAGTTAGAATATTACATGCAATAAGCTTGTTGCTGAAGGGCAGATTTGCTTCTTTTATATCCTTTACTGGAAAACAAAATAAAGCACATTTTAAATGTTATTTTAAGGCAGGTTGATGATGTCAAACTGGAAGAAAATAACAGACATGGAGATTACTGTTCAGCCCCTGCTAAAACTAAGCAGTGACCAATATATTATTACACTGATCATCCATTTAATTTTCATCATTCTTAACTCCTTCCAGCCATTCTTCTCCTATGCTGATGTCAGCATCCTGGCTTCCTGTTCAGTGTCTGCACCAACTCCTCTAAGTCTAAGGGTCTGCCCAGAGCAGCAAGCACAGCTTCCAAGCCAGGACTGTCAGCCCTCAGTACAAAGGAAAAAGCAACTTGAGGCACGGAAGCTGTGTGGGTATCAGCCCAGAGGCTCTGGCAGGACTGACCCAGACACTGTGCAGTGACAGAGGAAGAGCTGAGCCTTAGGGGAGCCCAACATGCTCACTGGATGGTGAGCAGCAGAGAACAATGTGTGCCACTGCTCCTGTCCAGGTATTCGTAGCTTTAGCTTGAATAGCCTATCTTCAAAATCCAAATCCTCCAGCTTTCTTCCCTTTCTTACTATCAATATGGATTTCCCCTGGGTGTCCAGAACAATTAAAGCCTCTCTCACTAATGACTCATGCCATTCTTTTACTCTACTTGGTCGGCAGGAAATTAAAGGTGAGATACTACGTGACAACTGAAGGCAAACACATGAGGATAATGAAACTGGTCAGCAACCACAGCCTGATTCAGACACACAGCAGTCACTCAAACATTGACTGGCGACATTCACCCTCTTATCATAAGTATTAATAAAAAAATTCCTTCTACAAATAACTATAATTCTTCTTCTTTTTTTCCTTTTTTTTTTTTTTTCCTCCCCCATGGCTGCCTTAAATGAAAAACCCTACCGCTACCTGGAACATGTGATGACAGGAAACTGATCACAGAAATGACCTGGAGTCATCATTTTCACTCCTAAATATCTAATTTTATCTCTTTTACGTAGGTACTTCATTTCTCCAAAGTCCTCATACCTTTTCCAGTTAATGTAACAACCTCCAGCAAGAGCTTTCAACAGTACCCAATTAATTCAATAATGCAAGATTCAAAGGGTGTCACTCCTAGTCTACAACTAACTTCAACTGTATTCTTTAGTGACTGTCCAATTTTCATTTCAAGACAACCCTCTTGTTCATGCTTGAAAAATGAAAAGAAAAAGATTGGCAATCATCTGTCATCCACAAACCTTGGCTAAAGCTATTTATCTGGAGGGAAAATGAAGCTTCTCCACAGAGACATTAAGATCAAAGTCCATATCTTAAGTATCTCACAGTCTAAACCACATAAAGGAAGAGATATAAAATACATTGAAGGTTCAAGCTTTAAACAATATTTTTTTAAAATAAATATAAATTAAAATAGTACCTACATAATAATAGTTCATAAGGTAAGTGGCAGGAATTTGGGCAGAAGTCTGTTTTGCTGAATAAGATACAAAATAGTTGAAAACCATATACAAATTAACCGTGTTCCCAACACAATTGGTGGCCCAGAGGCTGGCAGAGGAAATCTTTCAGAGGAAACGTTTGAGACAATTGTAGAAAAAAAAAAATACAGAAGTCAAGTGGAAATCAGCATGGAAAAGCTTGGAAGGAAGTGTGTTTAAGAAACGGAAATTGTTTTACAATATTTCTCTGCAGCCCAGAACAGAGAGGGGGAAAAAAGGACATGAAAAATTAAATTGGGATAGACTCAAGAGTTTCAGCATTTCGGCACTGTACTGATGTTATGCATTGTGCAGAAGAATGTATTCTGAGGAGCCTTGCAGGATTATAAAACTTGAGACTTGGAAGATTCAACAGCCATCAAAACTCTGAGTGAAAAGCAACTGTGGTATCATAGATCACAAAGGCATAGCAGTTTGTTTAAGTGAATGAAAACAACATCTGCTGTATGATTTCACTAGCACAGTGCATTTCTCTGCTGCTTTCCAAGGCATTGACACAATTCAATTGAACTGATTCTTAGAGAGATTCTGTGCTCACCAGTAGCACAAACCAGCAATGGTCCTCTGGTTTTTGCTCTGCTACATCTAAAGAAAGCCCTGAACTTCCACACTGCTGCTGCTAGCAGCAGCTTATGGAGATGGCATTAAACTGGTATGAACAGAAGTGCATTGCCAACCTTTTTTCTACATTTCTGCTACTAAATTGAAAAAAAAATAAAGCAAAAAGTTTTGTTTCTCTGATTTTCCAGGCAGTTTAGTCATACACTGTATATACTGTATACACATACACAGCACACTGTGTATAGTTTATTCTTTCTGCTTACACAGCTCCTTTTTAAAACTGGGAAAAAGACTTGGGAAAAAAAAAACAAACAAGACAAAGACATCAGTTTTCATTCGTGAACAAAATATTACCTGAAGCAACCCCAAGTTTATATATTTGTGGGGTTTTTCTCAAGTCTATAAGCTGTAAAATCTAAAAATAACCAAAAAAACAAAGTCTGTAGCCTGTGGAAGGAATGCAGGAATATCAGTAGAAATACACCCTTGCAGCTGCATGCAATAAGCCCCAGAGCAGCTTGGCTGCTGCAATCTGGGGTCAGCACCAGACCTGGAACTTTCTGGCAGGAGAGCAGCACTACAAACTCCCTCCAAGAACAATCAAATCTGTAATGAGGCTCACACAAACATGAAAAGGTTTGCTGTGCAAAAAAAGGTGAGTACTTGTAGAAGAAAAATACATTTGTTTTACTGAGAAGAAATGTAAACTCCCCTCTGTGACAACATGATCAGTTCATCAGTTCTGTTGGTCATTTTAGCTTCCTGTTGCAGATGATCCATTTGATTTCAGAGCAAGCCAGATCTGCAGATCCTCCTTCTCAAAGATACACAAGTAATTTTTCAATTATCCCTGGGTTTCCTCAATGAAGCTTAAAATACCCACCTGAAGGAATCACAATAGCATGCTTTCCAGTCAGGAAACAGGTCTTTGCCTGAACAAACAAATGGTGATGACCAGGCAAGATGAAGAAAGAGATGTAATTTGCTCATCAAGCTAACACAGGAATATCTCTGTCCCAAAACTGAAAGTGTCCAGACTAATTTTAATGCTCAGTGTTCTAAAGGACTTCTTCGAGCTAATACTGTACCTGTTTCCCAGATGCTGATCCTTATTTGAATGAAAATCCTTATCCAACTGGAATTAGCAATTACTAAAAATCCAGCCTACAGAGCAGTGGCATCATGAGCTTACTGCAAATAATGAGCTCATTAAAGCATTGTATAAATCAAGAGCTTCTAGGGTCATGCCTTATGACCATTAAGTTGATATCCTGAAATCCTACTAGTTGGAATACATATAAAATTCATATCAAATTCATACAAAGCATATAGATGTTCAGCTCACTCCTAACACCACATCTTTTCCTAATTCTGCTTGTCTGCTTTCCTGCCTGAAGAAGTCTAAATCTTACCATCTCAAATATAAAACTCAAGTCTCAAACAAACATCCTGAACTTTGCCCAGCTTAATCAGGCCACTCTCTTGCCCCCTTCTCCAGTTCCTCTGGTTAGAGGAGAATTGCAGTATTACTTGGACTTGGCTAAGGGGAAATACCTTCCTGTTCACAAAGCCAGCCAGAGATCCTTTAAGAGACACACACGCTCTGCACATACCATTTCAGGGTCACTCCAAGGACACTGCACTCAGAAAACAGGTCCAAAGGAACCAAGCAACAATGCACAACCAAATATAAGAAACTAAAGCCCCAGGACACAGCTGGGAAATAAGACACACTACTGGACACTAATCTAAAATCTGAAATAAAGTTTGGAATTTCCTTCAGGAAAGCGCTGCAATGTGCAGGACAGGTCAAGTCACCAGTTGGCGGAGAGGCAAAGAACTGAAGGGGAATCTTGTAAGGCTGAGGAAGGGGCACAAATGGTGCAATCCCTCCACTGAAATTGACAGAGAGGACAACTTCAGCCTCCAAACTCCAGACACACCGAAGTACTTACTCTGCCAGAGGATGATGGACCTGACTGTAAAGGACATAATGATCCTTTATTGGAGATGCTGACTGCAATGATAATTTAGAAACATCAGTTTTGCAGTCACTGGTCACAGTGCACATGCACCATATTTCTTCAAGGAAGTTAATTTTTAGAAACAGAAAAAAACATCATGGTCAGACACTCTATTTTTCTGAGCCAGCACAAAAACTCTAAAAATTCCTAACTGCATTTTCAAGTACAAAGAAGGGTCTGTACCCTAAATCGAAACAGTACCCAGCAAAATCACTGAGCCTCTACCCTGAGCTTGCCTATATAGGCATATTCAGATCAATTAATGGTAAATGATTGACACTGAAGCAGTGTTGCTCTGGGGTTTTTGTTATTGCAACCTTCTCTAGAATTTCTCTCCTCCTGACACATTCTTTTGCTCTTTGTAGTACTTCCACAGACAGAACAACCAAGCACCTTTAATTCATGCAGCAGCTCAGCTTCTCTGCTAATGGACGGAAGAATGAGTGCAATTAATGAGGCAGGTGCAAAGAGCCCCCCAGCTAGAAGGCAAGCTAAGGTAGGTAGCTTTGCCCTGATAACCACTTGCAAGTGGGTTCTCTTCTAGCATTATGCCATGGTTTGATATACATTTTGAATTAAAACCACTCTTTGGATTTTATTAACCTTTTATGAGCCACAACCTTCCCATGATCCTCTTGAGGGAGTCAGAGAAACAGCCAAGTATGTGAGCACTTGCATGTGTTGAAAGATAAAGCAACCATACACTGCTGAGCTGCTGGGACTGGAGACAATTCCCAGACTTCCTCTGAACATTTTGCATCAATAATTAAATCTTTTTTCTTTTAAAAAAAAAATCTTTCCCACTTATCTGTGAAAGGCATCAGCAAATAATAGAAAATGCATTACATAAATAGCATTTTCACACACACAAGACATAACAAACCCCAGACTAAAGACTTTTTGTCTTTCAATTATGACAAAAGTTTTTAATCGGTGACTAAAAGCTCATTAAAAGTAACTTAAAAGTCAGCAGTGTTCCTTTACAATCATTTATTTTACAGTAATTGTCCTATTTCTAGCTACAAGTATGGATTCTGCAAATTCATATCGTGCGGTTCATAAACCTGTCTGCCTCAGTTTGCACATAAGAAAAATTAAACTGTACAAATGTCACTGCTCTGTTACCATTTGGAGTGGCAGATGTCCAACTGCCAGCTGTACAAGTATTGAATATGAAGCACTAATTACAGAGTAATCAAATGCTTTGTTAAACCATATTTAAGAATTTTACTGTTGCTTAATAACTACACATATTAGTAGATAAACACACATGTGGTCCATTAGCACAGCATCTGCCAGGTTTTAAGCATATCCATAACTTGATGGATAAATAAGAACTGATAATTGGAAAGATCAGCTTTCCAAGAGCCTTTGACCCCATCTTTCAACAAAGGCTGGTGGGAAAACTGAAAATTAAACTGTCATGAGATAAAAGGTAGAGTTGCATCATGGATGAAAGATAAAAAGGAAGAATTAAAAATAATATACAAATCATTAGTGGTGGCAAAATGCATCAAAACAGTGTGTGACAAGACTATCTTTAGGCTTAGCCGAGAATGTACTTTCACAGCCTAGGAAAGGAAATAAATAAATGCAACAGTACTTACCACTGATTCAAAATCAAATAGAAAGAATTAAAAAGCATGACAGCAGAGACCATCTGGCTTATGATTTTGCTTCTGCTATGTTATTCTTTGGAGAAAGGAACCCCTCTTTCAACTTTTTGTCTGCAGCATAAAAAGCAAGCTAGAAGTGTTCATCCTAAAATGCACTGCACAGCTGAGCACTGTTCTGCACACTCCACTTGACTTTACACTCACCATCAATTAGTTTAATGCTTCCTTTACCTTTTTGCTTGCAATGCTCCCTCAGTTGAGGGAGCTCCCTCAAGAAGCCAGATAAATTTCCAGAAGAAAGATGTGGTTTCCTCCAATGAGGTCATTAAATTTACACACTCAAATCCCTTTCAGTCTTAAAGTCTACAGGCCTGTGACATTGTCTTTTGTCAAGCCACTCTTTAGAACTCATCTGTGTCATGTCATCTTTAAATCGCTCCAGCTCAGCCAGGCAGTTGGGCGGATCACACCCAATTAAACCTGACGATGTTTCCCTCATCTGCCACTTTATCACTGAAAGAACAGGCAGAGCTCTTGAAGGCAGACAATTGGCTTTATTTTAGTTTTCTCACTCTCACACAGAGTACCTAGCCCAACAGTCTCTGGCTGCTTTCCAAAGCCTCTGGCAAAAAAGGCCAAATGCAACAGGACACCCATGAGGAAGAAGTGACAATCCATACGTGGCAGTACAAATTCAACATCAGTGACATTATTCTAAGTTCAAGTAAATTTTGCAAGTTTTTATGCTTTAAAGTGATCCCCATGGAAAATGGAGATCTGTGCATCTTTGGCAGCTGTCTTCTCGAGCAGTGCCTAAAAAGAAGCAACAGCATTTTTCTGTCACTGTTCACAATGTAGAGAACACTTGGACTGCACTCCATGCCATCCAAGATGTGAGATAATGAGATATTTCACATTGAACAACACAAATAACAGTAATCTTATCCCTATCTCTTGTCTGAGGCAAAAATCAGAAGGCTTTAAGGAAGCAGAACAAAAATAGCTAGAAACATGGGCATATTCTCATGACATGGGTGGGTTTTTTTCCTAAATAAGGGTCCCATAAGGAAATCCCAGTTACAAGAAGTCACTTACCAGATCTCTAATGAAAACAAAAACTAATGGATTTAACTCTGGTAATGATAATAATAATAATAAAGGAAAATATTTTCTTATACGAAGATATCAGAACATGCTGAGACAAGACCAGAAGCCAAGAAAGAAACAATTTCACCAATTCCTTGAGAATCCTGAAGCAATGTTCTAGATGCCTGCTGCTGTAAATGCCAGCATAAGGATATACTATCTCTAAACCAGTCATGTTGTAGATGATGCATATTGCTCGTGGACAATGATAGCTCAAGGCAACATAACTGGAAACATGACTCAAGTTTGATCCAAACTGGAACGCAGCATTCTGCTGATAACAACAACAAATTCTCCTCCGTCATTCTCCTGACTGAGAATTGTAAGTGCTCATGTACCACACAGGGCTCCTTTGAATCTAAAATATTTTTTTGAATTGATACTACTCTATATGCTTTCAGCAAAGGGAACATGTGAAGATTAGTTATGTTCACTCATCATATTCTACAAAAGAAACTCTTCTTACAGGGATGACTGAATGCAAGAAGGGTAAGGCTCCTGTCATAGACATTCACATTAAAACAGATCCCCAAAACTCAGTGCTACGTGGGCTAAACTGGCCTGAAACATCAATCCTGCTAAAATAAGGAGTAAGCTGTAACATTTGAGTGATAAGCCTTAAAAGTCACAACTTATATTTGCTCTTTTTCTATTTGCTTAATGGGGGAGGATGGTAGGTTTAGCCTTTACTATTTTTCTTCATCAAATGTGCAAAAGTCTGGATAATTCAGCTTTCAAGCACTGGGTCCTGGAAAGGTTTAGTTTTAAAGAAGGAAAAAAAAAATCATGTCTACTACTTCCCCTCCAGCTCACAGGAGTCAATCAATGAGAAACCCTGGAAAAGGAATTAGTACACCATACAATGGGTTTTAGCAGTGAGGGAAATAAGACTCATTTTAAAGCTTAACAGAGTTAAGCTTGCAAAACAATTCTTTTCAATTGGTTTTCCATTTCAATTGGTTTAATATTCTACAGACAGATGTAGAGCAGTTAGTCATCCACCTCCACAGGAAGAAAAACTGACTAGGTGCAGACTCAGAAAGGCAAGAAAAAGCATTTTTCATTATTAAAAAAAAATGAACTTTTGAATACATGTCATAGTGTTTGGGACACATCAAGGGAATGCAAGTATGAAGTGCTACACCACCACCTTACCTCACTTCCACATCTCTCACTACATAAGATTGATAAGCTGCCATCATTTACACTAGCTCCTTAAGGAGTGAATGGCAAGGAACTGCATGTGGGCTTTTGGAATACAACGTAGCAATTTTGTACTAAAAGTAGCATGTTAAAACCAAATTGCTAAATGGCACAAAAATGTAATTTGCACAACAAGCTTTCTGTTTGGTTCTGCAGTCTGCAACCTATTTGGTTTGGACCTGCCAGTATTCTTCCATCTTTGGGCCGCCAAAGTTTCTTATAAATTATTAATAACAAACGCTTAATGCAGAAATTTTTACATACAATCAGCTCTACCTGAGTGGTACCAAGTTAGAAACTGATTTTCACTCTTCTGTAAGGTAAAACTTCAAATAGTATCCCCACAACATTTATTGCCTCAGACTGTGAAAGCAATGTTACAGAACCACAGCTGAAGAAAATCTAGCCCATCTTGGCATCTGGACTGAAACGAGCTGCTGTAAAGCTAACCCTACACCTTACTTACTGTTTTGCATTTTAAACTTTGACCATTTAAATGCTTTATGTTACAGCACAGGTCTTATATACCTTTTTTTTCAGTGCAACTGACAAACAAACCATAGTCCCAAATACCAAAACTATAAGGAGGGACCAGACCTTGTATAATTACTCCCTTCTTCTTCAGAACACAAGTCTTTCTGCCTCCATTTACTCTCATCCTCTTCCTTCTCCTGAATAATCCAAAAGCAGACAAAAAGTATCAATTAACAAGGCTAACAGTGCAGGGATTATTTAAAAAATTTACATGCTAGTCAAATTTATTTTTACATTAGTGAAACAACAGAACTTCCTCTTCCCTATGAGAATTATCTCACAAATTACGCTTGACAACAAGGAAGACACAAAAATACACACTCTGCAAAAGCCTCATTCTATTTAAACTCCTAAGTTTGTCCCTTTTTAAGAGTATTTAATTTTGTTTCCTTTTCAGCCAGCCTGTCTCTTCTCAGCCATAAATCTACACACCAACTTCCCTTCTCCTCTGAGCTTCTAAGCTGCTTATGCTGCCGTTGTTCATTTCAGATCCTGTTCTCCTTCCTATTCCTTGTGAAGCCTCTTTCACAATTATTCATTTTGGATCCTCACCCATGTCAGTGTTTGCAACCAGGAGTAACAGCTTGGCATGGATACCCAGAACCCTTCATCTTCTGCATGCCAAGCTCTAGAAGCATCCCAGCTATGTGAAAGGCCTCTGCACATTGCCCACTTCAAGCACTTCAGGGTAGGTGAGCCCGGTCACTTTGGCACCCAGAGCCCTAACACTTCAAAGGCAGACACCTACCTTATATGTGTGAAAGTTTTTTGTAGTACTGGGCGTCTGCCAGGCAGCAGCCCATAATTATAACTATTACACCCTTTAAAGTCACTGCCCAGAACACAAAAGTATTTCGTTTTTCAACAAAACCTCAGTGATGTAGGGCTTGATCTTTCATCACCTGCAAGACACTCCTTTCTCAAGCACCTGATGGATGACCCTGTAGTGGAAGCCCTTTCTTTCTTCCCTTAAAACATGCTAAATCCTGACTGTTTCTGAATAACAGAGTTTCGAGGTCAAATCAATGGCCTGCTCTCTTGCCAGGCCTCTGAGCTATCCTAAAAGACAACCATGGCCAACAGAGCGATCCTTCAAGCCTCGCTTAACTCCCACCACCTGCAGCAGAGCCACCTGATTGATGATGGTCATCACGAGGAACCACGGTCGGGGGAAGGTGTCTTCCCTGGATGAAGACATATCTTGCATAGGAAGATACCTTTTCTCTCCCTGAGCAGTTTCACTTGGTTTGACCGTCCAGGCTGGGCAGATGGTTGCACCTCAAGGGGAGCAGAGCAGCAGAGCCGTGCGGCTTCACGGCGCGGCACGCCGAGCACAACTCCAGCCAAAACTCCTCTCTTCAACCATGCCTGTGGTGCCACACAACCACCCCGGCTCCCGTGAAAACCCCCAGGACCCACCTCACGGGCCACCCCATCCCAGCCACCCCCGCTCCAGCCCTACCATCCCTATGGACACAGGCCGAAGGGACACGCTTGGGGATGGGGGCCCAAACACCACGCTGAGGAGAGAGGGGCTACACCACCCCGTGCTCCGACACGGATTTGGAGGGGAAGGCGGTAGAAAACACCCATTTCCCATCCACCAGGGTTGGCTGAGGGGCAACGGCACCGTCACCCCGTAGGAAAGAGGGGCCAAGGAGGAGGAGGGGTTCCCCCGCCGCGGGGAGAGAGCACGAAGGGCTGCGGAGAGGGAGAAGGAGGCGGCGGTGGGACGCGGCCCCCGGGGTCGGGGCAGGAACCGGGGCCGGAGCGGCCACTCACAGAACTCGGCGATGTAGTAGGAGACGGCGTAGTTCTCCTCGCACCACTCCAAGGTGGAGGTCGGCGTACCCCAGTAACCCTCCCGGTCGGCGGCCGGAGCCATTGCGGCGCCCGCTCCAGGCTAGAGCGGAGCCAGGGCACTGGGGGAGCGGAGGGAGAAGCGCTCTGGGCCCTGAGCGCGGCGGCGGGAGGGCGGGCGGGGCCGGCGCTGGGCCCGCCCGGCGGGGTGGAGCTGCGGTCGCCATGGGGATGGGCTGCGGCCTGTCGGACGGAGCATACGGGGACGGAGAAATAAGTACGTTGTGGTGAAAAACGCGGATATGGGGAAAGTCTGTGGGGAAACACCGGCGCGGGGCATGCTTGGCTCTCAGGGAACCCGCGCGATGCTGCTGTGAGGATGAGGCGGGACGTGCAACATCACGGCTCTCTCCACACCCGCTTTTCAGGCCGCTCTGGGGGCAGTGAGGAGGTTTCCTCCCTCAGCTTTCCACTCTGGTTTTCCTTATAGACGTCATGGAGTGTTTGTAAGGCGAGCGCGGCAGCATGATGCCTTCATGTTGTTGAAACAGAGCTTCACAGCATCGTAGAATGATTTGGGTTGGAAGGGACCTTAAGGACCATCCAGTTCCAACCCCCTGCCATGGGCAGGGACACCTTCCATTAGGCCAGGTTGCTCAAAGCCCCATCCAACCCTCCTTTATCACTGCCAAGGATGGGGCATGCACTGCTTCTCTGGGCAGCCTGTGCCAGTGCCTCACCCCCTTCGCATTGAAGAATTTCTTCCTGAAGGCAATGAAGAGGCAAGTGTTCCTCATACTCGTGGGCTGGGAGAAGGAAGAAGGTTTTTTATAGCACAGCCTACTAAATGGGGGTTTTCCTCTCCGCTGCTGCCTTATTTAGTTTCCTCAGTGCTTACTACACGTACTATACTTACACCCATAATATGCAAAGTGCTTCTCAAGCAGAGTTGGTATCCAGAGGCAAATACAATCTAAAAATGGAAAGACTTGAGACACAAGGGAAAAGAATAAAGTGTACCAGTAAAGGCCTGATAATACTGTGTGTTTTGTGCTTCAGAAGGTGATCCAAAGACTTGAGGAGAAGCTTTGGGCAGACCTTGGGGGCTGTACACAGTGCTTACACCCTGCTGGCCAAATTTATTATTCAAAGCAGAATTTATTATACCTGCATATAAACACGCAGACTTCTTTTTCCACATCTTATTTCTTCTCACCTTTCCGTGTGTAAGCTGAGAAATGCCAGTCTAAACACAGACCTTTCCTACTGTAAATACTGCTGTTTCAGAATGTATACATCTATCTTGAAGACTATCTTGCCTTCTGAAGTTCAGTTTGTATATAATTGCTTCCAACATCAGGTAGAGATGTATTTAGCATATATCACTACTTTTCATCAGGCTATAAAGCACTAAAATAAAATTTATTTTATTAATGATGGTGACTGTACACCTAAATTGTCAAAACATCATCAAAATCCTTGTGGATTTTTATATGCAGGCTTGTCTTCCTATATTTTTCAGACCTGGATTATTCCACAGATTTAGACTTTAAAGATTGGGGTCTGAAAGAGTACCAGACTGATCAAGATGCATAAAACTGGCTGTAAGCAATGAGGAGGATTCTGGCCTGCTTGATGCACTTTAGCTTTTCAGACTTTTGAAGGTTCAGTTTATATAAAAAGGAAGCTTGTAAGGCTCTGATTTTTTGTTCTCATGATAAACCATTTTAATATTAGAAGTTCTTGACAGAAAAATAATTAAAATTTTGAATTTGCAGTTGTTCAGAAACTAAGGAGAGAGCTATGTATTATTTTAAATATTAACTAATAGTTAAATATTAAATAATAAATATTTACTCACCAGGATCAAAAATGGCAAAAACATGGAAAAATGTAGGCAATTTTTATAATATTGAATTATGGTTGGCTTTAAATAAATAATTAAAAATATTGGTGCTTGTTTCTTTTCTCTTCATGTGGATTCTGGCCATGAGAGGATTTGCCACCACACTAGAAAAAGAAGTCAGACATGAAACTAGCTTTAGAACTGGGGAAGATAAATTAATGAAGAGTTTCATGTGGTAGATACCAATAATGTAGGTTGTCATCCATTCTGATTTCTGCAGAAATACAAGAAAATTCATAGCTAGGCCTTAATTTCAATCACTAGGGAATTTTTATTTATTTGGCATGTTTCTGGAGTATTCTCCATCACAATATGCATTTACTTCTGACTTGTTCTATGGCTTGGTTCTCTGCTTTTGAACTCAGATAAAACTTTCAGTCACTGCACTCAGAAGGTTAGTATTGAAGAGGCAGCCCCTAACTATTATACTAGATGCTTTTTTTTCCCCTGAAAATGTTTTGTAGAGGTCAACTTGACTTCCACAAAACCAGCTTTGACTGCTTCAGCTGTTACAAGAATACATATTAAAATCAGTACTTTTCCTCTGTAACCTTGAGCTATGCCTTGTTCAGTCCATTACTGCACTGGATATAATGTGACAGCCTGAAATTCTTTGCATCTGAATGTGGTATGTCTGATTAAAGGGTCAAATCTACCTCTGTCCAGGCGTTGGGTTTTCTTTGCCTGTTCTGTACAACCCATGGAGGGAATGTCTTGTTTCTGAAATAACAAAAACCAAACAGAGCTACTAAAATGCTTATTTTCAGTATTACTAAAAATGCACTTGTCATGCCAATGGTGTAGTTTCCTGTGGCCTCAGGTTGCCTGTGGCAAAGGATCCTCTTTCCATACAGTTTAATGTTGCCCTGAAACCTTATGGCTTAATTGATGAGTGGGTAATTGAATCATGTCAATTTACACCACTAGAGGGATATGTCCTGTCACTTTAGTGTGTGGATCCAGTAAGATTCTTCTTGGGAATAGGAAAGAACTGCTGTTCAAGAATGGCACGTGTTCAGCTCCTTGTGATCAGGTAAGTTCCAGGAATGACACCTGAGGAACACTTTTATCTCTCTCTGCTCTGTGCAAACACTTCATCATGGCTTGTGCTGCTGGTTGTTTTATTTGTGCATAACATGAGACCCAATAAGCAGATTGTTTAGAACTCATTATGGAGACATATGTTGAGGGAAGATTGTATTTATTCCCTCTCCTCAGTGTATGTGTAAAGGGGAAGATAAAATTGATACAAAATCTTGAAGATGTTTTCACTGCTTGGTTCTCATGATGTGAAAATAGAGATCTCAGTCACAAAAATAAAACTGAATTTTGTCCTACATATTGCCTGTTCAAATTTTACAGGTAATTATCCCAGAATGGTTTGGGTTGGAAGGGATCTTAAGGATCCTCTAGTTCCAACCCCCATCCCCACTGTAGGCAGGGACACCTTTTAAAAGACCAAGTTGCTCAAAGCCTTGAACAATTCCAGGGATGGACATCCACAGTTTAACTGGACAACCTATTCCAGTGCTTCACCACCCTCATATAAAAGAATTTCTTCCTACTATCTAATCCAGTTCAAAACCATTTCACCTTTTCCTAAGACTCCATGCTCTTGTCAAAAGTCCCTCTCCAGATCTCTTGGAGCCCCTTTAAGTACTGAAAGGACCAGTAATGTCTCCCTGGAGCCTTCTCCAGCCTGAACAATCCCAACTGTTTCAACCTGTGTCCACAGAAGAGGTGCTTCAGCCCTCTAAGCATCTTATGAACATGTCCCTTTTCTAAGGCCTCTTCTTTATTGGGTCATAGCATTTACACCATCTTAGGTGTGGAATCCTGAGTTGTGACTCTCAGCTCTAAGGTCTTACTTTCCATGATAAGGTTGGTTTCTAAATACTGCAGCTCCAAATGTTATTATTGGAACCTTTCTGAATTACCAAGTCTATACCGGTTACAGGAAAAGGACATCAACACCTCTAGATTCTGCAAGCCCAATCCTGTGTAACATGTAATTTATCCCATTGATTTATATGCAAATATCATGAGTAAGATGCTAAAAGTAGGATTATAAGAGATTGAATCAGACTCTGTAATATGCCCTGAAGTTTGAGGGCTCTTTATGAGCACTGGTGCTGAGATGATGATAATTACAACTGGAGTATTATCATGGTAAGTTATTGGCACCTGAATGAGTGAAAAAGAGAAGCTGTTTCCTGACGTGAAGAAGGATCTGATCCAAGAAACTTTAATGGACTTTAACAGATCTGATTGCCTGCTCATTGCTAGGTGAAGCAGAAATGCCTGTGCTAGAGTTAAATGGAGTCAGGCATTTGTAAATTATCATCAAGGGGACTCATGTCCTAGAGCCATATAAATATTCATAATTTCCCCTATGTTCTTAGTCATATTTTTAAGGCTATTGTTCCATTTTGGCAGCTGATTGCGGTGGTGAATGACAGCATCATGGATTGCAGCTCTGTGGGTGCTGTGAGCACTCAGCATTGATGGGCTCAGGTATTAATACAACCACCTGAAAAGTGTTTTGAAGGATTGATGGAAACAGGGGCTCCTGTGTGCAGATATTTAGGGAAGGAGGTGCAACTTGCTGGCGACAGAACATTCCCTCACTCAGAGGGTGGTTCGGTCCTACAATCAATCCTCAAAGCAGATTTTAGGGAGGTATTTTCTCCTCTCCACCCTTTTTCAGCAAAAGTCTGTCTGCTCAGGTCTGTAAAGATGTATCCCAAACCCTTTAAAATCAAAAGCTGAGACAGGTGATATCATCCACATCAGGCCCTATTTTACCGAAATGAGGATGTTTGCTTTCTTGTAGCAGTGGATTAAGCTGAAGCTTTTCTGCACCTGGTGGTTTGTGCTCTGCAAGTGCACAGACTGCGTAGGTGTCTCCAAGCACCTGTAGCTTTCAACCCATTGTACTAGTTTGAACTAAAATTCATGTCACTTTGCACTGATTTTCAGGGTTGAAATTGGTAAGGGAGGAGATAAACCTGCTGTTCATCCATTCCCAAGGGAGAAGCACTTGACACAGGGAGAATTGTGGAAGAAGAGCTCTTCTCCACTTATCAGAGCTTAATTCGCCCTTGTATGTGAATCAGAGCCCTTACCAGCTGCAAAATGTCTATGGTAAATGTACAGTGGTTTAAGCTGAAACATCAAATGACAATCTGTCAAGGGAAGGAGAATTTTCAAAAGCACAAATGGCGTGTGCCTCCATCTCATTGACTCTCAAAAGAGTCTGGGAATTGGTTTGCCTTTGTGCTTTGGAATTCTTCTAGTGCTTTAAAATAGCAAAAGCAAATGCCATAACAGTTCATTGTTTACACTTGTAAACAGCTTTCTCTTTAGGAAAAAACATAGCAAGCTGTCTTTTCCTGCCTGCTAATTTACATACCCAGATCTCAAAATGAAGAGACTCACACAAAGTTTGTAACAATATTTAAGTGTGTTAATTTCAGTTTGAATCCTGCTTTACAGGGTCAGTTCACTTTCTTAAATACTGGCATCTTGTGTCATTGGAGATTCTTTCAGAGCAACAGCTGAAGGCCAGGCAGGATGCCCTGGGATCACTGGAACTTGTCTACATCCAGTGTCATATCCCATATGGTGCTCAGGTGCTTTGTCTCCAAGGGCACTACATGTCTATGATTTTATGAACTGAATTAAGCTTAGATGTCTGGCTTTTTGGCTGGATGAGGTTAGGTAAGGTCATGAATCCCAGGTCCTTACTCTCTTCTGAAAAAGAACTCTGCTTTGGTTCAGGGTCAATGAGGCTCCTGTTAAGTTTTCTGTACTCACCGCATCCATGGAAGGTGCATACCTAATTGGCTCTTGGACTTGTTTTGACCTCAGATGGCTGGAATTGAGGCATTTAAGGAAAGCAATGTCACTTAGAATCATAAAATCATGGAATCATTAAGGTTAGAAAAAACCTCTAACATCTCTGAGTCCAAATCTTAATCTACCACCACCATGCTCACCACTAAGTCATGTCCCCCAGTGCCACATCCACAGGTTTTTTGAACACTCCAGAGATGGTGATTCCACCACTTCCCTGGGCAGCCTGATGCAGGAATGGAAATTCCAATGATATAAGGGTTACTTAAGGCAAATTTTGAGGGAAAAATATTGTCAAGAAGCAAGAAACTGGCTGGAAGGCAGGCTAATTTGGTCTGTGAGGGAGAAAGGCTGAAACTTTTTTCATCCTAAAACAGCAGTAGGAATGGATTTGGAATAATTAGCTGTTGCCAGTGTTTCCCCTTTTCTTACAACTTTAAGTTGAAGGAAGAAAGCACCCATAAACCATATAATTAATCAGTCAGTGTCTGAACATGGAAGGTGATTTATCATACTCTATAAACCCTGTCCATCCAATTGTGCACTGCTTGTTACTTGGTCTCATGGACAGTCAAAGCAATTCCTTATATTGCTACTCTCGAAAAAATCTCTGAAACAAAAGGAGAAAACCACTAGGAACAAGCAAAATCTCAGTGGTAAGCAGATGCACATATATTAAAATGTCAAATGTTAAAAAAATATTTAAAATTTGAAATATCTTCAGTTGTACTGTGCCAACACTGGGGAAGGCAGCTGCTATTATTTGCCTTGATCTCTAGGAAAATGGCATATTTACACCAAGCATATGCAAATGTTTCTATTAAACCTGGGAATGAACCGCATTCTGCTCATATAATGTTGTATTTCTTTCATTTACTGCAGGAAGGAGGAGGAAAGGAAAGATGAAAGATCAAGTCATTATTTACTTGGCAAAATCCTTTGTTACTTTTCTGGGTATCAGTTAATTACCAGTGAGCTAGTCAACTTACACCTCAGCCAAACACTTTTCTTTAACAAGTCATTAATAAAAGAGGTTGCTCAGACAATTCAAATTTACTTCATTAGCATAGGTTGGATATTTCAGACCTATGAGCTAAAGGGGGATAAAAAGAAACACAAAGAAATACAATAATACATTTCCACTTCCCACTTTCTTCTGGGGTGACTTGTGTCCCTCCATTTCCACAGTAAACTGTTGATGAGCTGCCTCAGTAGGACAGCTCATTACTAGGCAGGGAAAGAAGGACATTTTGTGGAGCTTTTCTACCAAGGACCCTACTTTATTGTGGCATCAGCTATCAAGAAGTGGAGCTGATGTCACGGAAGTGAGTCATAGAATCACAGAATGATTTAGGAAGGAAAAGACCTGTTAAGATCACCAAGCCCAATCACTAACCCAGTACTGCCAAACCCACCAGTAAATCGTGTCCCTAAGTGCCACACCTATTTGTCTTTTAAATCCTTCCAGGGATGGTGACTCCATCAATTCCCTTTGATGGGACAGGGTAGCCCGTTCCAAAACTTGACAATCATTTTGGTGAAGAAATTTTTCCTGATATCCAGTCTAAAATGGGGAAGAAGACCCACCTTACTGAACAGGAAGTTTTCATTGGAACTCTGGGAAACAAGAGAATTTATGACCTTTGGAAGAAGGGACAGGCTACTCAGAAAGAGTACAAGAATGCCATTAAGTCATGTAGAAAGAAAATTAGAAAAGCAAAAGCTCAGCTAGAATTCAATCTGGCCACGGCTGTGAAAGATAATAAGAAGTGTTTTTATAAACACATTGACAACAAAAGGAGGGCCAAGGAAAATGTCCATTCTTTATTGGATGCAGAGAGGGACATTATCACCAAAAATGAGGATCAGGCTGAGGCACCTAATACCTTCTTCACCTCAGTCTTTAGCAGTAAGACCAATTGTCTTTAGGATAACTGCCCCCCTGACCTGGTAGATAGGGGTGGGGAGCAAAAGAGACCCCCAGTAACCCAGGAGAAAGGGCTGGGAAGAGTCCTGTTTAATACATTTATTGATGTTCTGGATGAGAGGATCAAGTGCACACTCAGTAAGTTCACAGATGACACCAAGTTGGGTGGGAGTGTTGGTCTGCTGGAGAGCAGGAGGGCTCTGCAGAGGGATCTGGACAGGCTGGATCCATGGATCTGGGCCAAGTGCTGGGTCTTGCCCTTGGATCACAACAACCCCCCGCAGAGCAACAGGCTGGGGGCAGAGTGGCTGAAACACTGCCCAGTGAAAAAGGACTTGCAGGTGCTGTTTGACAACCAGCTGGCTGAACATGAGGCAGCGTGGTCCCAGGTGGCCAAGAAGACCAATGGCATCTTGGACTGTATCAGAAATAGTGTGGCCAGCAGGACCAGGGCAGTGGTTTTCCCCTTGAACTCGTGCACACCTCGTATCCTGTGTTCAGTTCTGAACCCCTCAGGACAAGATATTGAGATGCTGGAATGTGTCCAGAGAAAGGCAATGAACCTTTGGTCTAGGCAGTGAGTCATGTGAGGAGTGGCTGAGGGAGCTGGGAGTGTCCAGTCTGGAGATAAGGAGGTTCAGGGAAGACCTTATGCTCTCTACAACTACCTGAAAGAGGTTGCATCCAGATGGGAGTCAGCCCCTTCTCCCAGGCAACTAGTGATGGGACAAGAGGACATAGCCTTAAACTGTGCCAGGGGAGGTTCATTTTGGACATCAGGGAGAATTTCTCCACTGAGAGGGTTGTCGAGCATTGGAATGGGCTGCCCAGGGAATGTGGTTGGGTCACCATCCCTAGGAGTGTTCAAGAAACCACAGGATGTGGCATGCAGTGCTATGGTTTAGTTGCTATAGTGATGTTTGGTCAAAAGCTGGGCTTGATGATCTTGGAGGTCTTTTCCAACCTAAATGATTTTTTGATTCTATAACATACCAAAATTCATAGGTGTCTCACATCAAAACTTCAGGTGAGAATGGGTCCATCATGACACACTTTTCTGAAAAGTTTCATCCAGAAGTGTGACATAATTATTTAATTGTCATATGAATTACCTGATTACAACATATGAAGCTACATATGTTGTAATGGGCAGGAATAATATATTGAATTTTGCCTGTGTTAGAGCATTATGACCACAATGGTAAGTCAATATGGTATAATACTGAATTCCTATCTCAGACAACTACTTCTTGCACTGACTGATGAGCATGGCAGCTGTGGACAGTCTGAATCACTCAGTGGTTGAGTTCAAATGCCACAGTAGGTGTGACCTAAAAGTTAGGCAATACTTATGTATGGTTTAAATTTGGGCCAATATGCTTAACACAAACCATAGAACACCCTCCATGAACAGTGTGATTTCTATAATCTATATTAATATAGCTTTGTAGCTTTCTGGTAGAACTTTGGGTGTGGCTGTCTCAGGGAAATGGATACAGTGACTTCTTTGCAGGCTAGATTTCAAAGGCCAAGTCTAGTCTCATCACCTGTAAAATAAGAAAAGCACCCACAGAATAAGCCCTGCTGGTTCTAGGACTGGCTTTTCTCTGGGATCATTGCTGAACAAGGGTGGGGGCTGAATTGTGTGCATCAGTTTTGCTATCCAAACCAGGTTCCCTGTTCATGAAGAGGCACAACTATCATAGGTTAAAGTAGTGCTGATGCTTCAATAAAAGAGGAATAAAATTCAGTGAGACTCCAGCACAGATTTGCTGGTCTGTCATGCCAGTCTTCCCAAAGAAAACTACAGTGCACTCAAAGGTCACTGTTGTGCATCAGCCCATTTGGTCAAAGGCTAAGCAGTGCTTCTGGATGAATTTAATTGCTTTTTTTAATGCTGTCAATTCAAAGATGCTCTCTACTACCCAGAGCTCCTTATGTATCAGAGCCAACCAGAAACAGCTGAACACCTTCCTCCTTGCATTCCTTACTCCTGTACTTAAAAGGAGCATTTCTACCTACTGCTTCCATTGTCAGGGACTGTGCTATTCACATGACCGTCTCCAGTTTTGAAGCCAATGCACTCTGAAAGCTTTGGAAGCCAGACTGCTAATTCCTTGACAAGCAACTGTATTTCTTGACAGTGTGATTGGTATTGGCCCATGGCCCTTAATGGCTTGGCCCTCTGACAGCTGGCAGTGATTTTCTGATGGCTGGAGCCCCATCACATGCCCCCTGACAGCAGCAGAATAATATTCTCATGCCTGTGATAATGGCAAATATGTTTGGAAAACTCATGAATAAAATTCCCTTCTCTGTCTCTTTTTATAACTCTGATGTGCTTTTCTGTTGCCCAGTTTCTCCTTGTATTTTTTTTTAACCCTCACTGCACACATATTTTCCCCACTCTCCTCATGTTATTGGAGTGGTCAGGACAGACACTTCTAATTTCTTCCCTCCCCAAGACTCATTCTTTTGGTCATTGAGCAATATTCCCCTGATATTGTTGGCAGGAGGCTGAGTCTTGTGTGAAACTGCCATGCAGAGCCCCTCTTAGTGTACTCCTACCAGCTTCTAACAAAGCCAGTTCCGTCTTCCATCAGCCTTGCTTGCCAGCTTTGCTATTTATTTTCAAAACATGCCTTTGACTCTGTGTGTTTTCTCAGGAAAGTTTGGCCTTGGTTTCACAAGCCTGACATACCTCCTAATTTGAAGGTGCAGAGAGGAACCTTGGGTACAGGGAGGCAGAGGAAAGGCAAAACCATGGTATAAAACCTAGTTTTAATTTTTGCCTCAGGACAATAGGGTTTGCCTTCAACTGAGCGGGAGGGGGTTGGGACTTAGGGCTCATCTACATGACCAAGCAGGACTCAAGGAAGCAGAGTCTGGGGATTTTCTTAGTGGGACTGACTTATTATCCCAGAGGGACTGGCTGAGAGAGAGAGAGAGGGAGGGAGGAAGGCGATTGCTGCCAGCAGGTAGGAAACCTCCTGTTTCAGCAATCTGGGATATAAGATTTATTCTCTAGGGGTTCTGGAAAGATAAGAAAATAGATTATCTTGCAGTTTGCAATGGCCCCTTCAGAAAGATAATGTGCTCCTAAATCATAGAATGGCAGAATGGTTTGACTTGGAATTGACCTTAAAGATCATCTTATTCCAACCCCACAGCCATGGACAGGAAGACCTTCCATTAGATCAGGTTGCTCAGAGCCCCAGATGAACAGACCTACTACTTTTTCAAAGGTGGGGCAGCACTGCACAAACCAAAGAGATACCATTGTACATCACACCCCAACCTGGCCCCCTTCTATTTGATACCTGTCTTATGATTGCATTAATTTTAGCAGCGCTGAGTGATGCTCAACAGGTTTGGCTGCAAGGCTGAAGCAGTTTCTAAGCTGCGTTTGCTGTCTGAAAAGAGGACTCAAATCATAGCACCATAGAAGCATTTAGGTTGTGAAAGACCTTTAAGGTCATCGATTCCAACTGCTAATCCAGCACTGCCAATTCCATCTGCTCACCTGTGTCTTTGTGCTTCTTTGCAGGGTCACTAGTTCCTACATAAAGTTATTGAAAACGTAGTTAGGACAAACTGCTGTTGTGTGCCACATGGGTGTCTAAAATCAAGAACAATGCCCTGCAATTTCCTCACTTTGCTGCATGTGCTGTTGCCAACAAGGAGCTGCCACAGCGGATCTTTATTTCCATAGAATCATTGAGGTTGGAAAATACCTCTTAAGATCATCAAGTCCAACTGTTAACCCAGCATTAAACAATGTGTCCAAGTGCCACATCCACATATCTTTTAAATCCCTCCAGGGATGCTAACTCCAGCACATCCCAGAGCAGCCTGTTCTAATGCTTGACAACTCTTTCATTGAAGAAGTTGTTCCTGATATCAAATCTAAACCTCTTCTGGCACAACTTGAAACCATTTCCTCAGGTCCTATTGCTTGGTACCTGGGAAAATAGGTTCCTAATGTACGGAGTTTTTGTTTCAATGCTGGAACTCCAAGTGTCTTATCCACATTGCAGGAGGATCCTGCAGCATGCACAGGTTAGTGTAGGGGTGGTTCATCTCAGACATCAGGTTTTGAATCCTGGCATCTTCTGCATCTCAGGGCATCTTTCACATCCTGAGATGTCTTCTGCATCTCTAGAGCTTTCTTTTCTTGGATGCTTCAGCAGCAAGGTTGGACTCCAAACATCCCTTTCAACCTCAGCCATGTTTTGTGATTTTGTGATTCTCTGATGAGGCTATGGTTTCCACCCTGCATTCCTCCTGCTCATTATCCCTTTTTGGTTTAGGGCCAATAAACTATTTGGGACTTCTTGTCCTTTTTCTTTTCCCTGAAAGAGATGTATCAGGTTCTTGATTTTTTTTTTCCCCCAACCTAAGAAAGTTAGAAATGTGGTTAAAACTTCAGACTAAGAGTTCCCTGTATTGAAGAATCCCAAGAGCTGGGACTCACCCGAATTCCAGCACTTCTTCCTCACCTTCCCACAGTGTTGGATTCATAGTAGCACAGAGACAACTGAAAACAGTGAAAGGCTCAATAGAGGATGATTCGATGACTCATACTTGATGAATGCCTCACAGCCAGCTTTCCATGGGACTGCAGGCATTTAACTCCTTCAGCCTGCTTTGAGTCTAAGTCCAAGAGACTATGGTTCCATCTTCTACTTTGTGGCAGCAACATTTCCAGTGCCAAATGCTGTGCTTTGTTAATCCAAGCGCATCAAGAGACAACTGCCCTTTGCTATTTGCAGCACGTAAAAATCAATATGCCACTTACATATCTGTGACTGCCATCTCAGTCACTTCTGCTCTGCTGTTATATGCAGATAGTTTACCTCCTTCCAGCAAAACATTATTTTCTGCATGAATATTAGAAGTGCTCCAACATTGTATCCCCATCTAAATTATAGGTGCAAGGAAAGGATTTATGAAAGAAAAGATAGTACTGGTCCCCATGAACAAAAATATCCTTTCTAGTTCCACAGACCTCTTGTCTCTGGTGACCAGTAATGGGACCAGAGGGAATGGCATCAAGCTGTGTCAGGGGAAGTTTAGGTTGGAAAACCTCAGGGGAAGTTTAGATTGGGAAAAGGTTCTTCATCCAGAGAGTAGTTGGGCACTGGAACAGGCTTCCAAGGAAGTGGTCACGGCACCAAGCCTGATAGAGTTTGAGAAGCACTTGGTTAATGCTCTCAGGCACATGCTGTGATCTTGGGGTAGTCCTCCACAGGGCCAAGAGTTGGACTTGATGATCCTTGTGGTTTCCTTTCAGCTCAGGATATTCCATGATTCTATGAATTTACAGAGAACCAAATTTTGACTGTACAGCTCAGCTGTAAGATGTTGCAGGACCTCTGTCCTGGAGGTGTAGTGGAACAGGTGACATCCACAGCTGGGGACAAGATGGGATCCAGTAGCCAAGAATCCCCTATACAAATCTCTCCTACCTGATCTGACCCAAAGGAGATTATTTCAGGACTTAAGGGCCATGCTGCTATTCAAGGCCAATATGGCCTGTGTGGTTGTGGTTTTAAAGATAGGATACAGGTGAAAGATGCATGGAAAGGCAACAAAGGAGTGAAAAGATGGTTGAGGTAATGAATGAGAATGCCTTATGGAGAATGAGCTGCTGTGAAGCACCTAAAGGCCAACACAGCACATGTAGGCACCTAATTTAGATCTCTAAATCCTGGAATCCCTTGTTCCATTCCTCCATGGAGGCTTAAAGGAGACCTTGGGATTCCTTCAGCAGGCTTTTTCTGCTCCCAGACCTGGCCATGGTGAAATCTCCGATCCCGCCCCAGCTCCTTCTTGGGGAATGTGCCAGCAGATGGTGCTCAAGGACCCCAAATTTAGCTTTTCTGCCCTATATCCCAGGGCAGGGGCACCTTGGCACAAGAACCTAGTTAGTCAGTTTCCCACTCTAGGCACTGCACCTTGAATCTTCTGTAGGGCCAAATGCTCAAGACAAAGTTTCAAAGTTAGATGTGCACTTTCACATCTTTCAGCTCCTTCCATCTATCCCTCCATCTTCCAGAGCCTTTTGTATCAGCAGAATTTTTCCTTGGCAGGGGGCATGTCCAAGCTAAGACAAACACACTAACTTCTTTCAGCAGAGCTGATCTGTTCTGGAGGAGGTCAACTAGTTCTTTCCTCTAACTTACTCATAAAAAACTGTGGCTCACATCTTTTTTATTCCATATTTCACATATGAAATAAAAATTCTTGTACTGCCTTGACCTGAACACAGTGCTTTGATAAGACTCTGTTCCAGCTCAGAGATGTACCCAGCAATCCTCAGGATGGGCAAAGCCACTTTCCTTGACTTATAAAGCCAAATTTCAAGGGAAAGAAAAAAAAAAAAAAAGGCATTTCAGCTGATTACAATATACCCTGGACTCAGGCAAAAACCAGCAGTGCTGGGGAGAGTGAGTTATAGCTGTGCTCTGTAGTTTATGTGAGAAGTAAGGTCTGTGTTTACAAAGCAAGGGAAAGAGTGTAAGATGCTGCTTTTAAGTTGTCAGCTATTTATGTCCCTTGCTTGTTTAATTATAGACTAAATATAAAGGTGGTAGAAACCAGAGCATGCAACTACTTGATGACTTGCACAAAAGAAGTGTAGAACCTTTACATCTGTGCTGCACTATGTGCTTCATGGTGGCGGTTTGTGGGGAAGTGGCAGCAAGAGGTGAAGGTTTGCCCGCAGTGCCTGGGGTATGGTTGCTTAGGTCAGACAATAAATATTGTGACCTTGAATCTTAGAATCATAGATTCATAGAGTGGTTTGGTCTGGAAGGGATCTTAAATATCGTCTCATTTCAAACCCCCTGCCTTCAGTAGGGACACCATCCTGCCCACTAGACCTCAGCATCCCATCCAATCTGATCTTGGACACTCTCAGGGTGGAGTACCCACAAACTTCCCTGGACAGCCTGTGCTAATGCCTCACCACCCTCACAATAAAGAATTTCTTCCTAATAGTCAATCTAAATCTGCCCACTTTCAGCTTCCTCTTCAGTAGTCACTGTGAATACCTGAATTATTGTTGCTCCAAGCTCCCATTTCAGTAACAACTCTTCCTTGCTGGAAACCAGGCTGTTGATGCTCACCTGAGAAAAGCAGACATTATGGTGTTTGCGCCAAAACTCACAACTGGTTTTGATGGCCAGATCTACAGAAATCACCTTCTCCACTGTGAGAGTTTCAGGTCAAAATGGGGCAGAAACATCAATTCATGTAGTGGTTTTGAGTTTGCCTATTTCTGTTTCCCAAATTATGTGTAGTGGTTTGAGTGTTGATAAACCTATCTTTATATCCTTTTAAGTTTTGAGCCTGCTTTGCTTGTCTCCTAATCCTATCTCACAGCAGAAAAAGAGTAAATAATTCTAGTAGACACAGAAATAGGCAAACTTGAAACGACTACACCCACCAAAATGCATCTATCTCTGAGATAAACCAGAGCAGAGTATTAGCAAGAAGACTCATGTCCTGCTGAAACTGTAAGAGGGACTTTGGGTCTGCAGGATATAATTACCCGAGCTGAAGTTTGGCTTTGTTACTAGACCTAGACCTGACGTCCTTTCAGTCCAGAAAATTACTGTGAAAGATTTCAGGTTAACATGAGTCTCATTCCTGAGTCCCATCCTGGAGATGACAGCTCCCACGATAGCTGTGGTGTCCATTGTGGGAGGAAGAAAGTACTGAAAATGGTGTTTAGGAAGCTCTGAAATCCTGCACCTTTGCTTTTGGGAAGAGGCTGGGGGAAGAAACAAGCAATTTGATTGAAAAGGGAGAAAAATACTAGTAATGAGATAGTTGTGAACACTCCCTGTGGATAACTTCATGGCAGCAGAATTATTTATAGACAGAAGTGTCTGAGAGCTTATTTTCTCTGACACTGTGGCCATGGCAGAGAATTATAGCTCTGTGGGGTGGGTTTTCAAAACCACTCAATTAGGAGCAATGAGGTGCAAAATTACATGTGCAAAGTGATGGAAACGTAGATGTTTGAGATGAAAAGAGTCTTGCTGGCCTGCCAGCATCACGTGGTTCCCAACAGGTCAGAAAGAGAGATCCTTTCTAAGATGGAAAATTGTTATTTTTTATGGATACCTTTGAACACATGACTGTGATATGTGGAGCCTGAAAACTAGAGATGCTCGAGTTATTGTTTGCTGCTTTGGATGTCTCTCTGTATATAAATCACTGCCTACACAAAGAATTTGATTTCCTTTTCTCCAGAAGAAAGAAGTTAGAAAGAACTTGATTTAAAATGGAGTTTCTGTTCTGATTAATTCCTTGAGTTAAGTGAAAAAGGAGCTTTTTCCAAAAGGGCATAGCCATCTGAAGATGCCATCAGTCAGAGAGCTGATCAGAAACTTCTCACTATAAGTGCAGCCACCAAGCTCTCCCTACTTTTATTCTTCTTTGCCATTACATATAAACCACTCCCCAACCCCCCCTCCAAAAAAAAGAAAATAAAAAAAAAATTAAAAAGTACCACTAGGCTGAAAATGAGTGGTTCTCTCCTTGGATAGGGAACATTTTGCTCATGGAAGCAAAATGTTATTTTACTACTAAAGATTTCTTTGTCAGAATGGACTGGCATTTACTAACCCTTGGGTTTGTGGAGGATCCAGTCTTTCAGATCACACTCAGTCCCTGGGAAAAAATGACCCTCCAGTTTTGCTTTTTCTGAGTATGATGAATTTTGGTACTGAGAGGAGAGTACAGTTCACTGCTTATTTCAGTTGTCCTCAAGACTCGTGCAGGTCTTTATTTGGGATGTCTCCTGCTGAATTAAATTCAGGAGAAAGAAGGGAAGAAAACTGGTACCCAGTAAACCAGTTTGCAATAGAGACATTTCCTTCTGTGCTGCAGCAGAAGGTGACACTATTTCACAGAATAAAGAAGCAACCACTGATTAAGGGTCATAAAGATGCCCTGGTTGTTATTAAGACTGAATTTCAGATGCAATGATTTGAATGGCAAAGGGCTCCAAAAATGATCCGTTGGCTTATTGGGTCACCTAGAGCATGGGCTTTGCTCCTTTCTTCTTTCCTGCTTCTTCCTCTGCTTTCTTAACACAATCTCCATCTTCTTCTGTGACATATACATACAATACAAGAGTCTTCTTTTCCTGCATCCTTGTGCAGCTCTATGCAAGCCACATCCATCACCAGGTGGGATTAACTTCATTTTCCTTCACACATCTGAATGCAAAGATCTCCCCTTCATTTGACTGAGCCACCCTCAGCTCCCATTTTTAGTCACAGAAAAGAAATGGCCACTGCTAATTTAATTTCCCAAACCATTTTAGGTGCCTGCCTTAGGATAAGAAAGATGATGTATTGTGGCTCTAAATAAAGAGACAACCCCTCGCTGACTTGGATTGCCTATATGTTCATTATAAAGGACTGAGACACAGCCCCACCAGAACTGCACCAAATCTCGTGCTGAAGCAGTGAGAGGATTTTTCCCAAGTATTTAAGAATGTAGACAAAAATCAGTTTAGCACAACAATTAACCCCAGAGGTGTTGGACAGTGTTTTGGTTCTCTCTGCAGGTCACACCCCTGTGTGATATACAAGAACAATTTAATCATCTGGTCTACTGATGTTTGTGAGTCCATGGGACCTCCCCAAGGGGCTGGTGGAGACTAGAAACAGGAGGCTTAGCCATCTCAACTGTTGTACAAGAGTCTGTAGCTCCATGAAGGAATTTGTCTGGTACAGGTTGAACACCTCTGTCAGAGGTGTCCTCTCCTGGGCTGTCCTGACAACAAAGTCAGTTGATGACAGCAAACCCTATCCTCCTTAGGATTCAGATTCCATGATGTTGGTTCTCCCTGTCATTGGAGGTGTATACCGAGGACACATTGATTTGTCCATTTGGGAGAAGCATGTGTGGGGTGGGGTTGTGTCTTTCCCTTGTGACCTGTGTCTGCTGCTGAAAGTGCCGTGGATCATGTGCCATTCCTGCACCAGGGGCCGAGACTCACAGTGTGATTGGAGGCATCTGATCCCAGGGCAAAGCTTTGAGACCAGTGGCAATAAAAGGGCAGCCAGGACCTCACTGAAGACGATTCCCTATTTTAATCCTAAATTTTCCCCTTCCTTTAGTTTCCCATTTTTGCCTGATTCCCAGAGCAGAATCCAGGAAGGCCTTGGGGGCAGTGAGTAGGAAGCACCACCCCTTCAGGGATGACTGAAGCTCCAGCGTCTGGGGTTGCACAGGTCTTGGTCTATGTACAAGTTGTGTGCCCATGGTCCTGCCTCCTCTCCACATTACTGCTCCCATAAAAATTAGCTTTGTTCAGCCATTATGGATGCAGAGTATGTTGGCTTGAAGGGAGTGCCATTCATCAAGGGGCTCCAGTCTCTACTCACTGTGTGCTGGCTACAGTGAATCAACATTAATGAGGCAAGTTCTGGTCATTTCCACTTTGTATGCAGAGTAATTATTTTCCACCGTTGTAAAATATTCCCTAATTAAACTGATGTATTTCAGCAAGGTCTTGCGAGACCAAATCCCGTTCCTCTTTTTAGGGGCAGCATGGCCTGTGAAATCCATTGCGACTGAGCTCTGTGTGACACAACAGTGTTTTCAAATGTCTCCCTTTGGTGGGTTTAATAGGCTGACAAAATGGAAACCTTTGGTGAAATCTAAGATAAAGACAGATAAAGAAAATATCATAGACTGCAAAAAACAACCACCCAACCTAGTTCCTTTAAATGCCCTAGGACAGTGGAATATCAAATATGCAGGAGAACAAGATGAAAGTCATTAATTCACTTGTGTCAGGAATGCCTGCTCACAAAAATGCAAGCAGGAATCTGCTGGTTTTATGGTCTGAATTAAACTAGGGGTGACATTTCCACGTGTTACCCCCTGCTTTGTAAACAACCTGGCTGCAGAGTCCTATTTCTTCTCAGCAATAGCTGTTGAACCAAATGGAGGTCAAGAGTCTATTGCTTCCAGCCTTAAAGGCAGTGGTGCTCTTCCAGGAGCCTTTGCTTTGAAGCTAAATGGTCTCACTGCCTAGCTGTAATCCCTGTCCTTGGAGCAAGCTGTTACAGCAGCCTTGGAAATGGTCGGTGCTTGTTGCATGAGCAGATTACAACAAACCAGCTGAGCCACAGCAATTTCTTGGATGTATACTCATTGCCAGGCAAAAGCACTATCACTGGTCTCAGTTTAGCTCACAAGTGGAGAGGATGAGCCTAAACTAGATTACTCCTCATTATCTGCAGGCTGCTGATGAGCAGTAACTCAAGACAGTGTAATGTGACCTTGTGCTCAGGTCTTCAGGCATTAGGAACATGACATCTGTGGCTGCTTGTTTATTTGGGTGTTGAAAGCTAAAGCAAAAGAGGAGTCTAAGTCCTCATGTAGAGGCTCCTGGTTCATGTGCTCTGAGACCATTAACTACTTTGTGGGAACCTTCATGGTAGACAGACATAGAAGTAAACTGGGGTGATCTCCTCACATCATGTCAGAGCTCATCCCTTTATGCCTGGACACTTTTACTGCTCCCAGGGGAAGTATAATTCATGCAAGCACTGATAAGACAGAAGAACTCAAAGTTGAAATGTGCAGGGCTCAATCAATAGCATCAGTAATGATATAAAACACCTCTTCACCCCAAGGGCAGAGTCATGGCAGGTTGAGACCTTAAACACTGGGACAGGACTGGGATAGGAGGTAAATGCAGTGACTGTGAAATTCTTACACTGTCAAACCAATGCCAATTGCAGACCACTGCTGCCTCTCCCTCAGCCTGTCTACAGCGACCATGCCATGTACATTTTGTTCTCTACATCTTCACGTCTGACATCCCACCTTTCAGCCTGATTTTCTTTTTTCTCCTTTTTACTTGATGTGCAACCACCAAAGGAAATAAAAGCAGAGAAAGAAGTTCAGAGAGACCTTAGGAGATAAGCTAGTAAAATTGTGCTCAGAGCAGAAATACATCAGTTTGGATATGGAACATTGCTTTCTTTTTATCACTCTGCTTATTAACATAACAGAATTTGGTCTTAAGAAGAAAAATAAATCAAAACGAGCCTAAAGGAACTGTGAGAGATAGGGGAAGGATGTTTGCTTAAGTTATTTCTCATCATTAAATGCTTTTAGCTCCAGTTCTTAGTTAGGGAGCCAGTTGCCCATCTTACTTTCCAGCAATTAAAAGGAAAATAAAAAACATTCCAAAAAAACCCCCTGGCAGTTTGCCAGACATTCTTCACACATAGAATTATTATCTTTCTATCTTCCAAAGATAATACATTAAGCTGGAGGAGTCAGATCAGAACATGAATATCTTTGTTGTAATTCCAACTCAAAGGAACATTTTTTTTTCTGTAATAAAACCTGACAGTATTAAGTGGCCTCGATTTTCCACTGCTGTATTGTGGCTTGGTACCTCATGTAGCATCATATGGCTGGATCTGCAGATGGGGTAAGTTGGTTAATTTACCACTAAGGTAAAAGCTACAGCTATTGGTTTAACTGGGCTCTTGCTCTCATTAAACAAAGAATCTAGCCCATTGTTGTCATAAAGTTATCTTGAGGTGATGCAGCACATCATCAAGTGTTAGAATCAAATTGCCTGACACAGGAGACAATTAGTGCAATAAACAATGCAGAGGTGCTAGGAAAAAAAAGTAGCCCAAGGAAAAGCAACCAGATTCCTCAGATTCAGGGTGACAAACAGAAATTCAGTGGTGCTTCTAGAAAAGGTGATACTGAACAGAGTCAGTTTTTACACTAAAAATGTGGCAACCCTGAATCTCCTGCCTGAGACCAACTCCTAGTCAGCAGCGGGAAAGAGACAAAATAATCCTCTGCCTCCCTCACAAATTCTTTCCTTTGATTATTGTTTACTTGTTTTCCTATCAAACACTCATCTTGGGTGTCTTATGTCTTGGTTATCATCATCACCACGGAATGAGATTTAAGTCTACCTTCTTGGAAGCTGGCTTGTCAGGAAACCTTCTTCAATAACAGGTTTTTCATGTCTTCTTAAAATGCCTTTCAGAAGCATCAAAGCACCCACTAATCGTTGTTCTCTGCCTCACAAATACCTGGATTTTTATGGCTGCATAAGGATCATCTCAGATTGGTTGACTCTAAAATACTTAATTATTTCACTCTCAGATAGACTATCAAGGGTAAGAAAACTCTTGCTATAGTCAAGTGACTTTGGCTGAATTGAGCAACTGAACGTTGCTTCCCACCTTGTGGTTTTCATGTTTTTCCAAGGTCTTATTAATGTAATTCCAGTCTTCAGGTAATTCCTGAGAGATTCTCACAGCTCTCGTCTTCTGTACCACCTTAAATGAGCTCAGAGAATCACTCACATCCTAGATGGGCAGGACCCCACAGTTTGATACCTAGGTCCTGATGAGATCAGTTTCTGCTTCACCAGATGAAACCTGGATTACAATACCAAATTGCTCTGAGTGTCTGCTCAAAAGAAAATGAAAAGCACCCACATTTTCTCCACAGATTCTGGATTCCAAGACTAGATATCTGTAATGACCCCACATGTCTTAGCTTCAAACTGTTTCCCTCAGCGATGAGGACAGAGATGGAGAAGAAAAATTTAATCAAGATTCAGCTGCAGTTTGTCACACTTAAAGCTGTGCTGTAAATCCCCAGGCCGAGGATGTCACACAAATCACCTGAGTGCCCAGCTGGCGGCATGGCTTGGAGATGCAGCCTGTGAGCCAGGAGAGCAGCTCATGGCCCTCATGCACAGCCCCTCCACAGACAGGACTTTGCAAGCAGAGAGGAATCAGAGCAGGCAGAATGTTTGCTGTACAACAGACACTTGTTAAATTAACCACAGGGATGTAAGTGATGATTAACTGCTCATGCTAATCAGAATTGTTGGATTTTGGCAATGCATATTTTTGTTTGGATTGGAGAGAGCTGTGGATTCTGGTGTGGAGGTTGATCCTGAGAGAGTTACATGGGCTTCACATTGTGACAAGAAAATTATTTTAAAAGCTTTTATATTAAAAAGGGAATTGGATTCTGACAACAGAATAACAAGCTGAGATCTCATGTTGTCAGAGGCTCTTAGAGGTTTACAGTTGTGGTCTGGCTGCCACACAGAGCAATGTGTGTGGTTTTGTGTGTGTGCGTGTTCCTGGTTATTTACCTGTGAATTTACAGAATTTTTAAGTGAGTCACACTGATTCAACCTTAGATACACGATGGAACTATCAAATTCGCAGAGGTCTCCCAGGCCCATGTTTGCCACTTGAAGATGCACAACAGTTTCCCAGTTCTTTGATGTTCCTAAGGGGTGTATGTGTCTTCAGAAGGACTATTTAAATGTTAGTAATAAATTACATTGGTTAATGAGATTCCTCTCTCATTCTCACAATTCTCATTCCTTCAGAGATCTTATGAAGGACAATTTGATCAAAGATCTGCTTCCATTTTTCCATGTTAATCAATTAACGAGTGCCAGGGTTTTCTCTTGGGCCTGGGGCATGATTCAATTATCTGTTGCTGTGTTACCAAATTGGACTGTGGCTTAGCTCACGTCTCTGCTCAGCTTCTCAGCAAGTTTCAAGGGATAACATGGGGCAGGAACCATTCCCAATAGGCAGATGAGGGCAGTGATATTCAACTCCCTGTTCTGCTGACCATTGGGGAGCACAAGCAGAGATGCAGGGGCTGTAGCACAGTGTCTCTTTATCTCTCTGTCACGCTGGACAGCTTTTTCTAGGCCAGCCTTTTGCTATTTTCATGGTGCGCTAAGCTGTTGCCAGGACATGGTTAGCACAGCACCGAGCCCTGACACAACTCTGTGCAGGGGATAGGTACAGGAATGCAGCTATACTCCTTGAGGCCCTGGAGCATGGATGGAGAGGATATGCCTCAAAATCCTTTCCCAAAGCTGGTAGGGAGATAGAAACATCTGCCTTGTGATTATTAACAAAGGGTAGGTAATACCTTTAGATTTTTGTTCCACATCTAACTAGATTTATCATTTAATAATAACCACCTACTCTCTGAAAGACTGCTCTGGTAACAGTGTTCCTAGAAGAGGGCTGGGGATGGTTTTGTGTAGAGGAGACCGAGTTTTCCAGACATTTCTGCCTGCTCTGCTCTGGCAGCCTGCTGTCTCACCGATGTGGTATCAGGAAGCGTCCTCAGCCCATTGGGACAGGAGACAGCCAGATCCATCCAGTGCATAACTGGGGTTTCTATGTCCCTCTTCCCTCCTCCACCTCCAGAGCTCTGGCTGTTTTGTCCATCTCTTGGCGGGTGTCAAGTCCCATCTAGGGATTTGGCCCTGAGGCAATGATCATTGTCAGATAAAATTAATGGAGGTCATCTCATTCACACAGAGGCTGGTCAGCAGAGCAGAGCAGTGTGACAAGCTTTAATTAGATCCACAATGATTGTCCTCCCTGGGGGAGTTGTTTGGTGGCTTGCTGAACAGATTCAGTGTAAGTGGCTGGTTGCCACTGCATGGTGGAGGGCAGCTCCCTTCTAACAAGTACGGGGAGAAATTTGTGTGAAACAAATTGGGATGGGCTTTGGGGATTGCTTTCCTTTAAACACATGCTTCTATGCTGTTCCCTCCCACAGCTGTGTGTTTGCTCTCATTCTTCTCTCCCACATACACCTTTCCCACTTCTCATACACAAATCACACCTGTGCACACCCTATTTCTGCTCCTCTCTTACAACTCTTGAGCTTTGCTCTGTTCTGTTGCTCACAGCCAGCCTTCCAGTTCGACTCCATCACATATTTGGGCTCTTTTCCTGTTAGGACAAAACCTGATCAACAAAACACTTGCAAACAAGGAGGTTTATGGGGAAATTTCCCTGTCCCAAGCTCTGCTGCAAGAGACCTCTGGAGGGGGGCTGCAGGCTGGTGTGGCCACCCAGATGCAGTGGTAGGTAGGTGAAGATGGATGAGAGCCATAGGACCTTCAGGGGAGACCAAAAAAGGCCTTCTGCTATCAGTTGCAATTGTGTTAACAGTCGATTAAATTACCTTGGACTATGGCCAGGTTCAGCAAAGGCATTCTTTAGAGTATGTCCAGCCCAGAAGGAAGGAAGCTGTACGGTATGAACGAGCTGGTTGTGTGCTTACAGTTCTCTCTGTTTCAGGCTCCTACGCTTTAGCTAATCACAGTTTTCTGCCCCCTCTTTCCTCAGTAGACTTCTCAGAGATCATATTTTGGACAAAGACCTGAGCACAGTTTTACTGGGTCTTCAGTGTTCAATATTTTGACAGCTGGCAGTGGGGATCTTCCCACAGCAAGATCTCTGAGCTTTGGTTGGTGTGAATGAAAAGAGAAAAGTGGCAAGCTCAGATTCCCACAGAAGCAAGTTTTCTCTTCCACCTACACTGCAGAACAGCAGCTCCTTATCCCATCAAACCCACCATCTCCTTCACAAGCTTCAAATGGCATAGTTTTGTTTAACCTTCCCTTTCCAGTTCTTATACAACTTCCTTTGGGCTTTATTTATGCCAAGCATAAATGTTGTGAAGCAAGGAATTAATTTGTTTGGCTGGAAATATGACGGGTCAGCAGGCAAATTTAGACAAAGCTCAAATATTGGGTGGACCATCATAGCATCTGTCTGTGCCAGACCGAACTGGGTTTTCCTCTAGGAAGTTTCTGGCATAAATGGGGCAACCTGGGAGAAAATAAATGGCAGAAAAGCAAGAATCTATTTCTTCTCACATACCTTTCACAGCAGACTTTCTTACAGCTCAAGTGTATCTGGCACTCAAGCTTGTGTGTGATGCTGCTCTATGGGCTTGTAGCAGACACAGTTTCCATCAGAGCCTCAGCCTTTTACCATGTGACCTTACTGTTGCCCAACTATTCCAGCTCATTTGGATGCTGTTTTCATGAGCAGAGGTGACAGATGATGCTGATGTGTGTCTCCTTTTCCAGGTGATAGGGGAAAGAGCAGAACTCAGTGTGACAAGTTGCAAATCAGCTCTTCTGGAGGAGAATTTCAGTCCTAACCTTTAAGACACATCTGACAGCACCTGCCCAGACCATCAGTCTCTGAAACAGTCAATCATACAGTGAGATTCTGCACAGTTTCCCTCCAATTCTTAAATTGTTCTTTCTTCCGTCTGCCTCCTTTGGTAGCTGTTGGCAAAAAGACCAGTTAGGGAGAGAACAGATTGGCTTTGCTCATAGCTTTATTCCCGTTTCCATCTTTGCCTGTGCATTTTCTCCACAGGGAAAACCAGGTAGAACAGTAAAAAGTCTAGAAACTATGAGGAATCAGAAGGACAATGAGAGTAATTTCTTGTTGCATTTGCTCTGAAAGAAATTGTTTCTGAACAACCCCATGGTGGGACTTGATTCATCTCTCTGGATCATCATGGAGCTGGTCACCATGGATTTCCTTAATAGTCAGTGGAGGGAAAAAAATACTTCTCTGGTATGATCCTCCCTTTTGAGATGTTCAATCCTGGATGAACTAATTCACACACAGCAGTCCCTTCCCTTGAGTCTGGGCTGCCAGCTTGAATGGGGATACCTTCGTGGGATAAAACAAATCCCTGCCTTCTGCTGTTGCTTCTTGTCCCAACTCTTGAGTTGTCTCTACTTTTGGTCCAACATGCTGAGCTCTCTCATGATATAGAGACCCTCAACATTCATAGCAGGATGTCTTCTCAAATAACTCAGAACAGCTTTAAATCAGAAACACTTCTGCTCAGTGTAACTCAGCTTTGGGATTACATGAGGCATTGGAGCAGGCTCAGAGGTGAACCTTGAGGATCTCTCTACTTTACTCCATTGGGAAAATACAGAAGGCTGCTTTCTAGGACCATCTTGGTTTGAGGGCATAACTCCTGTGGCTCTGCACTGTGCAGCTCTCACCAAGGCCCACTGACTTCTGCATAAAGTTCTGGGTGCAAAGACAACCTAGATCCCTACCTCCAATCCGTTGCATTTGCCTTCACAAGAAGGAATGGCAATCACACCCAAGGGCCCTAACCTATCCATAAAATAAAAGACAAGGAAAACCAGGCACAAGAGCAAACACTTTCCTGCCAGAGTTCAAAAAGTGTTTGGACAATGCTCTCAGGCACATGGTGTCATTCTTGGGGTGATCCTGTACAGGGCCAGGATTTGGACTTGACGATTCTTGTGGATCCCTTCCAACTCAGCATGTTCTATGACTCTATGTTTCACTTAGGTGGTAGCAAATGAGTCAGGTAACAGAGCAAATGCCTCATTTAAATATTACCTATTATTAAATACCCATTTAACTACTGACAGTGTCAGTCTTTGGTAACTTTCACCCCTTGCTTAGCAAGAATTGAGGAAATCCTTCATAACTTCTTTCCCCTGGCTCAAGGAGAATAATGTGATTTTCAAGGTCAAAGTAATTACCTGTTCCTTCTCATTAAAGGAATAGCCAAAGTATCCATTTAAAATTGTTAGCCTCACCACCCCTTTCATTGCAAATGATTGATGAGGAAGTTAATATCTCCTCTTTCCTCTTGAACACATTTCTGATTAGGAGTGGTATATTGAGATCCATCCTGGACAAGGGTGGAATTCTATTTATTCTAGAAGGGGGAGCATAGCAAGATGGAAAATAAGGCAGACAGCTGTTCGTTTTAAAGGAATAAAATCCTTCTCTTGTCTGAAAGAAGAGAAACAGCTCCAATTCCAACTCCTCTGCTTAAAGACCATGGGACAGAGCAAAAATCATCTTAATAGAGGAGGGTTTAATAGACTGGCTCAACTCTTGGACACGCAGGTAAGAGGACAATGGAGTGTGTTCCTTAATCTGTTAGTTTAAAGTCAGTAAAAAAATCAGTACTTTTGGCTCATTTAATTTCTCTGGAGCTGAGTGTGGCTGTCTTCCCTCTGGTAAGGCTGAATATCTTCCTTGGCAACAAAAAGCGAGAAATCACACTTAACCCCCCGGCTGTTTCAAGCCAGCAGAAGAGTCATGCTTGGCCAGGCCATGGAAAACACTCCATAGAGTCCCATTAAATAGGAAAATTTGGAAATTTCAGCCCTGTCTGATGATGCTGGATGTTGCCAGGAGTGACAATAGCCTTTAGTTTTATGTGTTTGGAAACTACAGTGCTAATGTTATGACAATGCAATTAGCTGTAATTTTTTTCACACTTTTTAAATGATCTTTCCTTAGACCACAGCTACACACCATCTGAGATTAGCTGCCAGCACTCAGCAGACCCTGTAGCCAACAATGTTATTCATTTAGACCTAATAGAGTGTGCATCTTGTTACTGTAAGCCCCCTGGTAATAAGCTGTGGGAACCATCAAATTCCTTTTCTGTGTATCCTAGGAAAATTCTAGGTAAGAGGGATGAAGAAGTCCTTCAGCATCCTGTGGATTTTATCTGGTGTTGTTATCATGGTGTGAGGATCTCAAGGGCTGCACATGTAGCTAAGCAGCATGACTTATACTGTGATTACCTTACCAAGCTGTTAACAAATATGTCCAGGTGATGGAAGGATGAGCAGGGAACTTTTGGATTTAGGGGATGGTGCTCACACACTGCTGCTCAAATCATCACAAATACCTGTAGGATTAAAGCCAAACACATGCAGGGTAGATGTAGCTGTAATAAAAAGGAAGAGGAAAGTGCCCAGAGAAGCTGTGGAAGCCCCATCCCCAGAAGTGTTCAAGGCCAGGCTGAATGAGGCCCTGGGTGACCTGGTCCAGTGGAAGGTGTCCCTGTGCATGGCAGACTTGTTGGAACTAGATGATTAATTTCCCTTCCAACCCAAGCCATTCTATGATTCCATGATTCTATGATACTGGGATATCTGGATTATCTGGACAGAAAATCAGGACAGAAGTGGTCAAGTGCTGTTCACACGTCGCTGCTGAGCTCCTGTTCCATGGGTATGAAAGGAGCAATTTCTAAAATCTCCCTGACTGTGATTGAGCAGAAGCTCTTGATGTGAGCATAGCTATTAGCATGAAATCTTTTAAAATGAAGAGAGTTAATTAAAATTAAAAGAGCTGTGTTTCTCTTCTTGGTCTCAGCAACCTTGCTGAGAAACCCAAGATCTGCCATTCCCTCTGAGTGCTTGTATTCTGTCTGCAAGTGAAGCAATCCTGCCTTAATTTACTCACCTCCAACATCGTCCCATTACTGACCCTTATAATTACAGGGTTGGTCTTGCAGAGTGTCCATTGCACGTGAACAGGCAGGATCTTATTCCTGCTGATGTTTGGTGTCGTGGGAAGTCTTACGGGTGCATGACGATCCTAGCTCTGTGCTTTCTGCCTTAGTTTTCCCAGTAGGAAAAGGAAGATACTGGCTTTGGAAAACATGGGATATCAAGCACCTGGCGATAATAGCTTTTCTGAATTCCCTGGTCATGCTGGGTTTTCTCAGTCTGCCTGAGCACTCTTCTCTTGAGATCTTGTCCTGCACCAGAAACAAAGTCTGTGGCCAAAAGAAGAGGGAAATCAGCTTTCCTAGTAGTGCATTTCTTGGAATCAAATCAGACAGGAGGTGAGTTTGGAATCAAATCAGACAGGAGGTGAGTTTGTAATTACCTCCTGAGCCTCCCTTACAGCCCTGCTCCATTTCTGAAGCTTTCTCCCAGCCCTCCCAGTCCCTCTTGTCCTTTCCCCACCTGGTTGCTGGAGAAAGTTGGATGTCTCAGAGATGGTTCTCCCATGTCTCAGGCATGGAAATACTGCCATACTTACTAATTCCCTGTGAAGTGTCAATAACAGGTGGCTTTTTGGCACAGGAGGGGAATTTATCTCTCTGTGGGAGCTCTAGCTTGAAGGATAGGGGACATGAAGCCCCATGATAAAGTGGTCTTCCCTTCAGCACCACCTAGCCTTTTGGGAGTAAGGATAGCACCCTTGGTAAGTTTGTGCAGTGCACAGCATGACAAAGTGCTCCTGGAGGATTAGCCATGGTCCTCCAGACCCAGACCCATCTGATGGCTGAAGGGCCATCCCTGACCCCATGTCCTTGGTGAGACATGTGCCCTGGCTTGGCTTGGCACCATGGGCAGGGAACAAACAGCCAGGTCCCTGCCCTCTATTCCTGGTTTGAGCCTGACAGGCATGAGTGGTTTGCATCTGAGCTCCCCGGCGCCACGAGGAATGTTTTGATGTACAGACATGCTTGTTCAACACCACCTCAGCGCTGTGCTAATTAAATCCAAAGGGTAATCATTATTTCATTGAGTTTCCTCCAGCTCTGTAATTCCATCTCTGCTGTGGCAGAAAGCCCTGGACAGAGAGTGAGTGACAGGGGCATTTCTTTCTTTTCTTTTCTTTTCTTTTCTTTTCTTTTCTTTTCTTTTCTTTTCTTTTCTTTTCTTTTCTTTTCTTTTCTTTTCTTTTCTTTTCTTTTCTTTTCTTTTCTTTTCTTTTCTTTTCTTT